>JAWQFL010000006.1:1877794-2006136 GCA_033442365.1 Creolimax fragrantissima
CTGGTCTGTAAATCCTCGCTTGGCGTTGTATAAAGTCTGGCCGTTCATATTTTCGTAAAACATAGAAAGGACGCAAGAGTGGCAACTCAGATATTGTGGAATTGTAGTAATAGCATCATCTAAAACGATTGAATATGTCCATTGAATCTACACCCCTGTTTATGGACATAAATGTGCACGAGACAGGCACACTAAGACGCCCCAACATCCCGTAACCGTTACTAAAATCGCACGATTGTTGTACGTATCTCTTGCGGCATGGCTATGCCCACTCCAGTCTTGACGATTTTACTTGACGATGGTTATAGTGATTCGTATATCCATACTACTATTCAGAAGAACAAAGTGTATATAATGACTGTATTTATATTTCTGCGCTGTTATGTTTCAAAAATCTAAAACATTTTTTAACATGCTATTGTTTGTGTATGCTATTGTTTGCGTATACAGCATTCTGACATTCATCGTACCTATGAGCGGGCGCGAATGGACTACAATATATTGTGCACTTTGGTTGGAAACATTTAATCTATCCCGTACAATAGCTATCTGTTTCAACTGTTAGTTGTCTCTTCCATCTATCACCTATGAATGAATGCACGGATATACAATACACACGACTGAGTAGAGACGGGAGAGAATTCTGAGAGCAAAGAGCCATCACCACCTATGAAAGAACGAACAAATAGACGGGTGGACAACTCACAAAAATGCGTAGACGCAGAGAATGTTTTGGAGAATGACCGCATAGCACGATTTGGTGTTTGTTTGTGTGTGTGTGTGTGTGTGTGTGTGTGTGTGTGTGTGTGTGTGTGTGTGTCTGTGTGTCTGTGTGTGTGTGTGTGTGTCTGTGTGTCTGTGTGTCTGTCTGTCTGTGTGTGTCTGTGTGTCTGTGTGTCTGTGTGTCTGTGTGTGTTCGCGTGTAGCGTGTGTGTGTTTATGTTTGTTTTTTTTTTTTTTTTTGGCAATTCCTAGTGTCTCATTTTTCCCGAATAATTTCTTACTAAAAAAAGTGCTTCCTGCATAATAGTCTTTTATTATATATGGTTGGATGGGTACGAACGGATTATTAATCAAACGTATCTATACCTACTATTTCCGACTAAGAACCTCAATTTAATTTAATTATGAATAAAACTTTTCTACCATACAGCTTTCAGTCTAACTCTAGTATAGAAGTTGAACATCTGTACGAACTGATAAGCATTATTTAAGTTTTGAACATTGAATAAACTGCTTTCTTATCCCCTTTCTACCAGACTCCCTGCTATCCTGTCCTTTGATTTGAAGCATCACCTTCAACAACATTTTGCCAAAGGGACTTACTTACCAGCAGAACCACCCACCCACGTCCCCCCCCACACGCCCTCATAGGGGCCTCAACCTATCAACCCATCGAGCCCGGCCAGTCTCCTCTGCGTGCCAGCCTACAAGTCCCCACCACCCCAACGACCGCCGCAGCACCCGCATGCACCGACCCGTACCCACCCACCCATCCAACCATGCCCCTCGCTATCCTCACTACACTCACATCACTCACTCACTCACTCACTCACTCATTCATTCAATCACTCACTCACTCACTCACTCCCTCACTCACTACTAACCACCCACCCATCGCACTCATCACCCATTCTACCCCACCGTACTGACCGAAGGCGTTCTACACAGTTGACGACGAACGAGACCGACCGACCTCTACCGACCCACCCGCACCAAAGCCCCTCTCACTTGCCATCCAGTCTCTCTCTCTCTCTCTCTCTCTCTCTCTCTCTCTCTCTCTCTCTCTCTCTCTCTCTGCCTCTCTCTTCTCTCTCTTGTCCGTATCTTCCCTACATGTACACGAAATACACTCGCGTATCGTCACTTTCATCTCCTCCACTCTTTGTGTGATAGGTAGATTGCTGCGCTTGTCAGGCCGTATATTTCCCTATACTCGTCGTCACATCGAGTTGGTCCGATCTCAACCTTTATTCCATTGCTAGCTGATAGTTCGTTCCTGGTGGTACGTTTATATGTCAACACACTTGCACTGCTCCACTCACACTGAATGGCAGTCAGTTCGAATACACACTCCTCGTCATATCAAATCGTTGGAAAGTTCAAGTTGCGTTGTTGCGGCTTGATTCCTTTTTTCTCACTGGCCTGTTTCTTACATACTCGTCCTATATGCACTAGTACTCGAGCGGTGGTAATAATATTAGCGTACTACTCAGTACTTACAGGCCACTCACTCATCCAGAAATTCATAAATATACATCTATCATTACGTTCGTTACGGCCTTCCTCTTTGCCTGCAGTGATTGAATGTTTACGTGTAACTGCATGTACTCATGTTTGTGTGTGTGTGTGTGTGTGTGTGTGTGTGTGTGTGTGTGTGTGTGTGTGTGTGTGTGTGTGTGTTGCATGAGGACATGGAGTGACTGTATATGTACATGTGCACCCTCGGTATGATGTAGATATACGTACGTAGAATGAAAATAATACCCAGTTTGCCAAAACCGATGTTGTTATGAATGCTTCACTAAGTCGTCAAGGTGATCGTCAACCGCTTTCTCCTATTAAATATCTGCATTGCATACAACTAAGCAATTATTCTTAGTACAGTCTACTTAATCGCTGAGTTTCTCACATGGTTTTCTTTTGCTATGACATTACCCTGTCTAAGCGGTCGACTATTCTTGTAGCTTATATATATATATTCTCTCATTTTTTTATGTCATTCATGTGTTTCAGTGCACAGCGCGCGTCGCCATGAGTATTGTACAATTCTTAGAGCATACGCTCTCACCGGTGGATACCGACCGCATACAAGCGACGCAGTACCTTGAGCAGGCCGCCGAAGCCAATCTTGCTGGTCTGCTTCAAGCCCTCGTCGAGGTAAATAATTTATATCCATGTAGCAAACGTCCTCGTGTTGTAAATATACACTACGATGGTCAACAATTGAGGAGCTACTATGCGTTACTTATATTTCATGCTCTCATCATACACATGGTGTTCACGTTGTAACTTTCCATACATGCGAGTACAGGTTATTCAGTGTGAAGAGCATAGTGAAGGTTGCAGGCAAGCCGCGTGCATTAACTTCAAGAATAACCTCACTGGCAAAGATGAACAGAAGAGGCAGTTGAACCAACAACGTTGGTTACATCTGGATCCTAATGTTCGAGGGGCTATCAAAAGGTCTATTCTCGCTTCCCTGTACACACCCAACACACATGTAGGTGCTCAAGCTGCTCAGGCTGTATCTGCAGTCGCTCAGGCCGAACTCCCTCAGCAGCAGTGGCCCGAACTTATTCCTAAGTTGCTGGAGAACTGCACATCTGTACAATCCCCGACCTCTGTTAAACAGAACACACTAGAAGCTATTGGATTCATTTGTGAGGAGATTGACCCACATGTGTTGAGTGTATTCTCAAACGACATCCTGACCGCTATTGTTAATGGTAAGGAAAACTCACATGCTCTTTCTCATAACCCCGTAATAATTGCCCTCCTTCGTCATCCTCCTATCAAGTGTCTTAGTGACATGTGCGCGCACAGTAGCTATGGAGTTACAGCCTCGTCGAACGTGTGATTTCTTCGCATGTGATGCAGATGGACTTCTTACTACTATTCCATCACAAGTTTACTTACATACTCAATACAACACGCATACATGTATGTATATCTAAAGGTATGCGGAAGGAGGAAACGAGTGGGGATGTACGCTTGGCGGCAACCAAAGCCATGTCTAATTCTGTAGACTTCGTTAAGAAAAACATGTCGAACGATGCCGAGAGGAATTTCATTATGCAGGTAGTGTGTGAGGCCACACAGGCGATGGATAATGTACACTTGCGTGTCAAGGCTATGGAGTGTCTCGTCAAGATTGTACAGATGTACTACGAGTTCATGGAGGTTTACATGCGTGAGGTACGTATGTCTGTATAGCAACTGTGTTATTGTAGATGGATGCATGTAGTCGAAGATTATATATGAATGATTCACGCTGGCCCTCAAAATTGAAAGCGTGCTCTGTGCTCATGCATAAACGTGCTCGTGTGCGTACTTATCTTTGTACTCATGTGGGCGTACACGTTTGCCATTAGAGAGCGGAATCGTATATTCGTTCAACACATACTCAGAATGCACAAGAGACGGTCTAGCTGTTTTGGTAGATTCCGTCTTAGCGCATAACTGTGACTGGATATTGTAGTTGACATATATTCACCCTTTGCATTCAGGATACGTATGTGAACGATCAAGTTCATTCAAACTGATTGTTCTTGCACTCACACTGACCCTATTACCACAGGCACTATTCCAGCTCACATTGCAAGCCATGGAGGATGAAGAAGATGAGGTGGCATTACAAGCGATCGAGTTCTGGTCAACTGTATGTGATGAAGAAATGGATCTTGAAATGGATGCCGCAGATGCGCGCGATAGATTACAAGACCCAGACCGCGTGTGCAAGTACTACGCTAAGGGTGCTTTAACGTACTTGGTATATACAACGTGTTATATGTATAAATAGTATCATTCTTAACGATCACAGGCACGTACCCACGAATCTGTAATATCTTGATAGTATGACGTAGTTGATATTATTGGGTAACGCACTTGTTGTCCCGCTTCCGTTATAATCAAGGTACTCTTATGTGTGTGGTGTATATGAACCTCCAATGCACAGGTGGGCATTCTATGCAAGCTTTTGTGCAAGCAGGACGAGAGTGATGATGATGCAGACTCCTGGAATGTTGCTACTGCGGCGGGTGTATGTTTGTCCTTGTTGTCTTCGTGCTGTAAATCGCTGATCGTCTCACCCATGAGACCTTTTATTCTGGGTAACATCACATCTGCAACGTGGAATCAGAGAGAGGTAATTATATGTATGGATTGTGCGAAATATGTTGTATGTTTTTAAATATTCCGTTGGTTGTTCTCTTGAGACAAAAGTCTTGGTGGCGTTGAGAGATTGTTGAGTTGCGATTGCACCGTTTATTGTCGGCAACTTTATATCTGTCCTCAATCAAAGAGAGATAAATTTACCAATGCGTGTGATGTTTTTGGTTGTTCTGATGTGCATCAGTAAGCCTTCGTGGTCTGGTGTTGTGATTTAACACACATTTATTTTCTTCATCTTACCTTACTCACAGGCGGCTGTACTGGCACTGGGGTGTATTCTAGAGGGCCCAGATGAAAATCATCTTGAGGAGATCGTGAGTTCGTGCATGCCCGTACTCACACAACTTATGCAGGACCCTAAGGTACAGGTGAGAGATACGTGTGGATGGACTATCGGCCGTGTCTTCGAGTATCTACCCCATGTAGTTTTGTCGCAAAACTCTAATATGAACCCATTGATCCAGGCTCTTGGAACCGGTATGTGTTTATGCACATCATGATCACATGCTACACGCATGTACATTCATAGATACTGGTGTGTGCACAAACGATCAATTTTGGGTTGTATCGTGCGTTCCTATTTGTTTTATAGCAGCAAACGATATTGTTCCAGGATTAGTGATGCTTACTTTCACACAGATTTATAGCATATAGACAATGTTTACATATATAAATGCAAATATCCAAGTGTGTAAATCTATGAAATCATAGAAGTACACGATAATGCGTGCACCATAACGTAGATATTGACCAATGCATGGAGAGTTGTTCAGTATAAATCACACTTTAACGCGAACGGACATACTAATCGTTTAATAAACCACGCAAAACACTTTTTAAAATGACACAGCATTGAGCGATGTCCCACGTGTGTCTATCAATGTTTGCTGGTCTATTAAAGCCCTCGCCGACGCTGCCTACGACACCGCATCCGAACATTCGGATTCGGAAGAAGTAGACACGTACACACTCTCTCCATGCTTCGACGGCCTTATCCAGGAATTACTTATGACTACTGAGAGACCCGATGCCTCCAATAATCAGCTGCGTGTGGCTGCATATGAATGCTTGAATGCTGTAATTCAAACCGCTCCTACTGATTGTTATCCGTTTATCATTAACACTACCATCACTATTCTTGCACGTCTTGAGCATGCACTTCAACCCAAGGCCGAGGTATGTATATATATGTGTGTGTGCGTGCGTGTGAAAATAAGTGCTTGGTTGTACGTTTTTACATCTGAAAATCGCGTTCCGTGACTGAATACGAGTAAGTAGTTCATCCGAGTATACACATCGTATTCCTTCATTTCGTTGAGACTCATATTTGCTGCTCTTACATTTATATCCAAGTTCTCACGTATGTTGCAGTACATACTTATTCTTTCACTTTTGATCAAATCGCACGCGCATGTACAGCTATCGGGTGCAGCTGAGAAGCTTGTACACTCGGAGACACAGGGACTACTATGCTCTGCCCTGTGTGCCCTTATCCTTAAGCTGAGAGAAGAGGACCTCGAGAAAATTTCGGATCAAATAATGCAAATCCTATTAGTTATGCTGCAAACGTCGGATGTGAATGGTGTGCAAGAAGATGCACTCACTGCCATCAGCTCTCTTGTTGCACAACTAGACCGTGACTTTGAGAAATACATGCCCCACTTCAAACCCTATCTTTTGGCTGGTATAGTATCCTCAGATGCCGGTGTTGGAAGTCTGAGCGTGGGTATGACGGGCGATGTCACACGTGCATTGGGCCAGAATGCGGTTGCGTACAGTGATGAACTCATGCAGCAGTTAATGCAGGCGTGGGCTATGCCTGCACTACCTCGAGCTGTGCGTGCGGATATCTTGTCAGCGTTTGGTGATATTGCAACATCTGTGGGTGTTGTGTTTGAGAAGTACCTCGCCCCTGTGCTTCAAGTGCTGGTCGAGGCTTCAAACGTACCAGCCCCTAGCGATGGGGTATGTGTGTAGTTGTGCGTAAGCATATGTGTGTGTTTACAAGTGATCGTGCGTTAGTTGGTGTCGAGATTCTTCGCAAGATAATGTCCCTATTCATTTGTATGTATATACATATCGTATACTCATATTTTGTCGACGTATTCACTTTACGAGCAGAGTAATTATGAAGAAATCGAATTCCTGAACTCGTTACGAGAAGGCACCCTAGAGGCTTATGCTGGTATCATTGTGGGTATGAGGGAGAAGCCAGAGACAATCATTCAAAGTGTCCCCCACATTAACAACTTTATGGAAATATGTGTACGTGATTCTAACCACAGTGATGGCATGATAAAGGTAGCCGTCGGAATTATAGGGTATGTAGGTGAACCGAGTATGTAAATTCGTCAATGTGATGTGTGGTTTACTCATTGTTTGTAGTTATTGACGTTGCCCTCGCCTCATATGAGATGCTTTCTTCTATTTAATTTACCATAGTGATCTTACCGATTTGTTTGGGTCTCACATGAAGCCTACGCTTCAGCAGACATGGGTAGCCACCATGTTGAACCGGGGCATGCTTGGAGACCCTCTCACGAAGAACACAACTGAGTGGGCACAAGGTCTTATCTCTAAAGTCCTGTCGACCTAAAAAATATACCCTCAGGGTCATTCCTATTGTACATTATGCACATACAGCCACACTCGTGCATACATACATACATACATACATGCACATACACGCACGCCTTAACTCCTATTTCAGGCAAACGATTTTGTATTTGTCGGACGTGAAATTGTTAAGAGTAGGAACAGTCCTTTTCTCTGCACTCTAAATTTGATTGTATACTACTGCTACATCTCTCATCTCACCCTACCCCCGTAAACTATGATCGGTTTGCCTGCACCCACTCTTACTCGGCCAATATCCAATATCGCCAACTCGGTCTAGTAGAAGACGACCATATTAGTCACCTAACCTGTGTATAGAAAGAAGGGATATATATGATATATATGTAACCGAACACATCGTTAGAGAGCGGTGATGACCCTATGTACCCTATAGCGACTTTCAAACCAGTGATTATCTTGTCATTACAACGTATCTAACTACCAGATATGAGAACATGGCATATAGTGATGATACCTGGCTTGGCTTTGCCTACCACTCGGGAGGAATCTAAATCGAAAATTCGTGACTAATGACGTTCCGCACATTGGCTGATTGAATGAATTCCCCCGCCCCCACACACCACCACTTGCACGCACTTGCACTTGCACGCATTTCTACCGCACGCACGCACTCGTATGACTTTGTACAGTTCACACTTTGCGCCTTATTACGTTTAATGACAATGCCATTTCTTGAATGTAATGACGGGTGGATTGGTGCTTCTGTCAGATCTCTCGAATAACTAGGGTTCTGTAACGTACATGTAGAGAGAACAGAAGAAACCGAAAGAAAACTACCAAGAATCGGAAGCCCCGGAAGTTACTGTACTTTGATGTTGACGTCTTTTTAGATCAGCAATAAGAGACAATAAATCAATTAGCACGCCCTCGCGTAGTTGCTTTGTTTTGCATGGTCATACACTCAAGATGTCTATGATTGTGAATATATCAAAAGTTCTATCTAACTACACGGCCTCCCTTACCACTGATATGGTTTATTGATCATTATAGCGATGAAACGATGGAATCATACTGGATTATTACAGTAGTGTACGTATTTAACGCAAATAGGAGTCCTGTACTATGAAGTGAAACGTGGGATCAAAAAGCAACAACCCCGAGTTTCATATGGCAATCACTGTGATCTAAACTCTTTCATAATAACAGTTGCTCCTCCGTTCCATATTTTGTACTCGAGAAGGTATTCATTCATTCATTCCTATGTTTGCTTTTGTCATAATAATAGTTAATCCTTTGTTTACATTTGTTTACATTGTCTTTACATACATATATCTACACTACTGATTGTATTGCCCGAATAATAATTATATCATCTATCAATAACAGTATTAATGATCCCATTTTAAATGCATCCTCGTAGAATGGATATGATATGCACAACGAGGCACAAAATGAGCAAGTAGAGTAATGGAGTAAAATAGTTGAAAGAACTGTGCACTATGATATGCACAACTAGGTACAAAATGAGCAAGTAGAGTAATGTAGTGAAATAGTTGAATGTTTGATCAATGAAAAGAACTGTGCACTAAAATAATCATATAGTAGGGCAATGGAGTAAAGTAGTTTCATGTTTGGTCAGCAATATCTAGGGTTTTTCTTTGGTCCAAACCAGATGGGGAGTACGAGACTTACCAGGTTGTTGTTGTTCCTCACGCATTAACAGAACACCACAGTGGTATGAACATTCCCTAATCATGGATTACCCAGTCTAGGGGGTTGGTTACACGTAGTGTCACTGTCCAGAGTGGAGATTACTACAATGAATGTTCAATACTGCACATAAATAGAGTGGTAAGAAAATTCACCGTATCACGGATGAAACTATAATATATACACCTCTACGTGGTACCTATTGCTGTTGAAGTTGGTATAACGCTATGTAAATAATTGCAAGAATTAACGTTGCGTATGTAAGTGCAGTGCGTGCGTGCACCTGAGGCATCAATTTCGCCTTAAAAATAGCGTAAATGAGTCATGGCCAGTAGGAGAAAGAGTTTTAACAACAAATATTATGTATTATCAATTTTGATTATTAAAATAATATTTTAGGTAAGCA
This sequence comes from Creolimax fragrantissima, assembly GCA_033442365.1. Classification (NCBI taxonomy): domain Eukaryota; class Ichthyosporea; order Ichthyophonida; genus Creolimax; species Creolimax fragrantissima. Next base: position 1,887,381 of record JAWQFL010000006.1, read on the forward strand.
GTAGAAATATGTTGAGAACAGCACTTCAGACCACTACAGCAGTCTCCATTGTCCACGCATACATCTCCCCTTATCCAGTGCAGGCAACATCCGTGGCCGTTGAGACTCTCACCAGCGCAAATATCCGGGATCGTTGAGACAGCTGTGGCCATTCAAACAGCCATGGCCACCGCAGTCATGGTCTAGGAAAAAGAGTATAACAATGATATTCATGTTGTTTTATCAATTTTGATTATTACTAAACCAAAACCGTTGACATACAAAAACCTAACAAGCAAATCTCAGTATCACGGCATAGGTTGAGACAGCAGTGACCGTTGAGACAGCCGCGGCCGTTGAGATAGTCATCGCCGCCGCAATCATGATCAGTAGGAGGAAGAGTATAACAACAGTGTTCATAAGGTATTATCAATTTCGATCATTACAAATCCAAAGCCTCTTAATCATAATATAACCCAAATAAGCAAATCGTATCAGCACAGCAGTCTTCATTCAAGTAGCAATTGTTCCCTAATGCAGTGCAACCAAGATCCGTGTCAGCTGAGACTGCCGTGGCCGTTGAGACAGTCATGGCCATCGCAGTCATGGTCAGTAGGAGAAAGAGTTTGACAACAGTTTTCACATTGTATTATCAAATTTGAGTATTAATAAACCAAAGCCACTTCACTCGGTAGTTGTACAAAATAACGGGTGTTACGAAATAACGTATGCACTCGTAACATCAATAGCAAATTTCTACGTGGTTCAAATTGTAATTGTGCGCCAGTTTACCTCGTAAAGGAAAAAAATCACTTTAATCGAGGGGGTTAGTGTTTAGGGTTTACAAGTTTATTATTGTATGTGGTTAAGGTACTAGGACCAACTCCGGGTTTAAACACATGAATTTCACTGAAATGACGTATCTGTCATACAGTTGAACCCCAATGGTTCCCGCCAATGAATGAATGACCAATAATCTCCACGCTGTCTTCCCCATAGTCTCGGATTAGCTTTTGAACAAGCGTTTCAGCTTCTTTGTATCGAGTTGTTCCTGGTTGTTCATTTCCTCGAAGAATTTTCCAGTCAGACTTAAAGATCGTCCTTAGAGATTAACTTTGTACCTCGAATATCAACAAAAATCTTTCCTTGCTTCAATAGACAGCTAGCGTTCTTGTGCTAAACTGCGAAGTGTAGCTAAAGTCTCAACATGTTTTGGACGGTTCTTCTTGTACGCAAGTTGCGAGATTGAGGTTTGACTTCGTCTTGTGTTGTAGGCAACTATTGTTGTCTTGTTCTTCATCTTCTAGTTAGTGTTCATGTTCTTCTTGACTCTCTTTTTCATGTTCTTCTTCTTGACTATCTTTTTTCCTCATTTGAGTATAAATTCTTTTACCGCCAACTTCTCCAATGCTCGTAAATAGAACAATGAATAAAGCTACAGGTGTCGAGAGAGCCATGAACAAACATGCTCGGAATAATTAAGGTAGGGCAGGTCCTCAAGGGTCAGTGTTGTGCTATTGTCAACGACCGCCTCACTCTCCGGGTCGATTCGTTTGACAATTAGTTATGGAGTGTCAACTTGAAGAAGCAAGATCGTTAATACGAAGTGGTGAGCTTCAACCACACGTTCAGCGCTCTCGCCAGTAGCATGGGGGCCCTCGTAAAGGTATCAATCCCACATCTATATTGGCTGAGGATACCAAGTATAGGACAATGAAGAGAGAGAACATGCCCTCGTATCCATCTTTAACTCGATGGGGCTTACTTCACAACTCATATCGACCCCATGAATGGGGTGTAAGAGTATACCTTTACCCCACCTGGACAATGGCCTGGAATGACAATCTGGGAAAGTACGGGTGTACGCAGGATAAAAAGCATAAGGTCTCACGAATACGACACCTACGGTCTCACAAATGCAACGCCTACAGTCTCACGAGTGGTCTGGCCAACGGACAGTGCCGTCAACCCGAACACGACAGTTTTCGACTCGTGAACTGTGGCATTTTGCCCGCATGTATTCAAGATGGGTGGGCTGGTATTTAACCGATTTTCAGATGCGTTATGACAGGGTGTCATCAGTTTCTTCAAAATTCGCTTGGTTCTTCCCACTTACCCTGGTTGTGCTACCACTTTCCTATTAGTGTATCTATTAATAGCACTGTACTATTATTAGCCTAAAAACCAGTAAGAAAGCTATTCTAAAAGTAATTAGCCATCAAGAGTTTATTTATTATTAGAATTTAGGGTCGCAGTCTTTGCAAAAAACGATGCACCTGACAGACACGTCATACGAGACGCAGCAAAAAAAAAATGAATTGCGCTCTATCTCTCCGATATGACCCTCACAGATGTCACTGACTTCAAATGAAAATTCATAAATGTACACTTTAGTGAGTTAACGAAAAACAATAATGTAGTTTCTCTTGGTTTATGTTGACAAAATTTATGTTCAGAGACTGTTCGGTTTGAAATTGTTCCTCCCTTTTCATAAATCAGCAATAGCTAGCAGTCCGAACACCATATATGATAAAATTTAGCTTCTTCACGCAATAATCGTGAAGACCTTGTGAACATTGAATAGCAGCCGTGGGATGTGTTTAAAGTACAATATATGAGTGTGAACTAGCTTATCGAAGTACTGTGCTTCATGGTCAATACCAATCAATGCCAGCGTGATGGTACATATTTATAAATTGATGACAAACGTTGACTTGGGATCCTAGGATCTACAAGTCTGGTTCGTTGTGGAGAGCATAGGTGAGCAGAACCATGATTCAACACCATCCAACATCGGCCGAGGACATGTTGACGGGTCAACTCTCAAGGATTTAACAAGCTCAGACGTTGCATCGACCCGTAGGTGCGTTAAAAGAAATATTTGTCATCGGAATGGCCCTGTTGTCATCGAAAGGGACCGTTGTCTCTGGAACCGTAACCGGAACACGTGCAGCAACACGAGTCACTGGTATTGTCATTCACCCAGTAACCATGCTATTCTATAACTATTATCCAATTATATGTAAGTTTAATACAAATGTGCAAAATCCGCTATAGGTATAGAAAATTGGCTTTTTTTTCTCTCGGACATTTGTTTTGGAGTAAGGGCTGGGAGATATAGTGAAAAAAAGAATCTATACGTAGTTGAAACCCGTAATCAATGGTACGTTTTAATGGAACAAAAGTACAGTTTCATCCTAAGTGGTCCGTCTATGAAGACGTATGATCATAGAAAACGGAAAATAGTCTAAAACATGGAAACGTAGCTACATTTATTTAAATTTGGTTTTTAAACAAATCCCAATTCTGGTCTAATTTTGTTTTTAGCAACCAAAGATTCCAATTTTATTTTTATTTCTGTATACCCTCGTCATCATTGTCCCTTATTATATATTTTGTTTTGGAGAGTATATTTTTGGCTTTTATGAGGCGGAGGTGGGTGGGGTATTCCTAGAATCACTCAAACATACACCATACATGCATACGGTAACGAAATGCTTACGACACTATTACGCTTTCACAACAAAATAGGGGGTAGTAATATAGGATTAATTGCGACTGTGTAGGATAAAGTAGGTACAAATTCTTGCAGGTGGTCTGGAGAATGCCCCAGCGGAGGTACGTATTGGAGGCAGGGGTGGGGATGGGCAAATGAAAGATCATATTAACCGACCTTCACCATGTCATTGCGTCCGACGCTTCCACGTCCCCTTCATAGGGGTGATGGCTGAATTTTGTGTATACATAATGCAATTGTCGACTTCCCCCGGCCCCCTGCCCCGTACACCCAAATTTCGGTACAAAGTGAGTGATGGTACCAAAGTCTGGTACAAAGTGAGTGGTGGTCGAAATGTCTGGTCTTCTGTCGTTTCTCCATTAAACCAGTGCGCACATTTTGGCGAACCCTTAGTTGCTGCAGCTTTCATTTTCTCTTTTTTTGCGTTTTGCTAAGATAAACATTTCCTCTTAACCTGACGGACTGTGTATTCTGCCACGGCACCCACCCCGCTACCCACCCAGACTTGCCCCCCCCCCCACCCCTCTCTCTCTCTCTCACAACCTGCACCCTGCTCTCCACTGTTACGCACTGCATGTGCAAAACCAAAACAAAGAGAAACAACACTATACCGAACAACACGAGCTCTCTCTCGTGTTGCTGTGGAACAAACAGTAGACGTAGACGACGACGACTCCTTGTCCTGTCTCTTCGGCCTGCCCGGCGTCGGTCTGTTTGAAACTTTCGACATTGACGTTTCTGTTAGAAACATACTACATTTGATTAGTTAATTGGATCAATTTCCTCACGTTTTATTTAGTCTAGTCCAACGTAAACTCACGCAGTGAAAGTTGAAATCAGATAATAGACGTTGGATGCACTCTCTTGGAAACAAAAAAACAGCCTGCGTGAAGCCCTCAAGTAGTGAAAGTCGGTTAGTTTTGTGAATGCACGTTGTGTGTTGGTTTTTGTCTGCCAGCTAGCGAAATGCCATCCGAATAGATGGAACGTATCGCGTATTGCGTACAATAGCAGTGTAGTGCATACATAAGCCCCGTACAACGTTGACCCACTTAAGGGAGAAGAATGGCGCAACCTACCTCTCAGCTTAGACGTAATGATTCAGCGGGCGGTTCCACACTTCCAATTGTTGACTGGGTACCCGCCGGTAGTTCAGCCACGCAAGGTCTATCCAATGCCCCCGGTTTGCAGTCCGCTCGAGCAGACGATGGATCTGGTTCTGGTTCTGCTAGTAAAAAGGAATATTTTCCCATAAACACTGCGAATGACAGCACCAAAGGAAACACACGTACGCACAGTGTCTCTAGTGTTCAAGTTGAAGGGGCCGGCGAAGGTAGTGGTGTGCGGAGTGAGGTTGAAGCAGTTTCTGCAGCATTAGGTCTACGAGCACCCTCATTTCTCTCCAGCACAACACCACAAGCTGTTCAGCAGCAGCAACAGCAACAGCAACAACAGCAACAACAGCAACAACAGCAACAGCAACAACAACAACAACCAAATATAGGTTCGTCCAATTTCTATATTCCAAATTCGAACGTGAATGTCGTTGGTTTGAATGTACCGGTCGCTTCGACATCGAATTCAAATTCCTTGACTGTGAATACAAATGCGAATGAACGTGCGCATGGTGATGATGTTGGGGACAACGGAATGAGCTCATCCTTTCTTCCCACACCTACAGTAGACCAACAGTATCCTTTCACTTCGCAATTGCCTCCTATTGGCCTTAATCCTATGTTTGTAAATAATGTGAGTAGCATAATGCATCAAACGCAGATCTTACAGCTTCAGCAAGCCCAGCAGCTCGAGAATCAGATTCGGTTTCAGGCCCACCGCGCCCAACTCGCACACTTACAGCAACAACAAGCACAAACCCATCCACAGACACCACAAGGTACTCAGCAGGCTCAACACTTGCAACCTCCAGTACATGCAGCACAGACGCAATCGAATGCCGCGCAATTGCAGCCAAGTGCATGGCTTCTTAGTAATAATCAACATGCGCCACCGCAATATGGGACTCAGGAAGCTGCGAGTATGTATCTGTTAAATGACTATAACCAACATGGTAATAATGTTCCCTCGAATGCTTTGTCCTTCACAGGGCCCACTCCTACACAAGCAGCTGTGGCTGCGGCGACGTTGAACTCGGTGACTCAGCAGGCACTCAAGAACTTGTACAATGACGGGTCTATGGGTATAGATGTGGGTATGGGTATTGGCGGGGTACACCCCTTCTCATCCTCGCCCCACGCCGGTTCGTATTCGCAACAACACAACTCATCGCAGCAGTTGTCTACATCTGCAGCACAACCGGTCGGATATCTCGGCAAGGCGTTTACATTTGGACATAGTTTACCTCCTGTGTCAAACATGTCTGCAAACTCCTCATCGGTCTTGCCGGCGATGCCATCGTTTTTGGGTGCTTCCTCCTTACCTACGTGTGTGAATGGAGGCGCGTATGGAAATACGGCCGGACTTACCTCGTTGCAACAACACCAGCAACAGCAAGCGCGGGAACAAGAACAACAACGGCAGATGCAGAACTTTCAGTCTACCTATGCCTCGCACCAGAGAGCACTGTCCTTACCAACGATTGGTACGCCAGGGAACACATCCTCCCTAACCTCACAATCACTCATGTCCACACACACACCCCCTCTCACCAAACCGTCCTCACTCCTACAACAGGTTAAGAGCACGAATACTAGTAATAGTGGAGGTGTGAGTATGAGCGCGACGGACACAAATTACACTGGGTCTGTATCCTATCAACATGTACGCGGAGATGCGCAGCCTGTAGTATCTAGTGCGAGTGAAACTCTCACAGACACCAACTCAAACATCAGCAATATAGACGAGAGTAATGTCAACCAAGAAAATTCAAATGATTTAACGATCGGCGCACTTAGACCCACACAATCGAGTGCGTCTGCTGACTCAACTAGTTTAGGGGATGGTCTTTTGCTCTGCCACTGGAAAGACTGTCAAGATGGAAGTCCGTACACACCAGCGAACCTCGCACAACATATTAAAAACTGTCATGTGGTAGATGTAAATCAAAAACCCACACCCACAATGTTTTCGTGTCAGTGGATCGGCTGTAAAAGGGGCAACAAACCGTTCCCTATTGTACAGCAGTACCTACGGCACTTGCAAACACATACTCGGGAGAAACCCTTTGCATGCAGACATCCTGGGTGTGGTCAGACTTTCACACAGGCAAATTGTTTAGCCGCACACACACGCCTACACACAGGAGAGAGGCCGTTCAAATGCTCACAACCCGGGTGTTCTAAGAGATTTGCATACGCGAATTGTCTACTTGCACACACCCGATCACACACCGGCGAAAAACCACGTGTATGCACAGAGTGTGGGAAAGGGTTCTCGGGACTGTCCAACCTCACAGCACACATGCGGACGCATACTGGAGAGCGGCCATATGCATGTAAACACGATGGGTGTGGCAAGAGTTTTGCAACATCGAGTGATTTGGTAAGGCATGCACGTATCCACTCAGGCATAAAGCCATTCAAGTGTATGTACGTGGACTGCAAGAAAGCGTTCACAACGTCTAGTCAGCTCAACAACCACAACCGTACACACACGGGTGAGAAGCCGTTTGAGTGCAAGACATTCGGGTGTGCCAAACGTTTCGCTGACCTGACTACTCTACGTAGGCACGAACAGATTCATGTGACGAAAAAGCGAAAGGCCGAAGAGGAAAGTCTTCTTCATGCAGCAAATGTGAAAGCTGTTGCGGGTGCCGGTATAGGTGTGGGGGGTACTTTGGATAGCCTGGGGTTGATTCCCGTACCCACACAGGGACAAGGCAAGCGTGCGAAGAAACAAACAAACACTTCGAAGAGTAAGGATGCGGATGTTGGCGCTTCCTCTCTTGCACAATCACAGAGGTCTCAGTTTCCAACATCCGCAAGTTCGGGTGGGAATGGAGCCAGCCATGCATATATCAATGGTGTGAGTAATAGCACTTCGGATTTGCCTTCATTTTCACTAACGTGACATGGTTTTTGCGATGACAACCCGATCGCCTCCTCGAAGGACATCAAACGCTGGGCCAGGAGGCATCATCTGATCGCGAGGATACTATGTGTACAGGCCGTGACGTCTCTTTATCAATATCTGACGAAGGGGAATGTGCTGGTCAGATGATGCAAAGCCTCTCTTCATAAGTATATACACTTACATTATGGCGGTAGTCTGTTGTTGACAAAGCGTGCAATATGTGAGTGTGCATGCACCAAGGCGATGTGTTAGTACGCGAGTAGGTTTCGTGTGACACAGTCAATTACGCGAATAGAGGCTTATGAGACTAACGTGCCAACCGTTCTACTATACGTTGGAGAGTGGTTGTATTAATTGATTGATCTACGGAGAGAGAAAACAAATACTACCATATCATACTGATCCTTAAGATATATATATAGTTGTACACATGCACGCACGTCTACTCGAGCACTGCTGTGTGTTTTGTTCATAATATAATCTCATATATATGAATAATCATGTAAACTGAACACTTGTTGATTGCATTTGTGTAGTTATAACTTCAAATGAGTTTAATTAAAGTAACGATAGATAGGCGTTCGTATGGGCAAATCGTATTACCTTTTATATATACCACTTCCACCTGCATACAAAAAAGTGAATGCTGTGTCGAAGTTACTATAAACAGCACTCGTTTGATTGTCTAAGAACTTCAAAATCACCCTCGTTTACCAAATAGTATCAAGTGTTCTGACTGATTGTGAAGCCTTCACTTTTTGTGGAATGTCAAAGCATGCCCAAATGTACATGTGATACACGTAATTCTTCCACCGCTATGATGTTTCATCATGTGCCGTTCACTAGAACTCTATGTATACTTACAGCGACTTAAGCATAAATATCGCAAAGGCAATCAGTCTCGATAGCTTTGTATGATCAATCCATGTAATCTGGTACGTACGCATTATTCGCGTACTTTACTTTTTCGTCTGTGGGCCCTCTTAAGGTCGTTTACTTGCAAGGCATATACGCAAAATCCACAGACACGAAAAAAACTCTCAATACTTTGCACACAGCTGTACAAGAATTGTGTTTTGAATTCCATCATGGAACAATATGCGTACGAGATATTTACATACTAAACTGTATGTACGATCAGTCCGCAGTGATTTGTTTGCTGAGTAGAAGCGCTGTAACATATTTAAGAAGCCTCATCACCTCCAAGCACTGAAAATATACCCCAGTCAACCCCATTGCACACGGCAGCATTGAAGATTCATATTTATGTGTTCACGCTAATGGTGTGTACGCATGACACTGATATGCAAGTTTAAAATTGCCATCGCCTCTTCTGTGCGTGAAAAATCTTTTCCAGATATGCATGAACCTTGTCTATTATAATCTGTAACACTTCCGATGCGGATACACAATGTTTGTACACGTACAAAAGATCATCTATCCTTACGTTAATGATACACACACATATATATTACGCACTGTTCGGATGTCGGTTATCTTTTTTGATGGGCTGAGGTGCTGTGGGGTTCTCAATGCGATAAAAGCCCTTCAGCAACTCTACGCACTCTTCAGTGCGGAAACCGCTTTGAAAAGGCACTGGTCGGAGTTCGTTTTGGTTGTCCTCAGTGTATGCACTACACACAAGGCTGTTACTCTACATACACACGCACGCACATGCACAGGCGAAAATAAAAGATTTCATGAGATGTTTTTATGCTAGAGTGAGAGCAAAACATACTGCCAAAATGCAGGAATGATGGATAATGAGTGACACATAAACATGCATATATGCATGTGGTTGTAGACTCGAATATACACAAATACACAAAGAAAGACGAGTGTTCCTCCCCCTGAAAATTTCTGGCGTATCGTTGGAAACAACGGTAAAGCCCTTATAGCACGATAAGATATCTGCATCAATCTAGCATGTGTACATACACGCACCCACACAAATCTGAATTTTTCATACTTCTGCAGGATGAGAGTTCGCATATAATAATTGTGATGTCCAACATCATCTATATAAATGGGCACAGTTATACACACGTACAATTTTGTACATACAAACATACAACATCGGAATACTCATCATCGAGGATACGGTAAATGGACTCACAGCCCCCGAAGCGTTGATTCGAACACCCATACCAAACTTGTTTGAACTGTAATATCCTGTACGTACAAGTTATATACTGAATGAAAATCTGTTCTCGTTCTTCGTATAAACTGGCATTTCTAAAGGGTATCACTACACATGAATACATCACGCAAGCAGACTGCACATATTTTCAGATACATCTGTTTCCACACGCACGCACGCATACACGTATACGTACTTTTATGAGCACCGAACGTATTCTTCTCAAGCAACGGATAAAATTGCGCCTCCGTACATAAATAAACACCACAAATTCATATACATAGGTACGTGTGCTGACGCGAACCGAGTCCCACCAATGATCATATATAACGTGTAGATTGTCCTTCTGCATATATTACAAATACAAATATGAAACAGATAGATGCACTACATACACACATATATGCGCTGGGGTCCACTCAGTATGTGTTGTTCGCGTATCACTTGACCGACGTATCTTCCATCACCTCATTCCGTTTACAAGTATATACACTGCGACGTATGTTCAAATGCATGTACTCAAGTATGTGGAAATATACTTCCATATGCATGCACACCTGAGCGCTCCAGCACACATGATACATGGTTCACATGTAACGTATAGACTAGAGTCTCTGAATATATCGTACGGTTGGGCAGTTACATCGGTAGAGCCGTCCAGCTCAGATAATCTCCATTCTTTGGCCTGGTAGTACGAGCGAGCGATAGATTGGTTCAGAATGATGCCCTCACAAAACAATAACGTGTCGTGAAATCAGGGTGTATCATAGAGTTCGTTCTTACATCATAATACAACCATAAGTCATCTTGCCTACGTACGCAGGTAGCGTACAGTACAATGTGAAATTACTTCCACAAACGTGGTTGCATCAGTACTTAAGTTCGTCCTTCTTAATGTCAACATGTATGTAGCCATTTCATTTAAAAGGCATACACGCACATTTGTACAAATAAATTGGGTACTAAAACGCATGTTTTTCATGTAGTTAGACTATATACACACTTGTTCAATGGCGATGTACTCTGCATGCTTGGTTGCATTTTTTGTAGCATTGGTGTAATTCCGGCCCCGCCCTATGACGACATTCTGGTATTCAATTACACATCCCACTGGCACCTCGCCGACAGATAGTGCTTCACGAGCCATAGCTGAGGGGCAAATGAATTCATAACAGGTATATAAGATTTTTACAGCCTAAAGTACGTAGCTTGCATGCAGGTTTATATGTAGATATTATAGACAGTTCATGCTATCACATAGCGCCACAGTTCATGCTATCACATAGCGCCAATACAACGTACACACACCAATCGCTTCGTCCATGAAGCACTGCTTGTACTCCTGTTTGCTCAAAACATTCTTCATGTTATGTTCTATGTTGTTGAATACACAAGGAGTGCACGCTTTGTACGTAATTTTGTGTGAATTATAGTGTCGGGCATTGACAATGATGCCTCTTTCGTAATGTTCGTATAATAATGAGAGGGAGAGTGTTATGAGAGACGAATAGCGGGCATATCCGTGTATGTGCACGAGGGGTAGAGTAGATGGTAGAGGGTGTACCTTTCAGTACTGGCGCTAATGTATGCTTCGTTCGGAATGGGTGTGAAGAGGCATTCAGGTCTTTGTATGCTTTGACATGACACATGCACGTGACACGTATGTTTGACATTGTCGTTTTGACACTTTGAACTTCAACGACAGCATCGCCGAATTGTGTCAAGAACATGTGCAGATAGAGAATATGCAATATGAAATCGGTTATGTGTACGTGATTGTTTTAAACGTACATGGATAACGCAATAGTTAACCAATGATTTGAAATTAGACGCTCGCGTGGACGTCGGCAAAATAATTTTTTAATCACTTACTAGATTCCTTCAACTAAATTCATTCATTTACATTGGAAATACAATCTGTATATGTACAACCCATCAGTTGCATCTACAACTCGTGAATCCAATCTCAAGTCAACTAAGAGATGTGAGCGATTTACAGATGTGGGATCGCATGTAAATCACGCGCATGTGTATACAAGTGCATTAGTGAGAACGGTATAATTTGCATCTTATCTATGTAGATTTGAACAAGATAGATGCCGTTTGTTCTTGATATACGAGCTCGTAATTGCAAAGTCGGCTCAGATACGCCGTTGCATACATATGCGATGTGTATGTTATACTTTCTGTAGAGTTGAGTATAATTATGTGTTCATTCCCGAGCACATATACCATATAAGAATACCTCCAAACTATTAGGTCTTCCCATACGTACTTACCACGCACGCACGTCACACTCTCCCTATACGTATTTCTCACGTATTATTATGTAAGCCATTATCTTGTATCATCGACCGCACCTCAACGATTAATCTGAATATCTAGGGAGCTCACACACTGGCAAAGCTGACTATATTTTATCCTCTTCTAAACACCTCTTAACGTTTTGACTTCTTCTTTTGGTGCTTTTCGTTTTGAAGCTTGGTAAGAATATCTCTCATATGGTTCCTAAGCACGGGCTGGCCCTTTGGTGTGACTGCTGTTAGTCGTTTGGTGCGGTTCTCGCGCGTGCGAGTCATTTGATTCTTTTTTTTGGCCAGGGCGGCGATCTCATCGTCTTTTCTCTGTAAACATAGTGTTTCGTGTGTGCATGTGTATGTGTATGTGTATGTGTATATGTATATGTATATGTATATGTATATGTATATGTATATGTATGTGTATGTGTGTGTGTGTGTGTGTGTGTGTGTGTGTGTGTGTGTGTGTGTGTGTGTGTGTGTGTGTGTGTGTGTGTGTGTGTGTGTGTGTGTGTGTGTGTGTGTGTGTGTGTGTATGTGTAGCTAAAAACCGTGTGCATGATATATGTGCTCTACGCATACCAAGCAATACGAAGGAAATAGGTCACGTGAAACGGGTGTACATGTATGTGTGCGTGCGGACGAACTAGTCGCAGTTAAAACCAAACACCATCTTGTGCAATTTACGTAAGCATATATGTATATAGTACATACTTTCTTTTCGGCCTCTTTTGCGAGTTTATTCGCAAGAGCAATCTTACGTTGTTTGGCAAATGGGTCCGATTTTTTAGCTTTAGGGTCGTATACCTTTCTCTTCTGTCTTTCTCCTGCAATGTTAGTACCATCCTCACCCTGATCACTTTGCTTGTCCACAATGGCACTCTCATCGTCGCTTCCCGCACTTTGATCGGCCTCAGCCTCGATGACTGTGGATGCCTCCCTCTCATCATGCATAATTCGTTTTGCATCATCCATATTACGGTTTCCTTCACTAAACAATGCGGAATCTAATCCTTCGCGCTTCAACATGCGTTTGTACGAAGTGACGGCCGCTCGCTTATTCTTTGCCGCTTCGAGGACGCGTTCATTTTCATTTCTCTTGTAAGTACTTGTCTTACCAAACGCAAACTTCTCAATCCCCATCTGCGTCCCCCGTCCGCGACCACGCGTGCCGCCACGACCTCTCCCGCCACGCCCACGCATACCAGAACCTTCTCCCCTCCCTCTACCTCTGACACTGACACCCCCTCGATTACTTGACTTTGGATGCATATTTTTTTTGTTGCTGTAGAATATTGTGAATGTTATTACGACGAGGGAAGAATCAACATATATGTGCGTAAGTAAGTGTTTGTGCACATTTGTATGTTTGTTCATTCGTTCCTGTTTATGCCTTTAAGTATTTGTTGTATATGTGTTTAACATGTACCACGTGTATCACCGTTGTGTTGCTTTTTTTTTTTTTTTCACACACGTCCCTTATGTTTTTTCTCTGCTCAGACGAGACGACACTACACTTTTCAATGTGCGGAGAATGGGTCTTCTCAGACGTACACAACGAGAGGGTCACAGGGAGAGGTTACACACTGTTTCATGTGTAAACTGTCGATCACATGCATACATATAGCTTCTGCTGACGTGTTATTTTTCAAGTTTCATGTGAACAGACCCGAAGACTGGCGTATTTCTATTCTATGTACATATCTCCGTTAGTGACAATGTAGTAACAAAATGGACGGACGTTAGAAAAAAATCAAAGCAATGCTATACGACTTCGTTGACCAACTTATGTTTGAAGTCGATGGAATCGCTAAGAGGAACACATTTATGGAAAGAAAGAGACGAACTTCAATGTTTCGATACTGTTGAGAAGTTTGGTGTCGATTTAGGATCGAAAAATTGGCGTGTAATTCAGCTGTTGCTAGTATTCAGCAATCAAGTTCCTTAATCTGTGTATTATTTCCTAGAGGGTTGTATGATCCCTTGAACGTGTCATCTTATTCGTAATGGTTCACATTTGAGATATCCGACTGGTCAACTCAATTGAAGGCATGAACACAATTACTTCTCCTTTGACTATGACGATAAGGAAGTCATAGACGTCTCATAGGTGGCAGCATTGAACTTTATCCATATAAGTTTATTGAGAGACGTTTGCCTGACGAGGTCGGCATACTCGAAGAGTAACAATTTATACAATATTAAATTTTCAAAACAGTCGTACAAATAGATATTGAAAGTTAGAACACCTGGTCATATCTACTACAGAGTTAGCGACGAATTGGGAGCGGTGGTCAACAGGTTGTTTTCCTTAGGAGACCCGAATATTGCATGCATGCCTGTGCATGTGTTTGCGTACGCATATTTGAGTCGTGTATGTAGATACTATCCATGCATAGCGACCTCGAGACTACATTCAAAAACATGAAAAAAAGCATTTGTAGCTGGTAGGGCAAACGCTCAGTATATGTAATGTAAGGAAAGACGTAGATTTGATGCTAATATTCACACTTGACTACAAGACCACCTTCTCGTGTTGCTCGTAGTAGTCTATACATGGTTTGGTGATTTATATAGGTTGAAATTCTTTATCATTCTGCCTACAGCATGATTAAAATCTTGCTCCAGATACAGTAATATTCTCACTAAAACTGTTAAGAGAATTTGGTGTGATTCTCTTAGCGATTTCATCGACTATAGACACATTTATGTCAACGAAGCCATATAGAACAAACTACCGTTCCATAGAAAATTCATACGATAAGTATAAATATGGTGCGCAGAAGAAGAAACGATTGTTAGCATATCAGAAAGAGAAACATAACTTCCCATGAGAATCTGCATTGAAAGATAAGTATTTAGAAAATGTTTACAATGCGAAATACAAATATCTCGTTTCCAGAAATTTTGTTACACCACTCCCACTTCCAGGTCTCAATTTCCCCGTGTCAGTAGTACAGAACGTTCTTTCGACTACCACGTTACTAATTGACTTATTCGTTTCGTCTCTTATCATCTGGCTACATCCATATATTTTTAGATCTCGCCAGTCTGTACCTTCTATATTTTAGGACAAGCATAAACATTTACTGAACGAGCGGTGGCTATACTCCGAATTGAAGTTGTTTTCAGTTCTACAGGACTACTCAAAGCCACTGAATGTTAGCATCCTTCTCTGCTGAGTACACGGTAGCGGTAGCAGGTGAAATAGACAAGCAGGTTGATTTGGAAGAGGACAAATATCTTGGAGCGGCATATGGAGAACTTCTACTACCTCTTTGCACGCTAGTTGAAGATAGGCAATTATGTGCGAGACATTTGAACATTCTAGTTCCGCTCATCTATCAAACGTTTGATAGATCTGGGACTCGACATTTTCCACGAGAACTTGTAACCCTTTTGATGAAGAGAAGCAATGCTTGTATGAACACTTGTGTTTAAGCCGCATCTCAATGGTACGTACGATCTTGAGAATAGATCGTTGAACATTAATTTTCAGACGAGTGACGTGTGTGTTTGGAGAACATTCTATTCAATCTTTGAATTTAGAGGCTTACTATAAGCAATTTATATTTTACATTGAGGTATGAATAAATAAGAACTGCAGCAGATGTATTAATTCTTGAGTCTACAAAGTCAAACAGTCTATATTACCGCAAACGCAACAGGTTAAAAAAGAGCAGACAGAGTATGTCTTAAAGCAAAGCATTTTCCAACTTGATTGAATAAAGCTTGTAAAACCAACTAAATAAGAGATACGACTATTACAAGAACAGGAAGAAGAGTTGACTTCTACGCGATGAGTTTAGGTTGCGATGCGTTGGCATTGGCGTTGCAGTGAAACATGGGGAGGAGTGGAGCTAGTAGATCCAATACAACCATACAAACGAGTGGCAATCTCCGCCTGTTGAAGCTATACAACGAAAGGAGTGGGATGAGGATGACATGAATGTCCGTTGAATTAAGGTTTTATTACGACTCAATTCACCTGAAGAGTAACAGAACAGCATCACTAATGTCTCTCCAGCCATCCAATGTGTTTATTGTTTTTCAAGCCACGATGGGAGAGGGGGTGGGGTGGTGGTGCCAGAGTTTCAACCATTATTATGAGTGAGTGAGTGAGGAGTAATGAGTAAGTGAAGTGAGTGAGTGTATGGGTGTGTGTTTGTGTGTGTGTGTGTGTGTGTGTGTGTCTTTCTTTTTTACTTCGTTTCATACGTAAAACACATCCGTATCTTTAAAATGCTTTTTAACTTTGTTTTTTTTTTTACCTTTGTTTGGGCCAGCGACCACCTCACCTCCGCCCGTCCTCCGCCCGCCCCAACCTCCGAACCCCGCACTGGGCGCCTCTCGCCGGAGCGCCTCTCTCGCAGGTTGTCTCGTTAATAGTCTTTATAATTGACCCTCTCACATACCAGTCAGGGTCAGACGCACACTATTCACGTTCGGAACACTTATTTGGCTTCATAGTCCGACTTAGGGCTACAGCGCTAATCGCACACTCTCTGACACACACGCACACATACACACACACACACGCACACATACACACACACGTGCTCAAATACACGCTAGTGCATACTCTATACGTCGTGGCTAATAGAGTTTTTTGATCTTCCTGTTGCGATTTTATCCACACACGAGTGTTCGTAAGTGTTTTCGTTCTGTTCCAACATCCAGGAAGCACGTACGCATACTTACCCACTCGTTTGTATTGGTGTCAACGTCATCATGTTTCGTAGAGGATAGATAACCGGAGTGAGAAATCCTCCTTTTAGTTTAAACATCAAAAAGAATTACTACATTCTCATTCGAGCACGATTCACAAAAGAAAAAATTCATTCAAGTCAAATACGAAATACACAAACCCAGACGTCAATGACGACGACAACGCTCCTATTTTTAGTGTATGTGGCGGTGTATGTTTCATTATGCTTGACCATAAACACCGCCCATGCACAAGTGTCTATGTTTGACCCGACCAGATGTTCGCCCTCCGAAGACTTTGATGCGTGCGTATATCCACCTCCCGGCACGTCTGATGATGTTGCATGTACGGTATCATTCACGGATGCAATGGCCGTGTATAATAAGAGAGTTTCAGAACTCTCGGGGTACTCAATATATCTTAACAGAGACGTGGTCATAAAACGCCAGGTAGGTTCGCCTTGTGCGTTGTCTTGTACCTATGTTTATTTTCAAACTTGTGTTAACATATGCATATATATGTGAGCACGAGTATGGCAATACATTGTACCAAGCACCCACGCAAGCATATAGTTAGATGTGTCGAGATGTCCATTCTCCACAAACTTCTTTGTCTAATGTATTCTGCATAGTTGATTTTAAAAGCTTTAAATTCCATTTCATATATATCTAGAAATATTATGTTTAGATATATACTTTTGTCTGCATTTACTCGCGGGTTTGCGGGATATCAGTGGTTCTAGCTCTATTTATTATTTCATATATATATATATATTTGGAAGTAATATGTGTATATGAATACCCATGTCTGCGTGTGCAATCGGGTTTTCAGGATGCAAGAAGTCCCATGTCTGTATGTATTTCCGTGTATATATACATTTGAGTTAACTTCACTTCATGTTCCTATCTGCTTTTCACATTGAACCATGTTGTATATGTAGCGGAGTGTGAGTCATGTTTGCACACACCAACCGATATTTTTGAATGGGTAATTCGGGTTTTGTCGAGCATTATGAAGACATATCAACTACACAGAAAGATATACATATTACACTGAGCACATCGTGTACAAATATAGCAAATAATATGTACCACGATTCAAGAAAACAAATGTATATACATGCATGCATAGATGCTACCTGCATACACAGACCAACACGTAGACACATGCAATCATAGGTAACAGCGGAAGCAGCCAACCTGGAGTTCAATCTGTTTGGGTGTAATCACACAATTAAGTGCCAAGGAGAAATTAAAACTTCCGGCGATCCACGGCAAACTGGATTGATAATTCGTGGCATGGGTGCTGGAAGCGTTGCAAGTATTGGTATGCGCTATATATGTATATAGTATATTGTGCATGTATGTTACTTTTAATCGGGTTCTTTAGTAGAAGTACTTGTTTGTGATCGTGTGTGTGAACATATGTGGGCTAATATAATTGCGTGTCTGAATGACAGAACGTATGTTTTATTGACATACAACCATGTGTGTATATATAGAAGACATACAACACACATCAACATACTCACACGTACACATACACATACACATACACATGCAAATATACACATACACGTACACATGCACATACACATGCACATACACATGCACATACACATGCACATGCACAAACACACACATACACGTACATGTACACGCACACACACATGTACATGCACATTCACATACACATACATATACACATACACATACACATACACATACACATGCACATGCACATGCACATACACATACACAAAGTCCAGATGAATAATAAATAACACAAATGTAGGCACACGTCCACGTATATATATATATATAAGTACACTAACACACTAACACACTAACACACTAACACACTAACACTAACACATGAATGTACATATAGGTACAGGTGGAATGATGATTCGAGACCTGCACATGTCGTTGTGTAGCAAGGGGATTTGGGTGATTCTTCCCACTGCCAACACACTCACAAAGTTACAAAATGTTCACATTACACTAAATGCCAATTCCACCCAGGATGCTGGCGGGGCCGTGTACACTGATGGTAGGCTCAGTGTCTACAATAGTACGTTTGTGGATAATGTTGCTGATTCTAAGGGCGGTGCTCTGTACTCGAAGAATGACATGGAGGTGCATAGGTAAGAACGATGTATGTAATATTTGTGTTGCATACCATGACAAGATGACACATGCAACATGTGAGCTCAATATTTTGCTGAAGAAGTGATAGTCTTCAATTCAAACTACGTATACAATATTCCTGACAACTGGCATGTCTTGGGTGACAAAAGGAGACGGTTTATGATCAATTCAAAATGAAAACCACAGGCATTTATCATTCTACAGCGCAACTGATTCATACGCACTCGATTGTAAACACATAAACACGCACACAATCACTCGACAGCTCGACGTTTGTGTCTAATAGAGCTCTTGGTCAAGGAGGGGCCATCTTTAGTGATGAGAAAATGACAGTTGGTGATTGTAGCTTTTTAACGAACTCAGCCCAGTTGGGTGGTGCTTTATATGCGAGCAAGCAATCGACAATTGAAAACTGTGTGTTTTTGAACAACCATGCTAGTTACGAGGAGGACTTGCCCGCGGACGTTCACGTTGGAAGTGGAGGAGCTGTCTTTGGGTATGCTGTAAATGTTCTGTAAAACAGCCATCAGTAAGTGTATTGTGGCTGTATAGAATTGCCACACCAAAACAAATATGCGACGGAGAATTTAAAGATTATATATTCGCGAACAAAACCACATATCGAAAAGGCCGAACTACACCCACACCCACACTCGTTGTTACATACGCACGGATTACGAATACGTATATATTGATGTACTCACCTCTCTCACATTCATATATGTGTATGTAAACTTATATACACAACTTTGTACATACATATAAAACAGATACGGCGAAGGTGATATCGCTCAGTGCACATTTATAAATAACTCGGCATCGCGTTATGGTGGTGCGATGAGATTTTTGGGATTGCTCAATGTAAGAAGCAGTCATTTCATTGATAACAGTGTAAACGCCTTTACCAATGATCTGGATGTGTTGGGGGGTGCCATACGCGTGTTCTGGTCAGTCGAAATAAGAAATTGCAGTTTCATAAGAAATTCTGTACGAGACGACGGGGGTGCTATTTTTTGTGAGAATAGAGTACGTTTACGTATAGTGATATATATGTATGCAAGTCACATGTGTGTACGTGTATGTTCATACAAGTGTACATGTGTTTGTATATATGTGAATTTGTGTATGTAAACGTGTTGTTCTGGTTTTTTATTTTAGTGGTGTATGCACATATGTATGCGTGTGTATACAAATCATATAGTAGTGTGTGTATGATTGCGTTTGTATTTTGTTGCTGTGTAGGTACACGTAGACGTGTGGGTATGGCGTTGATTATGCTGTCATCTGTACATCTATATAATATCACATTACTACACTGCGTGATGACAACGCACAAATTAAACCATATAATCATAAACGCATAAACGACAGGTGTACACATCTCAAAGTACGTTCGTAGAAAACTCGGCGGGACAGGCTGGTGGCGCTGTGAGAGCTCGCTTTGTTGATACATCTGATTGCACATTTCATAACAACTCAGCGCGAGATGGGGGTGCAATATTCAGCACTAAAAAGGTGACTCTGAACGGTTCGGGGTTCAGGTATATTTATGCATTTACATCCACATACTCGAACATCACGTACGCATATCGTTTGTACATGCGTTCTAATGTAGCAAATAACTGTCTCTTCAATATATATAATTGAAGTTATGAGATATTGTATATAGACGCTTCTTCGCTTATCGCATAACATAACTAAGTGTGACAACACCATAGTGAATTCATATTATAGTACTACACTTCGAAAACAATAAATAGTGAGAACATTGCGAAGACAGCGGGCGGGGCGGCATTCTTCGGTGATGGTGGAACTGTATATAATTGTTCATTTGATGGAAACTCTGCCAATACAGGGGCAGCCATTAACTCATTAGGTATGCACATGTGATTGTATTATGTTTATTTTCCGCATGCTAAGCAAATATGGCCAGTATGTGTAGCGTAGCATCCCGCATAGGTACGTATGTTGATACATGACAAGTCATCACACTCATATCATCCTCATTACATACCACCCTCATACCTCACTAACAGGTGAAACTCTAGAAATAGGAGATTGCGAATTGACATCAAACTACTGTCCGCGTCAAGGATTCGTTACTTCTATTGTTAACCATGGTCAGGTATATTATGGCGCGTAAACCAATCTGGCGCATTTACGACAGAGCAATTCAAACACGTTGAATATAACCACGTCGTAAAGGCGAAATGATGTCTATTGGGCCTTTCTTTCTTTGTATTCGTTACGTGTTATTAATTCTACAATTGAATTTTTCATAATTGTTTTCAGGGCCTGTTGAAACTGTATGGCACGACGATTCGAAATAACAGTGCGTTCGATTTATCAGTATGTTTGATACAAGTATTATCAATCCTAACACATACGTATAATCTCACAAACACGCACTGTGGAGATGATGCGTACGTACATGTAGGTTATCTCTCTTAGCGGGTTCTCTCTCTGATGCGTGTGTGTTGATAGTCATAGTTGGGAGCCGCTACTTTTGAGACTGTTGTCCTTCTAATATCTTTATTCACCTATAAAGCTGACCTCTATGCAATTAATGGTATCCGTGTGCAGATATTGCACACGTTAGTACTATTTATGCACAGAGGATGGTTTGTGTCTCACAAGCCCTTCTCGCACGATTTCATTTTATTTTCAAAATCTTATGATTTTACATTCGCATGCACATATACATTCAGCTAACTAATTCAGTTGATTTGCAAATGAGCCGTTGCCAAATCGTAGACAACCTGGGACTTGGCGCTGGCCCACACATCAGTGCTTCTCGCAGTATCATGTATGCAATTACATGTGTATATCTTTCGAAGCCCATGTTTATATATTGTTACTGTGTATACACTCAATATGGTTCGATGCATAAAAGGGCATGTTCATGAACGCAATTATATCACACTTCTCAACATGTCTCACACTGCTCAATCACGAACACGTACATGTATTATACACAGCGTGTTAACTACCTCCATGACCAACAATAACGTCTCAAGCGGTGGTCTGATTGGCACCAGCACTCGTCGTGCCTCAAGCATGGACGGTTCAAGTAAGTAATAACGTAAATTTAGTGCATATTCTACTGTCATGGTATATTTGTATACTTTTAAATGCTTCTCTATAAGGAGATATATACACAAGGAGATAAGAGATTGTATTCGTTTAAATTTGTTGGTACTCTAGTAATTTTAGAGTATGTGTGAGAATGTATCACTTTAATATAATCTTATTTTTAAATTTACAGTGGGAACTTTAGTAAGCGACTCAAGCGATTGGAGGGATGAATTTCTCAAGGTCAGTGCCCACGTAGTAGTCACAATAAGACATATAACTAAACAACACAACTACACAGTTGTGTAACGTAACATAAACGTAGGCATACACGAAAATGCAATTATACCGTTGCCTATCACCATTGTTACATCTACCTATTGCGTACCCACCTCCTCTGACACACTACGCATCAATACATCCATCGCACACATATGTACGTACAGATATACTTGTATTGGCATATTCACACCAATACCGATACTATACCAAATATGTAGGAACTTGAGGATGAAGCTGAACTGGTCATGTTCGCAAATCGCGAGCGTTCTGATGTTGAATTCATTGGTTGCGAATTTAGAAATAATAATAATAACAACAGTGGGTGTGGTGTGTTCAATACTGATGGCTCCATCTTTATTGGACGTTCGATATTTAGTCGAAATTCCGCCCTGCGAGGAGAAGGTATATAAGCGGATTTCCGCGTATGCATGAAGTCGTATGTTACGTGTTCGCCCACACACAAACCCACACCTACACCCACTCACATACCCACACCCACACCCACACCCACTCACACACCCACACCCACACCCACACCCACATATATATAGGTGGAGGCGGATGCGGCGGTGTTGTGAATTCGGAAGATTCTCTGTTCTCTGAGAACTTTGCGAGGGATGGTGGTGGAGGATTTGTGGCACTGAGAGAAGCATTTGTTACTACTTCAGTATTCGAATGCAATCATGTTGACACTGTGGGTGCTGGATTTAAGCTCATGGGTACAAAGTATGTACTTATGCGAGTGAATACACAAACAAGCGCAAAATATGTATAAACTTAAAATACAACCACGCTTGGTCCATGTTTACACAGTCGTACGCACACGCACACGCACACGCACACTCACACTCACACGCACACGCACACGCACACTCACACGCACACGCACGCGTATACCCGTACGCACAATCACCAAACGCATGAGCTCAAAAACACACAACAAACAACGAATAACACCTCTCCTGCGGGCACAATAACACGCACACTTAGGTATATCATCAACGATAGTAAATTCCAAAACAATGTCGGCCAATACCCCATGTCTGACAATTGTTGGGATTATGAGGCAGGTAAAGGCGTGGTATGCATTGGGAGACACCTATCTGACACTACCAACTCCAGCTCTTACTCGCCATACTCTGTCTGTGAGCAGTGCGAATACGTCAAGGATCTGTATGTCCTATATAAGCGTATATTACAAGTGAGGAGATACAGGTGTGAGTGATACGGAGACGCTACGTAAATTATACTTATAAGATATGCACGTCAAGTGTGAATATTGAAATCACATATGACACACAAACACAATCTCGTACCTCTGCTATAAAACTGCATGCGCAAGTGTAATCTTGTTATTATATTATTTGAGACGCTATTCCATAAGCATAATTCATACACACGCATGCGTTTTCAGGTGTCAGATCTCATCTTCACCATATTCTGCGTGTAAGAATGATTTAACCGAAGCGGGAGGGTTCGCCTGTCTCTGTGATATCCCGGAAGATTCTTTCGATCACGATGATGTAGCGTATTACTCACAACCACTGACTGGAAAATGTGTAAGGTATAAACTCTTGACATGTATTTATAGTTATTTATAGTATAGATTCGTACAGTTTACCCATTTATGCTTGCTCGTATATAGCTGGAAAATGTTTATTGTATTTTGTACAAGCACGCGTAAATACATATGTACACAGATGCATATATATACTTCTATATGTGTGTTGGTATACAAGTACACTTACATATCAGACAGCAGCATCAGTTTCAAACACGTTTTTGAGTTTGATGTGAGCAGGTTCGAAGTCGTTGGTACTGGTACATAGTAATTCGTATGTACACATGTATACAAGCAGTAAACACATATGTACATATGCTTATATACATTACATACTTGCTATATGTATGTCGATTTGCAAGTACGCTTAAACATAAACTCAAACATAAGACTGAAGCATCTGTTTTACACAACGTATTTTAGTGCAACGTGAGTAGGTTTTAGTCTTTGGTACATAGAACATTCATATATACACATGTGTGTAAGCTGGTCGTCGAAACATATCTAACAAATATACTCGGACTACATACTCATGAATGTGTTTGTAACAGGTGCAGCGAATGTGGCGTGGGTAGTGTGATTGAGCCGTGCATGCGCGATGCTGATGTGCTATGTGAGTGCCCACCAGGTAAAACTGGCAATCTTTGCCAGGAGGTATGCGCTTCGAGTTATTGGATACACACAATCGCACAGCACAAACGCGTACGAATATACTTTATTATTCCTGTCTACAAAAACATTATAAGCGATAGGGAAGCTATGTTCTGACAAATGTGTCGCATGCTCACAATTTCCTATACAACCTTCACACGTTGACATCCAAACTCACCATCAGACATTAGGTTCACACACTAAAATTGGTTTCTGTGGCATATAACATCAGCGGCATTCCTCGAATGTCTACCTTCAACGACCTTCAACATACATTTGCACATAACGCGCACATGTATCACAACGCACTCTATACAGGACTGTAAAGTACCAGATTTCTGCGAAAAGACTATAGGCAACGCGAACACTTGCACCTTTTCGGCCGTAGAGTATTCGCTCGGTATCTTATGTGAATATTGTAGGAGTGGTTACTATTTGGACGAGGAGACAGGCGATTGTACGCCTTGTACTAGCTGTGGAAGTACAGGAAGGGTGGTTAAACCTTGTGGAAGAACTACGGACTCTGTGTGTCAATGCCCATTGGGTGTCACTGGGCCAGGGTATGTTGATATATGTTGCGTGGTGTGGTTATGAGCACGAAACCAAAGTTGTTACTTAGGCTGAGCAGCGCGAGTATTTTTGCACTGGCTATGATACAATTGTTAGATGTATGGAAGACTGTAGACTCCTTTTTTTTTGAAAATTCGTTGAATAGTAGTACATATACTCACCGATAATGACATAATGTGTAGATAGTCGGACTACATTTATGTAGCATCAGAGCACGTCAAGTAACAGTACTTTCTGCGTTTGATTATGTATGTGTAACCTATAAATGCATACTATTTATATAACAAAATGTTTCTGTTATTTAAATATATATCTTTACAAACCTTCATGTAGACGATGTTCTTCTACGAAATAGTAGAACATGCAGTGTAATGTGTGGATCAAATCTACATAATCTCGTTGCATACAACCTGCAGCTACATTATTGAGTACATTTTGTTATATAAATAGGTGCGAAATTCCATGCCAGCCTCCAACTGGGTGTGCTTTGGTTGACCCCAGCACTCTCTCTCAGTGCGTGTTCGATGCCATTCGCTATGATTTAAATGTAAAATGTACATCTTGTACAGACAGTTACTATTTGGCAACTCTTCCATTAGACCAACACAGGTACGTAGTATAGATAAGCATGTATATAAGTATAGTCATACAGGCGGACGGGCATGCACTCATACCTATGTACAGTCCTTGAGCCATGTGCGTGCCATTTTCTGCGTGTCATCCACTATAGCCAGTATTTAAAGTGTTCCTCCCGAGCTTACAAACGGTAGAACTCTTCCATTCGCTCAATAGATTAACGATTTAGAAGGCACGCATGCGAATAGCTCATGGCCACGTCAAAAGCACGTTTATATCACGTAGATCAAGATATAAATGCAAGAAACACATATACAAACGAGAAAACATACATACATAAACCGAAACGTGTACGTACATACGCGTTATACATCTCAGCAATCCAGAAGGCGACTCTCCGTCTGAATCTCTGTCTGATATTGGGGAAGGCGCCAACTATACGACGTGCATTAAATGGAGAGATTGTAATACTAACGGACAGATGCTTTACCAACAGGTATAAAAACTCGGTTTTCCGGGTGGCAATTACTAGAACTGTTATATTATACTAAACGTGAATTTTCTCGAAGTGTTCACGAGCACACCCACACACCTACTGTGACAAAAAATTCATTTCTCACGTACATAGGGGAATGAATTTCGCGACTCTGCATGTGGGAACGAAACGCAAGTATTAGTTCGGACAAGGACAACATCCAGCACTTCCGGTGTTGCATTTGTTAATCAACTGTATCTACAACTGACTCAAATGCCTAATACGTATAACTTTATTCAGTTCGAACAGTTCCTTGAAGGTGTGCATATATGTACATTGTATACCTTTATACAAGTTGTAAGTGAAGAGCATGTAAAAAGCAACATGTATACTGTACTTCGTTAGTCGATAGTTTCTACATATGCTTGAGTAGAGTAGTAATGTAGTGGTGTATCTATCTATCCACCTACCTATGTATGTATATGTATAAGAAGAGCGTGCCTGTGCATCTATATACATGTGTATGCATGCCGGATGAGTTTGATGTTTACATCTTCATATATGTATATACGAGTATAACTTTTTTATTATTATTATTGCAGTGCGAGCTGATACATGTTGGTACTTTCTTGAATACTGCATGAAGATATATATGTTAAGATGTATTATTTTAAGACAAATGCCTAATACATCTTTAAAAAGCAACATTATTTCTTCTCGATATCAGATGGGAAAGCCGCATTGTTGACAATGCCTCACCAACTCGCGAACAAGTTGACGAAGGAAGCGGATACTTATGGGCCCACTCTATCTAGGTCGATGGATATACATTCAGCGCAAGTAATCCCAAATGTATGTATCCATAATGAGACTTGTTGATTTGTATGCCCCAACGCGTTTACGTATCTACGTATATTGTAAAAGTAGATGGCATATATTTAAGATACCATCATATAACAAAACTTATAAAGGGAACGCCCATCGATTATGCGGACGATGGACAAACTACTGATAGCTTGAGCAACTCTGCGATTGTGGGCATCGTAATAAGTGCTGTCATTCTGCTACTACTGATTTTGTTTGGGCTAGGTCGGTGGTACGTCAGGCGTGTAGCCAAGAGATACGAGTAAGTATTTGTATATAGTTTGTGGTATGAGCCTTCGAAGCCCCTGCAATAAAAGCTACAGGACTATGTATATGTATTACATGTGAGTGAGTGAGTATACTAGAGGTTTCTATTGTAAAGATCTTACACATATTTTTTCCCACCACGAACATCTAGAACTCCAAGTAGTGAAGCTACCGAGCGCAACATTCGCCGCAAACATAAATGGACCGATGCTGGAACCGATGAGGCAAGAGTGGTATGTTTACTGTGCATGTATTGTGAGAATTACTTTGTATGTGTATCTAGATGTAAAGTCAACGTGCATGCACGAAGAGTTGAAGTGTGTACATTAGTAGAAACATGCTCTGTATCTGTGATTCTATGTATGCGCACGTGTGAGGGGTGTAGTTGTTGTTATATTATGGCCAGGTCTTGTACGCATTTGTTTTTGTATGTACACACATTTCACATACATGAGTATGCACACATGTTTATGTTCCGTGTGCATGTGTGTATATGTGTGTATATGTATATATATGTGCTTGTATATTATTAAAATATGTTTGTGCTTGTATATGTTTAAAATATATACGCAAGCATATATACAAATAGCTTACTTTCACACACCATATATTTGCTTTTCGACTGTAGGCGCTCAGGCAGTTGCGTGAAAAGAACGTCGAAGCAGATGGATGGATTTGTCCCAAGTCGTTCAAGACTCTCGATCTGATCGGAACAGGTCTATTTAGTCCGCTCATGTTTTGACAAACACACCCACACCCAAACACTCACACATTTACTCGCTTTCACACCCACACACTCGCACTCGTACTCACATATACATGCTCCTGTACGTGCTACAGGTGCGTTTGGCAAGATCTACCGAGGAGTAGTGTTTATCGAAGATACAGCTGTGGTGTGTGCTGTGAAATGTATGAAGGAGAGTGATGTTGTGCAAATGACTGCTTTCCAGAATGAAATAAAAATACAACAGTCCCTGGATCATCCCAATCTCGTCCACGTGCTCGGTGCAAGTATAGGAGATGAACCCGATGATGATACAGGGGTATGTGGCCATATGCTAATGTATACACACCCAAAATCATTATATACCACAAAAATATATGTACATGAATGCATACACGTATACGTAATATACATGCCATGTTTGCCAACACATAAACATAATTGCATATGCATATTTAGGTAAGGCCGCTTTTCTTGCTCATGGAATTCTGTGAAGAAAGAGATCTGTGGACGTATCTCAACAAAAATCCTGAATCAGCTGATGTTGAAAGCAAGCTCTGGTATGCCTTTGAACTGGCCAAAGCGTTATCTTATCTATCAGGTACATTTATATAAATACTTGTGTGTACGCCAACTTGTGCGTCTGTGTGCATTCTCGTATCCGCATGTTACAATAAAGTATGGATGGATGATACGTGCATAGATTGTACCACTGTCTTACCTCTCTCCTAACTCTCTACTGATCTCGTTCAGATGTAAGTGTGATTCACAGAGATGTTGCAGCTCGTAATTGTCTTTTAAGTGCATCAACATCTGAAAGTTTTGGGCATCTGAACGTTAAACTCAGTGACATGGGAATGGCTCGCACCGCAAACATGTCTGGACAAGTAAGTGTGTAGTGTATGCCATAATTATTGCCTGGTATTCTGCATGCGTTGACTGTGACGGTGTTCAGTGTGTACTGTTTATGAATATAATACACC
Organism: Creolimax fragrantissima; assembly: GCA_033442365.1. Taxonomy (NCBI): domain Eukaryota; class Ichthyosporea; order Ichthyophonida; genus Creolimax; species Creolimax fragrantissima. Next base: position 1,916,226 of record JAWQFL010000006.1, read on the forward strand.
TGACATGCTCAGTGGTCTGTACAAGACCCGTGATCATTTACACATGCTTGCATATTTATGCGTTCGTTTGTGGATACATGGCATAACATAAGTGGTTATGCAAATACACCTAAATACGTGTATATGCTTATTGGTTCGCTCAAGATGGACCTCTTAAGTTATGTTTTGTATTCCGTTAGAGCATCAATTACCTGGCATTAATAGTATCACATACAGATATCTACAAACATGTACTCTTAAACTCCCTCACCTACGATACATTTGCATACAATCACACTATACTCACACTCGCACTACTGTCACTCGTACCCACATTTACACCAATATATTTAACATTCAAACATGCACATCTATACAAATACAAATATGAACACGTATTTTCTAAAACATAAATATAAATTCCCATCTCGCACATGTGTATGGTCAAACTCGCGCGCATGTTATATACCGATATTGTTACGTCAAATCAGAAACTCACACGCACGTCTATACATACTCCCTCTATAACACGTACACGTGTACACATACAGTACGTGAAAACCGTTCATGGAGGTCTTTTACCTGTGCGCTGGATGGCAATTGAGAGCATAGAGAGTGATGTCTACACTCCACATTCGGATGTATGGAGTTACGGGGTGGCTGTGTGGGAGATCTTTTCAAATGGTGCGGTTCCCTTTGGGTTTTTGCCGGAAGCAACACAAGTCAGACAAGCTCTTAGACACGGCATGCGACTACAAGTACGTTGTCTGCATGCATGATGTCTGATGTATATCTTTTATTTGTATGTTCGTACTTTGAGTAAAGAACAGTTGCCGTGTACACTTGTGTGAGATGTTCTTTCTGTCTCTTCGCCGAAACAACCTACATTGAATGACAACATACATTGCGTTTGATTATAAGTATGTATACACCTGTATATCAAACCGTGCTAATATGTACACAAACTAATACACTGTAGAAACCGACTGAGATGCCACCACATGTATATGAAGTAATACAATTATGTTGGCATGAGGAACCCGAACAGAGACCTGATATACATACCATTGAAGAGAACATGAGAGACCTTTTTTTCCACAAGTACTACGCTAACCACACTATGAGTAAAGAGGACAAGGTCACGCAGACCGGCAGAGGACTATTGCTCCGAAGTAGATCTGTAACGTTCACAAGTAGTGATCAATGTATGTATCTGTGTCCACGATCCGATATGGTGTGTGTGTGCCTCTATGCATGTGTATCTGTGATCATGGCGTAGATGTAGACATGTGAATGTTTGTAATGTTGTGTATATAGATATATGGATGTGAATGCGATTGTGATGATGTCTGCTGTCAAGGAGATAACTTTTGTTTTCCGCCTGCGTGAGATTTGTTTTGTCCTTATCTATAGCTCGTAAAAAATTATTACTTCGCTGACAATACGAATGCATATAAATATATATATCCATCCTACGTGTTTATGTATTTTACATGTGCATTGTTGTGACTGAACAGCCGCGGGGCATTTAATATCGAACCTCACGCGCGAAGGATCGGGAGTATACGAAAACGTCGGCGATGCAACGTGGATCGACAACGACAGCCAAACAAGTGTACGTGTGTCTTTAACCTGTTTTTGTTTGTATAAATGCTTGCCCATAGTTTGCATCACGTTCGTTCATACAATTGTGGTCCTTTCGTGTAGTACCGCTCTGGCGGTATTATTTTTTGTCGTTTTTTCTCATCTTAGTCACTCTTTTCTCATGGCAGTCAAGCACACCAGATCTGAACATTGCACCTCCCGGTTATAAAGAAATAATGACTGATCGTACTGGTAATGTGGCTTGTGGGGCAAGTAGTCACAGTGATGATTGTGAGAATCATGGTGGAACTCGAATTATTAGCGGAGGGTGTCCGGATGGATTTATAGGTATTATCTAATATCGTTAACGTACGTTCATATTTATAATATACTGTGCGAGATGTGGACTAGAAGATACTTTTGAGAACAAATGGGGTTCCTGTGAGAATAAGGAATTAAAACGGCGACATTGAGAATCATGCAGGGCTTCGAATTGCTGATGTAGGGCTATATAAAACATACTTGCCAATGTGTGTGCGTCGCAAGTTATACTCATACATCTCTACGTATATGTCACAGATACATAACGCATACACAAATATTCGCACGTAAATATACACTGCCTAATTTATTTGCAACTTTATTATTAGGTGTATGTACTCACTTATATACATGTCTTTTCATGCCCATCTTTGTGTCTTTGTTTCTATAGCCTCGTCGAACTTCTCACTCAGTCCGTACGAGAATGAAGGCGAAGACAACCTTGACGGACCGGCTAGTGACATTCCCTTATACAGTACTGATACTAGCTATAGGATGCTAAGTGTAGTCAGTGGGTCAAATGCCGTCGAGAACAAGTCTTCGAATTCAAAGAAAAGTGGCAAGAAATCGAGGTCTCCACAACTCACATACGACCAATTTCACAAGCGAGCAACACAGACACATAGATAGACGAGTGCAGTACACGTGCACCTCGGATTAACAAACACAAACTCTCGCACTTGGTATATTCTCTCTCTCGCTTGTACTGTACAGTACAAATGGTATAAGAGCGGAGCGGTGAAGGGTTAAGGCGGATGGTGGCGAAGCGGCGCAACCACGTATCTGTGTCCACACTAGTTTACATGTCAAATCTGCGATTTTAGTGAGTGTGTTTGACTACAGTGAGGACAAGCGCAGCTGCAATAGACGATGCAAATGACGCAGTTATGAATAGAAATAAGTTGAACATATTTTACACCTCCATTTGTTCTATGATGGTAAGGGGTCTATATCCTCTCGCACTCTGTATTTAGAATAAGCAATATGTACATAGTCTGAATATAAAAATGCATTGTATGTAACAGGATATATTGACAACAGTCTCAAGAAAGAGAAGTGTTTTATTCAAGTTCTTTTACGTTGTAATACGCCATATCGGTTTATATGTAATTTAATCTACTTTCGTCATGTTAACAAACCAAGATTTGGTTGGAGGTTGTCTAAACACAACTAGAAAAACGAGTTAATATTTTTCTGTATCTATTGGCTAATTTTGTTATACATTACCATTGGTTCCATTTTAACAAGCTCGGAATGTGATCATCCGATACCATTTGTCAACTTGGATACATACTCTTAGATCCCAGGTTATAATCACCTCAGGATAAAAATCACTTGGGTTTTTAACACATGGGTCCGATGTTATTTATAATCACGTCTCGTTGACTTAAAAGTGCTAGCCCATTAAAGTAGGGGTGTCCTCTGCCCCCAGATTATAAAAGGGAAAAGATGCAGTTAGAGCGAATTTTATTGACTCAAGCCTTTCAATCAATGAATGGAACTTTACCGTTTTTTAATAAAATTCCTGTTGCAACACATTTTGCTGCTGTATCATTATGCAGTACGATTACTTGTGTTCTATGGTATGTGAATGATTATGCTACCGTAGCACTCTGTCGTACAATTACCTCTGCAAATTAAAATAGAATTTAAATGTTAGTTCATCTTGCAGTAAGATGTGAGAAAGATCGTATGATTGTACCATTTTTCAGTACAATTACCTCTAGAGAACAGGTTAGCACTGCTACAATGTTTTACCCCAGAGTAAGCATTAAAACTATTATTCAATTGTATCATTTGGACGTACTACAATAAAGGCAGTGTTTATTGCAATGCTATTTGTAGGTTATTTGATCCTGCATTACCGTATCATTCTGAAGCACGAATACCTCTGTGTACTAGAGAACTGCATTTACACTACTATTGTTTTATCCGACAGTAAGATACGCGCAAGATAACACAATTGTATCATTTAAGCTATTCAGCTATCAAACGTACAATCCACGATGCATTTTTTGCAACTCTCGCCAACTCGATGCTCATGTGGCGCGTTCACATCTGTTCCTACATTACTCAAATCTGTTCCTGTATTGCTCATGAATTGAATTTATGATACTATTTTACTTTGTTTTCTGTATAGTTTGCAGTCGAGAACTGGGCTGGAAAGCATATATTTCGACCACATTCAATTCACGTAACCGAATTTTTCTTACCTTTTGAAACAGTGAATTTTGAGATGAATTTCAATCAGCTAGGCAAGATGATATCCCTCATTACTCAATCGGTGACTAACGTGCTTCAAAACAAGGTACGTACCTGTTTCTTCGTTTGCATCCAATCCAAATGTTCGTGAAGTCGATTTTGCCCTCTCAAATATATAATTTTTAACCCTATAACCGATGCTATTTGGACGTTGATGAATGATATCCTGAAAAAACGCATATAAAACTTTCCTAGCGATGAAGTCGAAATAAAGACTTGATACCTTGCAAAGCATTTGCCAAGTTTATTTCAATTGACTAAAGACGAACATGTCTTCGTGCAAGAACTTTCCAGAGATTAACAAATTGTCGTTTAGCTGACGGTTACTACAAGACCTCGGCAAGGTCGTGTAAGAAAACGGGACAATGATTATCGAGCAGGACGGTCGCAAAACCATAAGTCAGCATGAGCTGCTCGAATATCAACCTAAGCGCCACGACCTAACGGATCTACGATTTCAGTATCAACTCCATGAATAACATTCAAAGCTCGTCTCTTGTTTCTTCCTCCACTACAGGCTGCTCCGCTTCAACTACATCTGACTCGGCCTGATCATCAACAGGGAGCTGGTTCTTCTGTTCGATTCAAAGGGAAAAAGAGACTTTGCACTCGTGCTTACACAAAACTTGAACGATCTCATAATCGTTTGTTTACAGTGCTTGCATACATTCAGGTTTATACAGCTATACAACATCAAAAGGAGCGACTGTCGCACTAAAATGCCGTGAACTTTTGACCCGCATCACACATACACAACATCTACGTACACAAACGAACAAATGTACTCAAATATATATAGTTAGATTCATGCTTTACCGAAAGTGGCTACTGAAAATTTCATTGTTATACTTGCCCACTCATTAAGAGCCAACGTAGACAACGATATATTTCTGTGCGGAGTACGTATACTGACTTTATACATGAGCAGCCACATACTCGAGGTATTTGTTTTACAATACAAAGCACTTTGCATTTTCGTCTTTCACACACACATTCACACACAGATAAACAAGATACTTTGGCCAGTCTCTTGCCCATTCTTTCAATATCAAGGAGTTGAATATCAAAGACCAAATCAGCATCGCCCGGAATTGTAGGTGGTGAGCCGCTCTTTCCGTACCCCATCTCAGAAGGAATCTTAAGCTTACGTTTTTCACCAATGCACATACCAAGAACGCCTTTGTCCCAACCACTGATCACGTGTCCTCTGGATAGAATACGGTGCACAATAATATGCATACTATTATCAGAATATGGCACTGTGCTCGTACGTACGATATTGTGGTACGCGAACTTATAACCTGACGTAACAGTTTTTAGTCAACTTGTGCATTAAAAACGAAAACATAGTCACCTCAGCCACTGAACACGTGTCCTCTCTAGTGTATTTCGTGTGGCCAGAGCACGAAAGTATGATATTATGGAGGTATACATGGTAAACATGACTACACTTCAGATATATTCAGAGTTACATACATGGAAATACATGGAGAAGAAGGAACCATCCTACACACGTATATAAATATAAACAACGCATCATTAGAAACAAGGTCAATGGCAGCAGCGTAAACATACCGTCCTACTCGAAAGGAGAACGGCTGCCCACGGTCCAAAGAACTGTCAAACTTTTCGCCAGTAGACAACAATTTTCCCGTGTAGTGCACATGTACGGTGTCGTCCTTGTGTGCTCTGTCAAGACACAAGTCCTCTGGAACACGATGCTTGATACCCACGGCAAGCTTTTCTATATCACCAGCCTCTGCGCACGTCGCCACTAGCGCCATGAAGCACAGAGATGCTTTCACGAACATATCAGATATCATTCTGCCTGTATATATATATTGTGTGTGTATGTGTGTGTATGTGTGTGTGTATGTGTTTTGTGTTGTTTTGTTGTCTTTGCGTTCGTGTTGTGTTGTGTTCATGTGTTGTGTTCGTATGACAATCCTTTATGATCGATACGATTTACATCCAATCCTCGTTGGTGTATACAAATAGAAAACAGCATATATCTTTATAGTTAAACTAAGGCCTCGACTCTATTTCATGCATGAGGTAGTCAAGAGTATGAAGTAAAGCTTTCAGTGTTCAGTCTGTGTTCATTTTCTATACTTCCTTTCGTCTTACATGAAGCGAGCACCGAGTGTTGTTATTTATGAAGTCAATCTTGTTGTATTTCTTCCTGCGCATATCCCGATATCATGTGTCGGCATACAAATAGATGCACTTCTTGCTATCCATGTCAGTATTCTACTGCTTTCTTGTTGATCTCGTATCTTACGATATATAGTAGATACAAATTGTCTCTACTTGTATCTCTGCTTTATTTTCTTATCTCATCATATCTTCTGTCGTGGATTATAGAACAAATGTAATTTTTATCAACTTATATCCTTGTCCGTTTGGATGTAGGCTTCTATTGTCTTCACTGAGTCTTGAAACATAGTCGAATTTCTTGTAACTACGCTGTTATGAATATTCAGTATAAAGGAAGAAATCGGGCTATGCTGTCTCATTAATTGGCCGAGTTTATGGAATTGTGAATTTATCATTGATGGATACGAACGTCTTGGTTACATACACCAGAATATTCAAGTGCCTATGCAATAAAAGAATCTGTTGTACGCATCTGTACATATTCATTAATCAAGTTTCAGATTATATACTAAACAGTAGAATTTTCTGTACTGGGGTTTAGCGTGCATACGTTTACATCAATAACGTTGTCTGCGTCCGCAGTGAACAAAAACAAGAAGTTCTCCTAATCATATTAGCTTTCAGTGGATGGTGCACTCGTAAATCCTGCGCAAAAGTTGCGTTGCAAATCATAATTCGACCTCCACTGATGTACAAATATAAAAGCAACTAGTAACAGGTTAATACCAGGCAAAACTTCGTAGTATAAAGTACAAGGGGACTGAAACACTATATTGTATTTGTTCTCTGTCCGGGAAACAAAAATTTATAGAAGATAGAAAGCATGGTAGGACAAAAAGACGTTTTAGAAAAGTTTGAATGAAAGTCAGCAACATAATAGACGCACTCGTAGGATACACATATAACTATCTATATTCATGTAAAAACTGTCTGATAGTGAAACACTGAGCCTTGATGTGACACGTACTGAGGAAGACAAGGAAACAGACTGGGTAGAATATACCGGAATTCGTAACTAGGGAGTGACGCGAACAGCATAAATAAAAAGACCGCGTCTACTAATCTCTTTCGATATATTCTTGTGAGGTCCCCCGTGACTTGAGCATCATTCATCATCAAGTGTTAGATTCTATTGACTACAAAGCATGCTCCAAAAAAAGTCACTTTTGAATTCAGCTGTGTGTCAATATGCACCGCTCGACATCAACTGACAGTTTCTTTCAGAACTTATTAATATATTCACAAATTTTTGCTAAATGTCAATTTGAATTTAGAGTTTAGAATTTGCTTGTCTAGCATTTTGTGTTCAAAATCGGAATGGTAAGCCAATCTACACCCACACTAACCACCCACAGTTTTACGAAATTGTATTTCGAACATTGGGTATGAAGGACGTTATTCGACCACAGAGACTAGTCACCCTTGCCCCAGACTGAAAATCACGGGCTGAGGGAGTTATCTGGTCCAAGATTCCGTCCGTCTACAGACATAATGTGTCCTTGGGGAGTCTCCTTCTGGCGGTCAACCCTCTTTCTTGTCTGTATGAAGAAATTGGGTTCAAATAATTTTGAATAAATGCCGATTCGTTGTGGACTTTTTAAAACTAAGCAACCCGACTGTTAGTAACCAATAAGATCCGCCAGCAAATCATAAACAGTGACTTTGCGATACACCAAAATGGTCGTTCATATCTGTCATGGTGTTTACAAGTATACACATATATATACACCAAAATTTGTACACACGTATGTATGGGTGGGGAGCAGCTTATAGATATACACTTCAATAAATTCACGTGCCTGTGTATACCTCCATATTACATGCGCATGTTCATCCATACACTTCAATATTCTGAAGGGAATCACGAGGTAGTTCGTGCCGTACACCCACAGAAGCGAAGACGATTAATCATATATCGTGATGAGATCAAAGCAGTACTTGTTGTTCACGTTCAAGTTGACACATATTTCACATCATTGATGGCCAACAAGCAGTTGTTTCCTTGCTCGCCGAAACGTAGCTTTGTAGCATAATCACAACACATTGCAGTACATAATAATTTTCAATTCTTATAGCACACCCCCTTACCCCACATGTAAATATGTACACTGAACGAGATATTTGTGTTATGGGTTTGTGTGTGATAGTTCTAACATTTAAATGCATATCGAGGGCTACATCCGAGATAGTGGAAGTGAGTGTAGGAGACGCTACACATATGGCGGATTGCTTAATAAACTATTCCGGTGGTAACTCAATGACGCACTGCCAGTGTAAGGACAGTAATGAAGCGTGCTCTGCACTGTCATTGTATGTACATCGACTATATTCAACTGTTTATCGGCTGTTTCGTTGAATGTATTTATTACAATGGCACTTTGATAGGTGATTAGATATAATCCTTGGGAACTATATACATCCGTTATAACACGACATATTCATATAGGCATATACTTATGGATTCATGGATACATATTATATTATATATCGAAATGTAACTATACATGGTAGGTAAGAAGGCAGATAATGCAGAAATCGTCATCTATAGTATCTTAGCAGCTATTCTTGAATCCAATGCACAATACCCAGACACATACATACATATTGTACAAAATATGTCGATACGAAGACAAGTATATACTACTCAAAGTTCTACATCATTTGTTGAAATTGATTTGGGTGTCTTTTTGTTTCTCTAATTGTTTGTGCATGTAACCGCAGGTATCTGGAAGGTCTGCAGATAAGAAATATTAATGAAAATGCTTTCAATAACTTTCCATTGGTTGCGAACATCGATCTTAGTAATAATGAGCTTAAAGAAATCCCGGAAGATTTATTTAAAGACAACGAAAATCTCTCTGAAATGTATGTTTTACAGATGCGCATACATTAACAAGTAGAGGATTATATGTACATAACATTTTATAAGCTTTAATATTACCCCAATTTTGTAATTGATCAACTCAAGTGTTCGAGAACATATCATTGATCAAGGTATATATCTAGTATGTGTCACAGCGACTACCGTTACATACTCGCTACAAGTCAGCAATAGCATATACATATATATATATACATCCAAACGTACAAAGCTGTATAAGCACTCAAATTGCATGCCCACGCATGTGTGCATGTAAATACACAGGTTGCTGAATTTACTCATCCTTCTGATGGGCAAGTAGTGACTGATGCATATATCTAAACCCACACCAGCAAACATGAACACAGCATCAACAACACTCACACACAGCGATACAATACATGCGTCAAACATGCATATACACAGCCGATTGGGCTATAATCGACTTGGGAATCTGTTTGCTAACATGTTGAACTCCGTGTCCCGCCCCCTCAAACTTGATCTGGAGCATAATTTTTTTAGAGAGATACCGTATTTAGTACATGCATCTTACATTATAGACCTGTCCCTCTCTGGCAATCCGATTGGAAGCATAAGGTATAACGATTTGTCATCATTTGACAACCTGCAAGAGCTGAATATAGAAGACATGGGCCTCAAGAAAATAGGTAGCTCTGGTGTGCAGACATAATTATATATTCATTGGTTATGCTCAATTCTATGTGATATATTTGTGAGAACTAAGATGCTGCAACACATATATAGGATGGGGTCGCCCCAATGTAAACAGAGTGTTAGGGGTATCCACAACATGTAGGGTTTAGGGGTTTGCGATTTCAATTCTAAAGTTCAAACTATACACTGTTTTCTTAGGGTTTCACGTGAACACAAAACAACATTTAGCATGCTAATGTACACATTCAGGGTTTAGGGTTATATTATGACTGTATAACATTAGTTTATACATACGAGACTACCGACATACAAAAGAATGGGAAAATTTCACAACTATGCGTCCAAGTATATATAGATCTATACAGGGCAACAACCAAACAAACAAACTTTGACTACAGTCTACATCCCGTCTTCACAGATAAATATGCATTTCATAACAATCGAGCACTACTATACGTCTGGGCATCATTTAATGATCTCGACTGCTGTTCAATATCCGTTGTTCTGGCACTCGCAGAGGCTGGCGTGGAAGTGTATGTCGATCCCACTTGTACAGTAGTACAACACAGTGGGGACAAAGTAGTACAGGCTAGTGCAGACTATGCCTTCAACACAAAACATAGGTGCGTTGCTTGTGTTTATGTTTGCGAATCTTGCCGGTACAACGTTGATGTATTGGGGAATGAATGCTGTGGTAAGACCACTAGGTATAACAACTCAATTGCATCCTGTGTTCCGATACCAAATCTAAAAGGCATTTCACGTTGTTGTACAGCTGGGAATGTTTAGGCCCTTGCGTAGACTTGGAAAACAATGATGTGTGCCCAATGTCGCTGATATGCGTATCTACGAGCTACAATGAATACGCATGCCAATGCCCTAAGGGTTACATATATACACCAACGCCAAATTCGCAAAGTGCTCCTTCGGCCAACCCCGCGAGTATTAACGATTGCACGAACGAGGATGAGTGCACGGACGGTACACATAAGTGTCACCCGCAAGCAACATGCTCTGACACTATTGGTGAGTATACAAATCCATACTTTGTATATTCACATACTGAGTTTGTACATATATTACCCTCCTATATATTTACACAATATAATCACACATTGTACATTGGGATTTACATACATACGTAATCATGCACTTGCTCATACAGATATACGTATATAGATGCATAAAAGTAAGCATACATAATATCGTATATAGGTTCGTACACATGTAAGTGCAATGATACATATGTGGGTGATGGTTGGGATTGCTATCCGCACAATGTCGCTTTCTTCCGTCCTCCCGAATATGCGATTGCATCTGACTACCACTTTGTTGGAGCAGTTGAACCCGAAAGCTACTCAGCCGCCGATGTGCTGGGCGTGTACTATTTTGATTTTGTGAGTTCTCGCAGCCAGTGTTCACTTCTTTGTTACACAGATGCCACTTGCAAAGAGTTTATTGTTGACACATTAGGCGTACATGCAGGAAGGTATGTGTACAGGAATTTAATTGCATCATCACACCCATACACAACTCACAAGCTCAACAAATTGGTGAGTGTATTAGATTACTTACTTGCCAGGAGTAAAAATCATCACTAATTTTAAGTATTGTTGTAATTAGAGACTATGGTTCTTCGTAACCAATACGTTAGGACTCTCCTACATTGATATCATTCTCTCTTTGTCTGATACATACGTAAACACTACATATGCAAACACGCAGTGAAAGCATATAACGGAAACTATAGGATTTTTGAAGTCACATGTGTCCAATAGACATGCGTATGTTGGTTTGTGTAAAGAATCTGTTGAACATAGAGAGCAACCATAATTGTGAGTGAAAACAATGTATAAGCCAGATCTAAAACCTTTCAATTTAATGTGTATGACCGCCTGTCTTTTATATACAGCTTGACTTCTATGTACACAGAAGTACAATATAAATATCAAAACATGCCTGTAAGTTTACCTGCATTTGCAATATATCTCAGCAAATGGTATTCCCCAGAGCTGTTCCAATTCATGAAATATTATTATTTTAAAGACAAATCATTAATATGTCACAAGGCGAGAGTCATCGTGGCAGTATATAGCTTCAGTTGAATTTGAGCTCACATTTATATGCACTTAATTAAACGTGCGCTTCAGGTGTATAACAAAATCTATGCCTGGTAACACGACAGCTGTGATGGCAAATGCCGTTGTCATCCGTACTGCATACGTTTTTACAAAGGTTAAGCCAGGTAAGAACTAATCTATGTACATTGTGTGTGTTTGTGCTTGTATGAGAGCATGAGGTGTAGTTGGCTTGATCGCAGTAGGGGTTTAATTGGTCAGTGAATATTCAAATTTCCCGTCATCTGCAGTGCACATGATTCTACAGACTATGCAATATGATATTGAGCCATATTAGTCAGGAGAGTAGAGTAATATGCTATGTACGTGAAGTTGACAGCTATGTCTAGTAAGTTTCCTGTGGCATTTTGCATGATTTACATTCATTCACCACACCATACTTTACCTCCGAATCTTGGCATTGCGGTGCAAATAGGTTAATGGTATATTTCATCTCATAGAAATAAATTGAAAACTGCACATCTTACTTACGCAATTGTGAAGCACATAATATGTACATGTCATGTTTTCTTCATAGCCCATTATTTTTACCCACCATGCAGTGGCAGTGCTGAACTATCTAGGGCCAACTGTAGGAGTTTTTACGAGTGCTAACTATGTACAGATTCCGCGCGGAGGTAGCAAACTTGTGTATCAATTATCACGAAAGTCAATATATACATACACTACCGTAGACGCGTTACAACACAAATGTATACTTAATCTTTTTAAATAATTTAAATGTTCGTGTACTGTACAGAGACACAAGTATGCTGCTTACACCAATTTTTGTTATTGTGTTAGTTGTATTGTGCATACTTTTTACTATACGCACAAAACCAACAGCACACTTATGTACGTTATATCCGCAAATATACATATGTTTTCCATATCTTAGAAATCTTGGAGATGGCTTGCGCGATGCGTTGTAATAACTTGGCAAATTGTCTGTCCTTTGACATTGCACTTGGTGGTGCCTTCTCCGGCAGGTAAATCTACACAATGTCGTACACGCACGGAATTTTGAGATTCTCTTATGCAAACCAATGTGTAAATATATGCACATACGTATCCTCACCCACTCATACATTTATTCATGCATACCACGTCACTTCAATATCTTCCAAATAACACAGTTGCCAGCTTAACGTAAGCGTAAAAAATGAGACTAGTATACATGTAACTCCTCCATCATCCAATGGCTCTGCAGCTACTCTTGTGACCCAACCGGGAAATGTTTTTCACTATGTTCGGACTGTACTAAACATTACTACAGGTGTATATCTCACTCTACTGCGCATGGACGTATAGACTTAAACTTGAAGTGCATGCAGATGTACAGACGTGCGCATATGTTTTGTATTGAAGGATATTGTACACCACACTGAGAGTACAACGACTTCTGATGAGCAACAATCTACCGTGTTAGCTGGGCACACGTACACGTGCATTGTCATGGTAGTTATGCACTTTGTGATATATTTTTACCAAATGTATCAAATTTGGGCAAACACAAGGATAAGAAGTGCACATTTAGCAATGTCTTATTTCTGGTGATCGTACGTATCCTCGTACAGGCAATTGTGCTCATGTATTTCAAATGCGCATATACATGGGTGTATGAAAAATTACATCCAATATAACGCAATCTATTCATTGCTATCAGCCGTGAAAAGTGTGTTTCTCCTAATATAGACCGTAATTCATCGTAGTACATGTTTGGTTTGTTTCATATTTGTAAGAGTACTTGGGACCATAAAAGAGCGCTACAATCTTTGCATCTTTTCACGACAATACAGCGATGCCGGCGGAAGCACGTGTATGCCTTACTCATTTCTCCTAGCTCCCCACTGACCAACATCGGATGGAATATGGCGTACCTATATACATATTCATGATACTTCTCATTTTTCTTCCCTTCACACAAACACAGACTGTGGTGATATGTTTGGGTGCCTAACTTGCACTTCCAATATAGTCTGTATAACCTGTGAACGCCCCTTCGTTTTGTCAGATTCTGGTCTATGTCAATGCAAAAAAGGGCACTACCTTAACCAGATGCAGGCTCCGTATGTTTGCAATGGTATGTGTATCCATATCCTACTCCTATGATATAGATGGAAAATCAAGTATCGTATTGTTCGAATGTGGGTTGAATGTAGGGTTTGTTCCGATGAGTATAATACAAGTTATAACAAATACTGTGGTTGAAGATTCGTCTGTTCGTATTTTGCTAGCATATAACATGAATTTACTACACCTAAATGGTGTACACAACACAGGATTCCCAACAAAGTGAACATAAATATATACAGCGCGACTACACACACTCAGGGGACAAGATAACAGGATTCGAGTATATGCTCTCATAATCTTTGTAGTTGTGTAGTTCCAACTGGCAGTGTAGCACAGTATAATGCATGACATATTACTCGGATACTGATTACATCCTTTCAAGCACGTACGCAGTGGAAGGTGTATGATACATAAGTCACATATCTCTCCTCTATTCTTCCCTTGCAAAACAGAATGTTCGGCAGACACATGCCGGGAGACGTATCTGTTGTGTTCAGCATATAACAATCTTATATGTGCATCGTGTCCCCCGGGAATTTATGGTAGACAATGTGATCAGGTTAGTACATAGTTATCTGCCTATTTGTGGTTGTGTGTAAAGTTTTACATATATATATGTGTGTATTGTGCACTGCTAGTACTATATATGTCGACATATGCGTTCGCAGTATTTGCAGTATAGTAAGTCTTCCGAGAGTCGAACTGACGTCCTCTAGTTCATCTTTGTCCGTGCATACATGGCATTAGTTTTATCGTAGACGAAAGATATGTTGAGTGCTCGGTGACATGAACTCAAGACATGTATTTTGTGTATACATATTTATTTATTACTGAGCTGCTTATGTGCCTTTTTGTATATTTCTATAATTCTAAAATGTTGGTAGTGCACAGTGAGAGATCTATCAGTTTACTTCCGCATACAGCAAACAGTAAGATGCATTATGGATTGCGTTTTCCACTAAACGATTTAATCAGCCATATGCAAACAATGCTTCGATTTGCCCCGAGTGTTTAGCTTATTGGTATAGCCTATAGATACACGCGCTAATATACTCAGGCGATGTATCACCTTGGTTCACCTGATTTCATCAATTCCTGATACCGCATAGTTGCTCTGTTTGCAGACTCTACCACATCGTTACATAACGCACAACGATGTGGTAGAGTATCTAATTGTATAATTACGGTTATATCTACGTTTTTTACCAGTAGATTCTAAAGCCTTACGTCTATTCACAGATTGACGAGGACTATACACCCAGCACTAACCCATCAATAATAATGGGCCCACCAGAGTGGTATGACATGAGCACTAACAGCTCGGCCGCAGGAAATCCCACACCTATTATAGATAACACTGAGACAATCACAACACTAGTGTTTGCTATTGCTGGAGCAGTTGTATTAGCATTAGTTGTCTTACTAATAATTTGGTGCATTCGACGTAGATGGCACCAGTATGTAGTGTGTATGTGCTATATAAGTTTGCGTGCTTCAAAATCTCCTCACGATTCATCACATAGGCAACGTTTCACGATACAGATAGAAAATGTTTCTTTTTCAGATTATTTTTTTCTTCGTTACATGTAAGCATTGCGTATATAATTATATGTGCGTGTTTGTAGGTATGCATGCAACCAGTTCGACCACAGTTATGATACCACAGTTATCATGGTATCATCACACTATAATTGATTATTGTGATTGCAACGAATACTTTTGAAGATGACCGCAGTATATCGGGAACCCAGTGCTCTCTGTCAGTGCTTTACCACACAAGTTTTTCTACTGTAAACTATCGCTTTCAGTATATATCGTATCTTCATCACAGTACTATCCTTTATATCCACAGCCTAGTTTTATGTAAAGAGTTAACCACGAAGGCCTCATTGTATACTATGTCCATCGCGCAGTTATAGTATAACAACTCTAATGAACATACCACACATGATACTGTTATTGTTTTCATACACAGAAAGCGGGTTCTAGAAATGCTAACGAATGCGAACGACCGCAGCGCATCGTTGACTACGAACTTTGGGGTAAATTTTCATACATATTCGCGATACTTCTACTGATAAATAGAGATGCACAATTCACGATCATGTAGCTTGATATGCCTTTTTAATTTCACGTCAAACCACCCGGAGTTATATTTCATATGAAACAACACGAACAAATACGACACGAAAACAATACATGCAAATACAAATGTAAAGGTCAATTCTCCAAATGTACCTATATCGCAGCAAGTACGTACACGCACATGTATGCATATACTTATACGTATATGTTAACATATGTAGACACGTAAGTTACCTCGACCGGAAGGCAACGTAAATTCAGTAGTGTGGATATCGCCCCAGAGCATCTCAACAATTAAGAAAATAGGTGATGGAAACTTTGGAGTGGTGTTTGAAGGTTTTCTTACTTTGAAAAAGAACAAACACAGAGTGGCTATAAAAGAACTTAAAAACAACTTCCTATACGCGAATAATGAGGAGCTGCTTGCGGAAGCGGTATGCGCAATATATAAATTTGTATGTTTGTACTAGCGGTTTGTGTTTCGCCTGAAGCTTGAAGGACATCCATAAATTGGACAAAACATACTTAAATGGTTTAAAAAAAGTACCACAACAGGATCTGTTGCGTGCAAACAGAGAAGAACTGATTGCATCACGCTGTCTGTTTCACTATACGAGTTTTATATGTATTGATGTATACATGGAATTATATACGAAAAGATACTGTTGCACACACATACGATTGAATAGTCTAATATCTTACATCAAAACAGGTAATTATGAGTCTACTCCACCACGAAAACGTAACGAGATGTTATGGAGTATCAAAACTGGTAGACAATCCTCATCATTGTTTTGTAATGGAGTATATGTCGGGTGGCAATCTGTGGCAATACTTACAAGAGTATGTGAACAACGTATATAGTTATGTGCAGGCAACATCAATTTCATGTATATTCCACTAATTTGTGTATGAGTAGTTGTGACGGTACAGTGGTTCTTAGGTGTGTCATGCTGGGAATGAGTAGCATTGGCTGCTGAATATGTATATCCCTGACAACGTACACAAGTGCAAAATGCACTCATATATTTACAGCCAAAACAGTGAAATCGATGTGGCTGAGCGAATATTTTATGGACATCAAATTGGACGAGGGATGGCATATATAGCCGCACGAGGTGTCGTACACAGAGACCTTGCAAGTAGGAATGTTATGTTGGGACCCCGTGTTCCAGGTTCAAACATGTACTCCGTCAAATTGGCCGACTTTGGATTGTCGCGTGTAATCTCAGAGAGTAACTACTATTTCATGACTTCTCATTCAGGTATATGCGTGTATGTGTATATATTTGTATATCTCCATAATCTTTGTAGGTTTATTTCCGTTCACGTACGAATCCAAGAATGGTAACGTTAGAATTAAGTATATGGGCTGTCACTTGTGATTGTTACTACTATCTATATACATCCATGCTTATACTTTTGAGATTATAGAATGTTAGTATGATAAACATCTTCAATATAAAAGAAGGTAGACTTGGTATATCGCACTTTCAATTGTTATATCGTATATGTAAAACTACATCCACATGTGTGCGCGTTGATACGTGTGTTCGCATGTGGTATTTGTAGTCAATGATACTTTGATCTGTACTCTTGCCCTGTACTCAATACCTATATATTTAGCCCAGTAATAACAAAAGCACGTATAAAAAGCACGTATACACATGCCCTATGCAGTTCTTCCACACATATAGTTCATGTCAACAAACTCTGTCTCAATACATTCTAGTATATCATATCTTTGTTTACATGCTTGGAAATATGATCGCATGCAATTGTCGATGTGTGCGAAGATATATGCTGCTTTGTAAGGTACAACTAGAGCGTGAGATTAATCGCAATAATGTTCCCTGTTAACCTGTGCTTGATTATTTCATCTCCTCTGTCACTCGTTGTATGTTGGTGCATGTCCACGTGCGATTGGTATAGCTAGGTTCCTTACCTATTCGATGGATGGCCCCCGAGTCGCTTACACTTAAGATTTTCAATGAGAAATCAGATGTCTGGAGTTTCGGCATCTGCTTATGGGAGATCTTCACTGGCGGAAAGATACCGTACGAAAACGTCGATGTATGGAACTTGACATACATACATACATACATAAATATATATTCATTCATTAATAAATTGCTAATGCACAATTTTCCTACATCCAGACGCAGAACTTGTTCTCGGCGATTGACAACGGCCTTCGACTGAAGAAGCCCGACTGTTGCCCTGACGTAAGTGTGGCTTTTAATAATAAATGTAACTTGGTTACATAATGTAACAAACGCCTCCCACAAGCTATACTTTTAGAGTATCTCACTTAATACGCTGTACTCGCGACGTCAAGACATGCGGTTTTCATTTTACGCGCATAGACAGCATTTTGATTTATAGGTAGTGTTGTGAAAACTACTCCCAAACTTATCATTTCAATGGTGCTCTATATTTCAATAGAGCATATATAACATTATGGTACAATGTTGGGAGACAAATCCAAGGGATCGACCAGTGTTCTTCACACTGGAAAAAAGACTTAGAGGCATCCTCATGTTCTATTCACCAACGCTTGGGCAAACCGTATGTGAACCCATGTAATCATATGTGGGACAATATTTTTGGTTGTGTTTATAGTTCTTACAGGCAAGTGCATGTGTGTATACAAGTACAATAGCCAAGTGAGTGGTAGCTGGACTCCATAGGAACAGAATTGTACTTGTATAGATGTGCAACGAAGAAATATAGCGCGTGTTGTGTCATGGGCCTGTCTACTCAAAACAAATCATATTACACACTCATTACTGCGCTTGTTTCTTTAGAAAGCAACCACACCAGATATCATACTAACAGAATTCATGTGAGCACATATAGCCTTAATACAACAAATATTGTGTGGGTGCAGCATAAAGGGCACGGTTTGTGCTTAATCATGCTGTCTTAGTTTTTCTGCGTATATAAAGTTATTCTCTGCATACATGGGGTACATGTATACCATGTAATAATTATTTTTCTGAGGTATATATTGTAGGGTATATACATAGTTATCGTTCGGGGTATACCTGTATTTTTACTTTTCACTTATCTCAAGTTGATCGAGGATGCGTATGGCTACATAGATATGGACCGTACAGCATTAGGCAAGAATAGCTTAAACATAGACCTGCATCCCGGTTATACCTGTTTAGTGACTCAACCTGCTAATCAAGACAGTATAGAGGTATTCATTTCTGATATACGTGAATGAGGGCGGATTTTTCGTTAGCATATGCGTGATTTTGTGTGGTAATTTATGAACTACTTAGTGTGTACGTGTGAGGCAGGATGCACACGAGTAAGTGGACAAGAGTGACTATCTGATGTACGAATGTACTTATAACGTAAACTTGATTCTTGCGAATGTGGCGAACTACCTGGTGTAATTGTTTCAACACGCATTGCAATGTTGTAGTCGCACATCAATTACCTACAACAATGTTTATCTCGTCAGATGATATACTTCCTACTCCCCTAGGATCTACATATATACTGAACGTATCATCACATCTACATATATACTGAACATATCATCACAAATTGCTCATCAACCATAACATGAATCCCGTCGCATTTTAGCAGACCTAATTATGCTCACAGCTTCTGGAATAGGCTCAACCAGTGTACAAGACTACAAAACTCAAAAGATTAGAGAGTACTCTGTCGGAAGCCGTGAGGGAAGGGGGTGGCCGATGATTGCGATGGACCTCAATCAATGCCTCACCTGAAAAACAGTTATCCTAAACATGGCATCTACACAGACAAAAGCTCGCAATCGTACACCCATACCCACATGCCCTTGCAAATGGTAGTGCACAGCTATACTTACTTATATATCGCTCATGCATCCAAGCTTGAAATCTGAGGCACTGGTCATATTCTACAAATATAGTACTATTCGCTAGCGAGACGTACTGATAAACTATGGTATTCGATACAGAGTCATATTTACGAATCTGTACGAAACTTGCGTAGTGGTCCTATATATAACATGCTGAACACTGAGATCAAGAAAACAGTACCACCTGTTCCAGGTTCGAACGTTGAATAAAACTATAACGAAGGTAAGGTAGATAACTACCCACCAGCGCAATAGAATGTGACCATCAACTTATCTCATGCACACCATGGCGGATCTACAATTCTGTCGATTATACAAGTGCGCGGTGGTGGAACAGAATGAATAATCCATCAATCACTCACACAGCACCCTCATGTATGATGGTATCTGTCATGAACGACCGACTGGAAAATTATATTCCGACCTTGTAATTTGTTTGTAAATTTGTAATAATAGTGTTCAATTACACATTTATTGATTAGGAATCCGAACGCGTCCGTTAAAATTTGTGCCTTTCGTAAGACTACACAGTTGGCTCCCAACCGATGCTTTACTTAATCCCCTTTATTCTGTTGAGTATGTACATGTGTGTGTGTGTATTTATGTCAAGTACGAGTTAGAAAGGTGTTGTAAACGACGAACGCACGCACAAATACACACCATATTATATATGTGCATGCACGCGCCAACACAAGTGCACACATTCACAAGACATGTAGACACATACTTAATTTCACTCGCGTACACACGCGCGCGCACCCTCGTTCTGTCGAAGCATGCATCAATATCGACATTCTGGTTGCTAGCTTCTTACATACACTCAAACGGGGCGCTTTCAAGCTCAGGGCATGACTGTGTTCGAAAATTCTTCCCTGAGCTAGAAGTAGTTTTGTCTTCCATTGGTCACCGTTGTCATACAGTACGCGTATACGCTAACGTAATCACTTAAGCACGTTAATATGCATCTATCTAGGATATAAAGTTGTTGTATCTGTCAAAAACCTAAATTGTTTTGTCACATTATTGACAAGATTCCGCCTACTCACGACGACTAACTCATAAACCTCACTCAAAATGAAGTCGACACACAGACAAGGTGCATTGCCTCGTTTCGATGACCAAAAAGAGATTTGTGCAATGGTTCTTGCAGTGATATTCATTGGCACGATTACACATTCTAGCTCTTTCGTAAAATTTGCATTGAAAATAGAAGCATGTACTTACTGATAGGTCAAATCATTTTCATACTCATCAATCAAAACTGCGTTGCAGATCTGAAAGCTTAAGAACGTGAACGTGAATCGGTTACTTTTTCCAAAAGCTACGTATTTTATAAAGTTATTGAGCTGGGTGGCAACTGTAAGGCTAAGTGTTCTGACCAAGGTTATTGGTATAGATAATTCATGGAGGTCTTGAGTATAAGAATGTCGTAATAGCCTCCTTGCTGAACATTCGGTTGATGGTGCTCAATTTGAGAGTTGGGTGAAGAATAGAGAAAGTAATGATGGGTTAATGAACCCAAAATCAGTTTACTTCAAGAACCATTTGGGAATTGACTTAATTAGAGATCTTTTTCTATCAAAGGGTCCTTTATATCTCTCCATGTATGGTATTACCATGTTGCTCTCCTTACAACTCCTACTATCGTTATGATTCTGCAACTGAAATCTACGAGGTTGGTATGTCTTGTACTGTGCTGCTGCGAGTACGTGCTAATACGCTTCTAACTTAAAATAAGTATAGTTATCTCCTAATTGGATTGGGGGTGATATGCTCAGACCGAGAATGCACGTAGAGACATGAGCCTGTGGTGTCATAGATTGAACAAAAGCGTATCTTATTATGCATTTGTGTACATCAATGTACATGTCTGTCTTCGATTCTTATGAGCAGTATCTAGGTATGCGTGAGAAAGGAGCGTACACCCGTACTTATGTTTACTCTATCATTTACGGAAGTTTTTCATAATCTCGACCAGAAATCCACCAACGCCCGGGGTCTTTACTGGATGGTCTTGAAAGTTGTGCGAGGGCATGGTTTCACTAGCATTATAGTGGCGGAATTGAAGCAAATGCGCGAAGTGTGCACCTCTCATTTTCAAGTAATGAACGGTCGAATGTCTGCCATTCCTATAAGCCCAGTCAATGACCTGAGCAATGCAACGGCGAGAAAAATGAATGTTCGTGAAAATCTGTTTGTAGGCCTCATTAGCGAGTGGGGCGTACGTGTGAACGAGTTCACATAGAGGACATCATAAGCCGTGCAAGTACATAATAGTGCACAAAACTTTTCAGGTTCTCCATAACATACGGTTTGGCCTTCAGCATCTCTCTGGTGAATGTCGGCGCCGGCCTGTAGTAGTAAGTGAATGAACTTCTCCCAGCCAAACTCGCCACATAAATGCAGTATCGTCTATGTGTGTATATAGTTTGGGTAGTGAGAGACTTTGTTCAAAATATGCATTTCCATTTGTGTAATGAAATCGTTCAATGTGAATGTAATTGTCCCGTTGTCCTGTTAACGACAGATTGTGTACTTACAATTCCAGCGCATTCAGCGTTATCGATATTGGGAAGGAATTTCATACTGCCCAGATGTGCAAGACACCTCCTGCTCAGTTCCAACATTTGGCTTTCCAATCTCTCTATGTTATACAACAAGTTGGTAAACTCGACCTCCGTCTACATAATAGAAAGAGTGGTGTGTGTGTGTGTGTGTGAGCAGTACACGTATGGTTGCACACGCCAGGCTGAATATAGACATATGCAGCAAATGCCTTGTACCTTTCGCAACATTGGATCTCTGTGACCAAGTATTTCCCTGTGCAGCTCTAGCATAATTTTTCCAAGAGCTTGTGGTGAATACGATTCTAATTCTGTATTTGATCAAGTCGTGAACATTGAAATAAGCGTGACCGGGCAAGAAATATAAACAAACATTTGAGCGTATGTGTCGCTGCGCATGTACATTGCATGTGTTGCGTGCTCGTGCAATTACAAACACATACACAAACACAATCATATTCTACGCTATACCTGCATACAACAGTACCTATACCAGCATACGTGCACAAACACAAATACATTTGCTCGCCTGATTCTTTTAATAATTGCGAATTATTTCACCAGCCCACGCACATACATATATTACTACATATTTCTTGTATAAATGTTGTGCGCATACGTGACGAAGCAGTCGGACTATTGTTTTTAAACACCAGAAGACTATCAGAGCTGTAAACTTTCCCTTCGATTTTAACTAGTGCAGCAGCTTGTATAACAGTTGATTGCATGGCAGGAACACGAAAATGACAGTAAAGGGTGCCTGAGGTTGTCACATCCACGTTGATGAATTGTGGAGTAGTGTTTCCAAACGCGAGACAGAAGCGCATATTTGACCATCCAAATCTACGAAGGTATAATTTGTGTTCATATGTGTGTGTGTTTACTCGCATGTGTATTGATTCCAGGCTGATAAGCAGTGCCAGATCGTGTCACATTGAGGTTGGTAAACTATGAGATTATCACATAAAACGTACACTCAACTACACTGTGTGTGATATTCTGTACAACAACCAACGTATTCTTGGTTGTGCGCACGACGTGTGTACAATACTATTGCGGTACTAGATATATGTCCACCTACACACGGCGACGCGAACATCACATCCATACACAGGTATAACATCTACTTCTTCATGCACAAGAGCTCCACGACCACACCAAGGAGTACATTATTCTACTGTTTAACTTCTCCCACTTTTGGCAAACCATTTTAAGGTGTGATATATAATTGCAGTATAAATACGCCAACACAGTGTACGCACACAGCGAATACTAACAAGCAACATAAAACAACTCCTGCTCACCTCTTGACCAACGATTTATGTACGTGGAGTTCTGCAAGCACAGTCTGACCCTCAGTACCCTCACTGGGTATAATGTTTAACAGCTTGTAACCTTGCATTACAGGCATACCGTCTACAACCACACGTCTCGATATGTCCGGTACATATTCGCGAATGAGTGGCTGATTCTGGCTGTGGACTGCTAGTACTTGTTGTCCGTAGTCGTTCATCGGTGTACTTCTAGTCTGATGATCTTCGATTGCGTATTTTTATGTATACGTGCGTCAGTATGAATTTTTATGCGTATGTCTGCGTGTGGGTGTGATACAGGAAAACTTCCGAGGGTATCTGAAGAGAAAAGGAACAATTTTACACGCAATCCATATCTATATATATATATATATTATATAAATGTATGCATGTGCCTTTATCATGAATTTTCGTGCAAATTTTTCGCGCATATAATCCTTTCAAGAACGTAAGAGAGACATACTAAGCACAACTCTAAGTATTGTTAACGTCAGAGCTTGTAGTAAGAAGAATGATTCATTTCCAATCACGAAAGTTTGCACATCAGACATACATATAGGCACATAGGTACAAACACATGTACTTGTACACCCACACTATAAAATCTACCACTCTATTAAACATTTATATATATACTCGTGTGTCCAAGCATAACGTGACCTAGCATATGCATGCATAAATGTAAACGTAAACAAACTAGAATGACCGAAACAGTGTAAGCGCAAGTGCATTTTACTCCAACAATCTACTTCGTATAAACAGCCAATTCGAGAAAAAAAGTGCATACCAAACGCAAACGACATCGCATCAATATCGTTAAGATTCTTAGGAACTACAGAGGTTGATGCATGTTCAAACTGGTTATTACCGTGATCTTGAGTTGGCTGAGATGGATATAAGAACGAACAAGGTATTTGCTGAATACAAATTGACGAAAGTTCACGTTTGTAATTATGTACCTACCATAGCATGTACTACGAAACCTTTATACAAGTACGTGCCACTAAATACGAAACAAAGAGCTTAAAACATACAGTCAGGCACCCAAACACGAACATAACTTTCGCAGAGGCGCACCAAGGTTGTACTGTAGGCATAAAGATTGTACATTACAGGCACACATACCCTCACTCAATTATTCACTCGCCCGCTCGCTTGATTGCTCACAAAAATAAAACATGTATATGCATGTAAACCATACGTACAGTAGAAGATCCATAGAATTGCTGTGTCTGGATTCTCGTGTTACTATAAGAACGGTGTCTTCTGACACGATTCCTTCTGAAATTAAAACATTGTGGTCTATATAAGTTCGATTGCGTACGTGTATTTATGACCCTTTCTATACGCTGTGAAATGCGAATCCGTGTAAAAGCAGGAAATATAATCAATAAATCTCGGCTGCGTGTGAAAAAGAATGTGTATGCCCACGTCCGCATCAAGTACTCTGCTTGTGGAAGTGGTGGAGTGGTCTTTATTGAAATGCGAACGCGCACAAGAATGTGTGCACAAGTGTGCGTGTGCAAGCACACGTGCTAGTGCAGTATACATACCCATTATCCAAATTGGAGTAATATCTGCGTACAGGTAACTGCTGCTGTCCTAGCAGTCCCATCTTCTGTTTGGAACAGTAAGTAAACCGCAAATATTGCAGTCGTGTGAGTATGCATACGTTTCGTGTGTTAACGTACTTTCATGTAACAGCACGTCTACTGTGTCGGTAGATTGCATTTGCAAAGGGTTAGTTTTGTATAAGCGTTGATGATGTACGTTATAACTACAAACCATTGTACATATACGTACATGTGTACATTTGAATTAACAATATGACATACGGAATTGAAAACTGGGCTTCTTCCTCTACGCGTAAAGCCACCGGTACTATGCGTTATTGCATACGGATTACCATAATAATCACTTAGCCTTCCACGGCTTTCAGCGTCACCTGCTGAATCAAATGTGAAGTATTGTCAGATTCATACACAGTCATCTCAGTAAAGTAGAACACTAAAACTGTTTTATCGGTACAGTACATATTCTGTTTGCAAAGAATATTGAAACATTCGAGCATAGGAGCCAACCGAAATATAAAAATGAATACTCACTCCATGAAGATAAATTAACAAAGAATTAACTCAAGAATAACAAAGATGAACAAGTGTGTATACAGGAGTAAACATACTGCACGAATTTGATTTGAACGAGTCCAATGAACGTCTCAAACGTGGTGGTCTAGGCCCATCTACCGTGATCTGTAAGAAGTAAAAAGTATGAGTATGTATATATATTAACATTACATGAGGCATTGTTAATGTGACTTTGTGTTAAACGATTGCAAAAATCCACAACTATATACATGTAATGTACTATAAAAACGTTGCGGAATTATGTGATACCTTCCAAACAAGTAAGTCATACAACTACAACATCGAATTCTTGTTTATCTCTACGTAGCCTTAACGACACGCGAGAAAAAAATGTTTTTTTGTGTCGTAACGTGCGTTTGTATACATGCAATCGACCGTGATATTTAAGACATCAAAAATAATTATTGTATGTTGTTATGATACGTATGCATATGATGGACAGAGCATACGTACGCCGTCGTAAAAATACTTCATTTAAAATGTAATAAATAGTTTATGAAGCAATTGTTGATATTGTGAGTGCTTATAAATATCAACATACAACGAATCGCTTACTTCCTTCGAGTACAGCATTCACATTGATGCCTTATACAACCGCACCGGATTTGTCAGCATTCCAAAGCACGCACAAAACCACATACCTTCACTTTTTGAGCCAACTCTGCAAGAAAAGAAGGGTCGGTCTTGATGTGAAATGTTATCGTGAACGCATGTCCTCTGCCAGATCTGCTCACAAACCGGAAGTCATTAAATTTCGCCTGATTGTTCAAAAATGATGCCGTATTATTTTTAAGTTCGCCGGTCGTATCTTGGATCCTAGTACTTACTTCAACCTCTGTTCCATCTTCGATGTCTGCTGAAGATATTAGTGTAAGCGGAACTGGTAACGATTTATTGCAACGCCAATGATCAGGCAATGCAGTGACCGTTATGGTGGGTACAGAGGTGACCAGCGGCTTCGCCTTCTTGACTGCATCTTCGCTGTCTGTTCCTCCATCACAGGACGCACTGCAATCTTTACCCATACTACTGTCATCTTCTTTGTCATAGTCTTCGGAGCTAGCATTGATTAGTTCATAATTGCTTCTATCACCTTCACTTTCTCTGCATTCCTCTTTATTCTTGTCGTCTTTCTGTCCATCAATCCCTTGCCTTGTATCGACTGTACTCACGTCAACGTTATCTTGACCAGTGAGGACAGAATCATCATTATTAGCCATTATAACGTCCGTTTCATTGTCACTGCTATTCGAAATGATTGCATTCTCTTCTATATTATATGTATGGTCCTGTAGGGCTGAAGGCTCAATTGTATCGCGCTGAAACGGAGTATCATCAGTGTTCATCGTCATACTACTACTAGCTGCACTGTTTAATGACTGATGTAGCAAATGTTCGGAAGTACTCTCATTGAAAACCACAGGCAACGACTTAAATACATCAGCATCTGAACTAAGTGGTAGGTCTGGAAAATCCATTCCAAGGCTATATATACCGTTGACAAGGTCATCGTCCCATGTATCGACCAAAATTTCCTCCTCGGGTCTACCAGACACCATTGGGCTTTTCTCTATGGAGCTCATATTTACGAACACTTAGAATGTATATACATACTTTTTCTATACCTTTACCTCTATCCCACAGGAATTTGACGATTTGTGGCTGATTGTCCTCGATTTCCGGTTGATATGTTTTTCTTGCGGGTATTATAGGCATACAGTTTCTTACTTCTGTGTGACTGAAAGTAAGTACGTAAAATGGAAAAGTTTCTTGAGGAAAATGTCGGCCATAAAGAAACTAGCCACTGTGCTTGCTGTTACTTGTGTACGTTTACTAACGTGCGCTGCTCAGTTTCTGTCCTACAGAAGGGGAACAGAAAGATGGCTAGAAGGGTAAACGAAGGTAGAGGAGAAGGTAGAGGAGAAGGTAGAGATGGTGTGTGTTCGTGTGAGTGAGTGAGTGAATGAGTGAGTGAGTGAGTGTGTGTATGTTTGAGTGTGTATGAGTGTGTGTATGTATTTGTGTATGTATGTATCTATGTGTGTGTGTGTGTGTGTAGGTGTATATGTGTGTAACATGTGTGTAAGTGTGATAGCAGTGTGCATAAGAGCTCGTAGGTGTATAAGTGTGTATGTACATCAATTTATTATTTTTCAGATGTGTGAGCATTCAAATCCCTATGACCTACCGGATCGATTGTATTGCAGCATTCTGAGCCAATTCCTGAACAGTGAATACGACGAACTATGTGACCGAAAGCCTCTCACTGAGCACTACAGTGACTTTTCATTGGATTAATATTGATATAACTGTTTATTGCTCTTTTATAGCCATTTTATTGCTTTATATTTAAGATAGTGACAAATAAGAGGATTTGAGACATCGGCTCTCCATACTGTGCCCAAAATAGAAGCATTAATGTTTTAAATTTGAAAAGGTTTTTTAAGAAGAGAATCAATTTGGTTTGGAGATGGATGTGTTGGGGTATTTTACGACTTAAAATATAGGTCGACAACTAAAATTGTTGTTAGATGATGGAGGCAAGGACTATTAGGATGAATTAGTTCTTGCACGACATGCATATTAATTAGCAACTTACTTGTCCCTTCCTTCGTGAAATGCTTATTACAATTAACTTTATATTCACTGCACACCAAGGACGTAAGAAATGAAGATATATTTCATCGTACTGAACTCTCTTTGCCTACGACCCCAGCGCTCGCCAATTGTCCATAGCCAAGGCAGGCAGGTAGGCACTCAAGATGACGGCTATACATTTAGTTTAACTATATAATGTTAAATGGTTCGATCTCAGTTCTTCTAAATCGAATGATACATTCTACGAAAGAAATACTACGCTTGTTCAATGGATACGCGTTACCCATTTATGTACTTGTATTTACGTAAAGGAATTCTAGAACTTGATCGGATCATGGGATCACTGGTTAAGATTTCTCGCTGCCGTCCGTCGGGTACATAAAAATTAAAACTACCAGGTTGGCCGAGTTTTGAATGTGCAGCAGGAACAAACACATTGGCACTTGGAAAAAAGTATTTCATGATTGTTTATCCTAAGCAGCAGCGACTTGTTTAGATTTCGTACCCAAATACTCAGCTTTTCTAATAGTACCTGTATTTTCAAATATTAGCATATATGAACATAACAGTTTGGTATTTAAAACTATTGAGGAAACAATGCAAATTTCGAGAAACAGGAGCCCGAGTTTCACACAAGCCGATAAAATCATGTAGTCAGAAAATGTAATACGCCACTTGGTGTTGATTCACAGTTAAAGACTACAATGCAACACGCGTTAATGTAGTAGCATCATGAACTGTGTACCCAACTGTTCAAATATTAGTGATCCGTTCCTAGGTGGGCATCTTAATTTCTAAGTAATGATTGTCCTCATGTGGTGTCATTGAAATGTGGAAAAATATAATGGAGTATATATTTTGGAATTCGCTTAACTAGATGTGTGTATCCTGGTCGCTATGTAAAAGCGTAAACCTTGAATTGAGTTCATTTATTGCCTGTACTACAAAAACTTTTGATGGCTAACGTCTTCAATAAGTATCATACCATCTTAAATCCATCTCCCCTAGAACTAGCTGGTGGGGAGGGGGTAGAAGAAAAACAGAGGGTTGAAGCGGAAATTTTCTGGAATAGAACGAAAGACGGCGTGCACGATGCACACAACGTTATTCAGACGTTCTCCTGTGTCAGTCGGTAAAGTATACACATCACACACCAATGCACAATTAATGAAGATATGAATCCACTCCTTTTTGAGCCATTGTTTGTCTTCAATTCTGATTAACACAACTAAAATTCATACAATCCAACTCATCAGAATAGTGTCATCGGGTATGAAAAGTAGGACAAAAATGTAAATAAATTCATATGTGTAAAGTATTTACTGAATAAATGATTACGGAAAAATATCATCAATATATCTCGTTCAGCGTCGACGCATCAATGTTTTGACACTCACCAATCACTAGGCTTGAACAACGTAGTTTATCGAAGCACAGATGTTTCACTATTTGAATGCCTTCAGATGGATTTCCTCGCACGCGTCCGTGATGCAGTAGTGGTGGTAGTGGTAGCCCCAAACTAAGTCTTTGACGCGAAACTACAACACATTGTAGAGAGACGACCCTACGCACCCACCACCACATGCAACACATTTCGTACGCGTACAAGAACTGCTGACTTGTGTTTTGATTGCATCATATATACCGTGCTAGAGTATTGGTACACACAACTCCTGTAGGATTTATAGCCAAGAATTATGGTAAGACTTCACGCTCGCGTCGCTGTGCTGAAATGCACGTTGATATGTTTTGCAACCAGGTCTGCTTTGATCGTTGCTTGACATGTACATATCACGAGAAAAATCGTCTTTCGTACATATCCATTCCATGCTCCACAAATCTATTGCATACTAATGGACTTATCTTGTCGATCTTTTTACATTCACATGTAGACTTCATACGAGAGTAAAGGCGCCAAACCCGCAGTTGGTAATTACCTCGCCTTCGACCACGTAAAGGTGTGGTGTGGCAATGCCAAACAAGCTGCCGCTTATTATTGCTCTCGCTTTGGATTCGAGCCACTTGCATACCGAGGTCTAGAGACCGGACACCGTGATGTGTGTTCGCACGTTGTACGTCAAGATAAGGTCACGTTCGTTTTCCAAACTCCTCTGGCTCCCAATCAAGAGATGTCAGACCACCAGTACCTTCACGGAGACGGCGTCAAGGATGTCGCTTTCCTGGTTGAGGATGCGGTAGGCATCTTCAACAAGGCAAAGTCCCGTGGTGCCAAGGTTGTGAAAGAGCCTTGGGAGGAAACAGATGAGTTCGGCACAGTCACCATGGCAACCATCCAGACCTATGGTGATACCGTTCACACATTTGTCGATCGAAGCAAGTATAATGCCCCGGCAGACTGTTTTCTTCCTGGGTATTCAAAGCTGAAGTCTGATCCTATTAACCGTCTTCTCCCACCCATCTCACTCACCCATATCGATCACTGTGTCGGTAACATGCCTGACAAAGGCATGCTCCCCGTCTGTGAGTGGTAAGTGAAATTTGTCCATTCAACTGAATACAATGTGAATAATTGATACGTTTGTAACACACACTCATTCATGTTACATTTGAATTGTACCAGTGTTTCTCATCGTTAGTTGTTCTTGCACCATAGGTACGAAAACATGCTCGAATTTCACCGCTTCTGGTCTGTAGATGACTCGCAGATGCACACAGAGTTCAGGTACAAGATCGTTGTACTATTTGGGATCTGTCATTTCTATAGTTTTATGTGCGATCGCGCGGGTGTATTGTATTTCTGGCGGTCATATGTGCATGCTATTCAGCAAAGGTCTGTAAATGTACTTTATTGTAGTCTTCATCATGACGCTCAAGACATCAAGAAACCAACACATGCAACTGCAAGTATTCCTCCCGCTCTGTTGAATATTTACACGTTGGCTTGTCCATTTCCATCCGTACCACTACAGTGCGCTCCGATCAATTGTGATGGCCAGTTATAGCGAGACCGTTAAGATGCCAATTAATGAGCCCGCATCCGGCAAGCGAAAGTCTCAAATCCAAGAGTACGTCGAGTTCTACAGTGGAGCTGGTGTGCAACACATAGCTCTCCGCACAAACGATATTTGCGGAGACGTACAACGCTTGCGAGACCGCGGTGTAGAGTTCCTGACTATACCTGCCCAATACTACAAAAATCTCCGGGCCCGTCTAAGTCTGACCAACCTCAAAGTAAAGGAAGACTTGGAGACTGTGGAGAGACTGCAGTTGTTGATTGATTTCGACGAGAATGGTTACTTGTTGCAGATATTCACAAAGCCTGTAGAGGACAGACCCACGTTGTTTATTGAGATTTTGCAGAGACATAACTTCGAAGGTTTCGGCGCTGGTAATTTCAAGGCTTTATTCGAGTCGATTGAGATTGAGCAAGGACGCCGTGGTAACCTGTAAATCGTTACTACAAACGTAAAAATTTCAAATTATTAATCATCGTTAGTTTGTCCAAGTGTAATGTAAGGATGTTTACTTTAATGTGTACAAGTAGCATGGAGACGGACGTACATGCGCATGTAGACATTATGCGTTTGATGATTATCAATTCATTACCTGGAGTGATGGAAGGCTGGGCACTGAAATAGGACACGCATCGCCCGAGTAAAATATAGTGCAAACATTATTGTTCAGGAGAGCGTGACACCGAATATGGATTAGTGTAAAACACAAACATCCAAAATAATTAAAAATTTCAATCACTAATCATTTCCAATTGCATTCGACATAATTTTTTAAACGACTAAGTTCATCATACATACATTTCTTCACAGCTTAAAACATTATGAAAACGCTACTACTTGTTAAATAAGCGCAAACCTGTAGGGAAGACATTTGTATTCGAATCGTCCTTAAGTAAACAGGCACGATGACATGGCAAATGCTTATTTATGTACGAAATGCCAACGATCTCTAGATTCGATTTACTTGGCAGTTGCATATTGTTGACACTACAATGAGCCCTTCACAAATTTGGTTTTATAAAAAGACCTATCGTAAGGCGGCGTTTTCCTTTCATGTACGCAATATTTGTATGTTCTTTCCCAGTGCGCTGACATTTGTCGAACAGAAAGTACTTGACTTTGATAAGTTGATAGCCGAGCGAGCACGAAAGGCAACGCACCACCGTGTGATAATGCATGTACGTGGTTATCATATCTGTCTTCATCTGATAACCGGTGTGATGAGCGGATGAACGGTTGGTTGATGTGTGAATGTGTGCTCGTGTACCGAACTGTTTTTCGCGTAAAAAAAGTTGCAAGGCATGAATGTCACATGGGATTGATGTCACACACACACTCACGCTCGCACACACGCACGCACACACGCACACACGCACACACACACACACACACACACACACACACACACACACACACACACACACACACACACACACACAAACACACACGCATATATATATACATACATCCTCCAGTCTTATTTTATTTTCTTAGTTCATACGTCCGCTGTTCCATAATCACATACAAAGCTTCGACAGTGGGCGAACGGAGGTGTGGTTATTAGGTCGTTCATAAGAATATATACTTGAATATATGCATATCTGCACACGTAGACTTGATAGATAAC
Organism: Creolimax fragrantissima; assembly: GCA_033442365.1. Taxonomy (NCBI): domain Eukaryota; class Ichthyosporea; order Ichthyophonida; genus Creolimax; species Creolimax fragrantissima. Next base: position 1,949,428 of record JAWQFL010000006.1, read on the forward strand.
ATCAACAATGTCATTTGTGGGTGTTGTAAAGAGTGTACGGCCAATTGGCCTACACACATTGACCCGAGGGATGTCCGCTGTTGCTCAAGAGGTCACTCTCTCTCCTGTACCAGTTCACGAGGTGACCCCACCGTACGCAAAGCTGTCTTCCAACCTAAAGAAGGTAATATGCATATTAGGGTACGTGTCTCAAGTCTTCTGTGATGTGAAGACTGGCGTACATATGCATGTGCGCGAGTGTATGTGTATATGTATTTATATACATCTATAATTTCAGTATACACACATAAGCATATACAAGTATCTATGGTATGTATGCCCTCGTGCATGTTATGCCTTAGTGCACTAGCTGTCTAAGATGTAGAGATTCGCACTATGTACTAGTGAAGAAGTATTTACATTTATACGCGATAAAACGTTAATTTTGACTTGCCAATGACAGATGTTCATAATTTTTATATCCCCATTCATATCACTGCACAGTATCGTGAAGCGAGCGGCCGCAGTACTGATGCCCTCACCCTAAGCGAGAAGATAGTTTACTCTCATCTTGCAGATCCGACGCAGGAAGTCGTTCGTGGTGACACGTACCTTCGCCTTCACCCCGATCGAGTAGCCATGCAAGACGCTAGCGCTCAGATGGCACTCTTACAATTTATGCTCGCTGGATTACGCAAAACGAAGGTATACTGATATATTCATTAGTTCATTTGCTTTCTTTAATATTCTCGTCCATTCCCTTGGATGTCTTAATTGCAGTTTGAAACGGATGAAGGGTTCAACCACGCGGCACATGTGAACGACGTTGGCAATGTGTACCTGTATATGGACTCACACTTGCACACAGATATATACACATGCTCTTCCCCGACTCCACTCGTCCTCTCAGATTAATACAACACACATCATGTATATGCATAGGTACCCTCGTCCATTCACTGCGACCACTTGATCGCAGCCGAACATGGACCAAAATCTGATGTAGAATCAGCATTACAATCGAGTGGCGAAATCTTTGACTTCCTTGGCTCCGCAGCACAAAAATATGGCGTTGGGTTCTGGAAGCCTGGGTCTGGAATAATACACCAGATCGTGTTAGAAAACTATGCCGCACCTGGGGCGTTAATGCTGGGTACCGACTCGCACACACCCAACGCAGGCGGGCTCGGCATGGTGGCTATTGGTGTAGGGGGTGCGGATGCCGTGGTATGGTATACGTACTATTTATATATGTTGTGAGCAAGTTGATATATTCCATGTACTCGGACATATAGTCATATACATGCATTCCGAACACACCACCTGACACGTGCACGCATGTACTCGTACACAGGACTGTATGGCAGGTGTACCTTGGGAGTTAAAGGCACCAAAGGTGACAGGAATCAAACTTACTGGTAAACTGGGCGGTTGGACATCACCGAAAGATGTCGTTTTGCACCTGGTAGGCAAATTGACTGTGAATGGAGGTACAGGACACATTTTCGAATATTTCGGCGAGGGTGTAGAATCTTTATCGTGTACGGGCATGGCCACTATATGCAACATGGGTGCCGAGATGGGAGCAACAACATCTGTCTTTCCATATACAAAGAGTATGCGTGATTACTTGGTCGCGACAGGACGTGCTGATGTGGCTGACGAAGCGGATAAGTATAGTACCGAACTTCTTACTGCAGACGCTGGAGCAGACCCAGCTACCGTCTACGATCGTGTTGTGGAAATTAATATGTCGGCACTCGAGCCACATATAAGTATGTTTGTGTAGTACTTCTATGTCTATATATATATACATGTTGGTATAGCAGACGGTTATAGGCTTCAGTGATCTGACCGGTGTGTAGGCGTGACACTGATGGGATAGTATCAACGTTCACACTTTTGGTGTTGGTGCTAAACCCTATGACTAATGTTTGAACCATATTTACATGTTAGATAGAACAAGGAGTGTTAAAAAAGAAATGTGCTTGCATCAACGCTCAATCAGACACACTGAAGGTTGCCCTTGTATTCAGAAAATGCAACCCTAATTTTTAGTTATTAGGAAGACCATACACTCACATGTCTCATGATGATAGTATTCTTCTCTTTCAGAGCACCACTTATAGGAAAAACAATAACCTCGATATAAAAATACATAGATATTTGGCCCGGACACGAGCAAACGAGCTACCCACCCCACACATTCACAGAGATATACGCACATATTCGTTGCTACACACTAACTACACACAGATGGTCCTATGTCGCCGGACAGATCCTTCCCTCTCTCTGAATTCGCTGCCGCAATTAAAGAAAACAACTGGCCAGTAGAGCTTAAATCCGCTCTAATTGGCTCTTGCACAAACTCTAGTTATGAAGACATGACGAAATCCGCAGACATCGCCCGTCAGGCTAAAAAAAACCGCCTCACAGCCAAGTCTGAGCTATTGGTCACGCCCGGTTCAACCATGATTGAGAAAACTATTGAGCGAGATGGCCTTACTGCTGCATTTACCGACATTGGTGGTATGTGTATGGGAATATATATATACTGGTGTTACATGCATGCTGTAATCTTCGTCCATCTTACGTTGGCAAATTTACATGTTTACACATATGTGCATATATTATGTATAGGTAAAGTGCTAGCCAATGCGTGCGGACCATGTATCGGTCAGTGGAAACGTCACCTTGACAATGAGGATGTACCGAACGCCATCATAACCTCCTTCAACAGGAACTTTGTTCGTCGTAACGATGGAAACCCCAAGACCCTGAACTTCCTTGCTGCGCCGGAAATTACTACAGCCATGGCTTTCGCTGGAACAACAACGTTTAATCCTGTAACGGACAACATTCCGGGCACAAACTATAAGTTTACACCACCCTTGAGTGAGACCTTACCCCCTCAAGTACGTATATGCACGCATGTTTTACTACGACACATGTGATTTTGATGTAACGACAACATTTAAGCCAGCAATGTTTGCCTTTAACTAAGAGTTCAAAGTCCCCCAGACCCTTAGGCATATTTGTTTACGAATATACACATTGATGGTTGATATGACATCATTTCAGTAATAACTAATTAAATGTATTTATGCAGACAAATCAAGTGTTTCCATTTCATGTATGAACAATTTGTATCCAACGCTATCAATTGACCTTAAGTGTTCAACATTTTTTACAGGGCTTCTCTAAGTACAGCCAAGAAGTGTTTCAACAGCCCAACCCCGACCCCACCGTGTCTGTCAATGTGAACCCAACAAGCACGCGTTTGCAACTACTAGAGCCTTTCCCCGCATGGAGTGGTGGCGACCATAAGGATATGCTGATCAGTGTTAAAGTATATATATATATATATATATACTAGCATCCACACTCACTCGCATGTTTGAACTATGCACTATTACATCGCCTCTGGAAGGTGAACTATAACATATATGTATATACCATATAGAAATTAAGAAGATGTGAACACACCGGACGATGCAACGAAAAGAAGCGTTCGACTGAAATATATCCCTATACGGTTACTGTAAATCTGACAATATTCATTTTCACACACACTCACACTCGAAGGTACAAGGAAAATGTACTACAGACCATATCTCAGCAGCAGGACCTTGGCTCAAATACAAAGGGCACCTGGAGAACATTGCGGAAAACACACTCATCGGTGCTGTGAATGACGAAAACAACAAAGTGAACAATGTATACAATGCGCATACGGGCGAGTATGATACAATTCCGGAGGTTATGAAGCACTACAAGGCTAATCAACAACCTTGGATGGTACTCGCAGACCACAACTACGGAGAGGGTAGTGCACGCGAGCACGCTGCTATGCAGGTACCTGTCTGTCTCCGTGTACGTGGTTATTGCTTCTATCGTACGATTGTTCCAATTGAGATACCGCAATGCAAATGTTTTTTTTTGAATGATGTTATCAATTTCGTGTACTATTGTTTGAGCTTTTCACTAGTACACAGGTCACCGTCTTTTACTTGTGATCGTGTGCGACTTCCCGTGTATGTATGCTCCCAAACAATTTAGATCAGACAAGAGCACATGCATTCAAATGTAGCTGCTGCCTTTCGATCTTACAAGTATAATACGTATAAATATATACTATTTGTATATATCGCCACACTCGTATGTGCATAATATAGTTAGTCTAGGTTGTGTCCACGACGATGTGAAGATGTAATTCTGCATATCGTATATTGTGTATAGGTTCGCTTTCTTGGAGGCTCTGTAGTAGTGGCACGTAGTTTCGCACGTATCCACGAAACCAATCTTAAGAAACAGGGTGTTCTACCGTTGTGGTTGCAAAACGAAGACGATTACACTAAGATCAGTGCAAGAGCCAGTGTTTCTACTGGTATGTACGATGGAATTGTAATGTGTATGAGTGTATCTGTATTTTTCCGTTGACTAAATCTAAGAAATGGAAGAGAATTTTCTCATATTACACAGTAAATATGTCAGGTTACAGGCTCTCTTTGGGCCTGAATTGTTGGTTTTGTGCGTCGCATGTGGGTAGATGTGTTTTTTGAACGTATGTGAGATCATTTGTTGAGAAACTTGACAGTCTCCAGTTGAATAATATATAAGACTATGTATGCGCTTTTGAAATTAATATGGCTGGCAGAACGAGAGTATCAGCGGACCCTTTCGTGTATTGATTTGATTGATTTTACGGTACCGACACTGTGTCCAGTACCAAACAACTTCTGATACTCAAACAAGTACCCCCAAACTAAACATAATACTCATACAACACATCAACAGTTGGTTTAGAATCGCTTGCACCTGGATCTAAGGTCGATCTTATCGTGCAGAACCCAGACCAGACCGAGCCTATTCGCATTGGTGTACGTCACACACTCAGCGCTGATCAAATTGAGTGGATTCGCGCAGGATCAGCCCTGAACATGATTGCTGCAGAGCAAGCACGATCGGACGCTTCTTCCATGTGAAAGTGGACGTAAACATGTATATTTACCTTAAGATGAATACCGTTGTGCCTCCGTCACGATAATAAAACAGAAATTTAGTTGGTTTGGGACTATTGTCTTCGTTGAGAGTTTTTTTAGTTCATTCAATTTTGTAATATTCCGTTGAGAATTGGAAATGTTTGTTAGTGCTCATGACATGTACGCTGAAATCAAACTAATCTAAAAAGATTTGCAACCAAGTGTTATTCATCAATTACTCATCTATTCACATACAACATTTAATCGGATTTGTTAGTTGATGCTCCAGGCGTAAAATGTTTCTTCAGTATCAGATGCACGCGCCACAGCATTCTCCAGCAGTTGTCGTGCAAAGCCCCAACCTTCTCTTGCAACTCACTCTCAGGCTCGGACAGTTTATCAGCCTTTGTAATGGTCGTCACATTCTTACCTTCACCCAACAGCTCACTTACACCACTCGCACTCGTATTACCATCAGATGTAGATGCAGATCTAAACATATCAGCAAGGTCGTCCACAGACGCAATAGTATGTGTACGTCCGCGCGAGTGCTCGCATGTACTACCTTCAGTCTTCTTCTCATCAGCAACGGGTCCTTTATCGCTAACAAGCGGAGCTGCTGCTACTTTCGTAGGCAAACCAAACTCGCTTCGAAATTGTTCCACGCCTTTCACGGCCTTTAAAAGGCTTTCCATATATATATATATGTCCTCAAATACGGGCAACATACTTTCCCACACTCTTACTTGTTCCGCATCAGCAGTGCTTCGAGATGTGGATTCGGATTTGGCATTAGAATAAATGGTCTTTGTTTGCATTTTGATAACATCACCCTTATGATACAACCGGAACATAGACAGCATACTCAACAAAGCGCTAATATCCTTAAAAAATACCGCCGCTTCTTCGCAGTACACATGCATGCTCAAATTGTTCAAACTGTTCAAAAGTGGAACATGTAGTGCATGGACAAATGTGTACACGGCCTGTGGTGCCCTCTTCTCTCCATACATACACAGCCATATCATATACAAATCTGGGTGATTGCATTTCACAGCTGAAAGGTCGCCTATTAGTAATGTTTTCGCCTCCGCCACACGCAGCGTGTATGTGTAAAGCTCTACGTGTCTGCAACATCCCACTGTAAGTAAAGCAACTAAATCCGTTAAGTCCCTGTCCTGAAGGATATGGTCCTCCGTTTGCGTCGGCACTTTCGTGCTTGTACGTGCATCTTCATCCCGTATTTCGCCCACAAGTACAAAAAGGCGTACGAGGTCCCTCCAAACTCCATACTTCAGCAACTCACCCGCCACTGTTTGCGCTGGTCCGTGCCGCACATATCGAGACACGATACTCACGATAGATGCCACGTTGCGACGTAGTTCCGAAAGCGAGTCCTCGGTCAACACAGCCTTACGACTGCTTGCTTGTTTGATTAATTTCATGTTCACATTCGAGTCCTCTTCCACGCTTACACCGTTCTGTTGTTGTTTGAGTATATGCGCTCTCAACGTCTTCTGGTGTTGTTTGTACTCACTCAGCACAGAAACCGCCTTTGCTGCATGGCTGGCGATTATGGGCAAACAAATACTCACGGCATCTGCGTACGCTCTCCATCCATCGTAAGAAACTCTATTGTTTACATGCACAAGTGATGGTGCGAGCGCATCCGTGCCCAATTGTACATGTGCTTTGCGGTTCTTCCGTTGCGAAGGCATGGCCATTTCATCATTCTGGTCGTCTCCCGCAATGGGCACGCATTCTAGTATGGAGAGATAAAGATCTTCACAGTTGAAAGTCGCCAAGCAATGCTTACCTCTTCCATGTATGCAACTATGTATTGCAGTGTTAGCACTGTAAATGTCGTTGGGCAAAGGAACATTCTGGCTCGAATTTCGGTTTGAATCAATTATTAGCCGAGGTAATATGGTTTCCACCAGTATTGGACGACTACTCATGATGGCAGTCAATAGTCCAATACCTTGTTCTACATCCAGCAAGGTTCCCACACCCTTACCACTTATAACTACATCCTGATATTCAGACATTACAGCTACAATGCATATCAATACATCCGTAACGTTCTCATCCACCCATGTCTTGTCGGACACACACGAGAGTGTCGTGGGTGTGATAAAGCCATAGAAGTCTTTCAATTTGGCGGAGAGTTGAGTTCCGGTACTTAAATCCGCTTGTACAGGCGGATATGTACTTGATGTGACTGTGTCTGAACACGAAAATGAGGGTACATCGAAATCTTCAAACTCATAATTGTCGTCGTCTTCCTCTCCGTACGTGTTCTCGATGTGCGCATTCTAATGGGTGTGCAACTGTTAGCGATGGTAAACGTATTCAACAGGAGAGCACATTCAAACATGTCGCACGTACAAATCGGGAATCGAAAATTGTGCAAACTACTACGAGTTCAAGATCACGCTTCCTAAGAATAACTGATACATGGATTAAATAAATGTACATCTCACTACATATATAGAAGTTTGCGTAGGCAAAGAAAGTATTAATGCACGAAAAACCTCTTAGATTCTGTGAACATTGCACCCAATGTACAAAGATAGACAGTGTGTGCGCAAGTAGTGTGTAAATGCACAAACACACCTCTTCCACAACAACAACAGGTGTCCTATGGGTAGGCTCGACTCGTACTCGATAATCACGTAGTATCTCCGCCGCCTTATTCGAAGCATGCGTGAGCAAATGCAGAAGCCCTTGCAGTACGAAATGCACGTACAACTTTTCGTATACATCCCTTCAGATTAAAGAAAATAATAATGTCACTTCATAGGTTTCAGCATATCTTATGGCATGCAAATAATAGTATATACACGTTTACGTATATATATAATGCGAAACAAACGCTTCTGTGCTGAATGTATACATGCGCAAAGCCCGAGTGCAACGACCGAAGACAAAGCGGTACTCGCATACTCGAAAGACGCAGAATGTCTTCGCTTCGAGCATTTTAGTATACCTCTAGTAGCGATACGCGGAACGCATACACATTTGACACCATACAAGCAGTAGAAATACTACCTAACCAAGCGCAAATGTGTCAGTCTCCTTCATAACTAGACCAACACACAAGCAACAACACTATGAGTTGGAATATTCAGCGGCTGCATCCTTTTGAAACTTACAGACGCACGCACACTTACAAACATCACTTTTACAGAGGACTCATATATACCCGATATTTCCCATGGCTTCCTTAAGGGCGGCCTCCGTCACATTATTTACAAATGTGCGACTCAGTACACATCCAGCCGGAAGATCACCAAGACTGACATTTAACAACACTAGGGCGTCATTTTTTGTTATCTGCGGCATATCGAAAGAAAGCTTCGAGAACACTTCCTGTACACTCAGTGCGCTTTCTTTCACGTTAACCATCCCCGCCCCAAACGCACTCTTTTCGGTAATTATGGTTTCACTTGCACTTGATTTGTCCTGTGTGTTTTTATCACTGTAACGTTCGACTTCATGTGCTGAATCTGGAATATGTATATACTCGGTTTCTTTACATACTTGCACCACATTGTCATTCATGTATTTCCGGAACTCTGCTTCGCTGTCACTAAAGGAACTCGTCTCCAAGTTCCCGCTACCGGTGGTGACTGCATTTGGTCCACCATTGATGGTTCGCTCAGATGATACGCCCATCATTTTATCAATTGTATCTGTATGTACATACGCATATATATATATGTGTGTGTGTGTGTGTGTGTGTGTGTGTGATATACGCACACCGGCGGCGATATGCGATTTATTGTGCGGGCTTCGGCGGGTTAGTCGGGTTGGGTTAGTCGGGGGGAGGGGGTAAATGTGAAGTAGAAGTGGGCCTTTAAGAGAGGAAATAAATAGTGTTCTATGTTGGGTAACCTAGAAACGAGCGATAAGGCCTCCTTATGTTAATTATTGCGTGAGACACTTTTCACACACAAACACACACACATATTCACATACACACACGCACACACGCACACAACACGGATTTCGCATATAAAACGCACGTACACACATGACTGTAGTGTTTATGGTTATATATTTATGTCAATCATGATTGCGCGTAAATAAGTTTATCATATAGTCTACACGAGGGTTCGGACTCCACCCTGGATTAGTTCTTTCTCTGTTTGTTCGCTCAAGGTCATATCGAAAGAGACTACGAACCAATATCATACCTACCAGTGACTGTAATGGTTAATGGTTTGCTGTATTGTTTAACATAGAGGTGATGAAGTGTTTCACAGAACTCTTCATCTGCAACCTTGATCTTTTTTTTGAGAGTAAGCGTGTCTTATTCTCTTCTTTGATACCACCATAAATTGTCTCACTCCCTACGCCCCCATAGTAATCTCTCCATCCTATATACATTTAGCACTACTAAAAAATTTACCGATTGTCCAGTTCTTGGCGTTAAGCTAATCGTAGCAATTTTATTCCATGTGACTGACATGACTTTGAAACTTGGAGACCTCACCGTTGTAATGTTGAAACTCAAGAGTGATTGTACGAAATCTACACACCTTGATATGTACAAATAAAGATTACGTGTGACCCTTTAATAGATCATTGGCCAGCTTATGTACATAACCAGTAACATAATGGGGAAAAAAGCAAAATGTCAATGAGTGTGGGAACGTTGTCGGCAATGAAAGAATCCAACCACCTGTATATAGACTGATCGCATATATACGAACACTGACTATGTGTTTTTCTTGCACTGTACAACTAGTACTTTATGTGATTGTACAGACGACACGTTTTAATATTGTGACGCAATAGTGCTCAATGGCATCAAAAGGCGAACTCTTTCTTTCCTCATAACTTGCCAGTGCACACTCTGGAACGAAAAAAATCTTATACAAGAAAACTGCACATCCCCTTGGGAATACATGAGCTTCTCCATCCGACTATGAAGTTTCGGTGTCACCTGTTCTCCACGTTTATCGAACTCACGTCCACATTGTATCTACGTGAAACCAAATGGCAGTATGGATTGAATTGTGTCCTTCATCAATTTCACAGTAGGGACCGCATAACCCTTTTGTTAGAATGGAAACTCCTTATATAGATAGTACTGACGCACTGGATGAGATCCGTCAATTTTTTACTAAAGCTGTGCAAATTAAATGCATGATCACTATTAAATGTTTAATATATCATTTTTCGCGACAACTATGAAGACAGTAATTTTCATGTGTGTCCTTTTATAAATACTATACATCGTAGGAAGGCAAGTTTTACTTCTTCATATAAGTAAATGTTAGGAACACAAACCTGACCATGGTTACACCATGTCGACGAGGTGGCTACTACTGTCAACGAAGTGTTGGAATTAATAAAACTTGAAAAGCATACTACAATACTTCTCGGGATCGTATCTACGTTCGCACAGAATAAATTGTACCATTGTTCTCATCCGCTATGCAGCTTACATAGGAGTGTGTAAGTGTGTGAACTTTGTACTTTTCAAGTTCAATACAAGCCTGTTATACATTTATAATATAGATAAAATTTTGATATCAGCAAAGCTCACTTTACTTTACACACAGTTTCGAGTTGGTTGTGACTGCATACTGAGCGATTGTTATTTTTTCTTTGATTTCATTGGATGTTGAATATTAAAACATAAACATATTTTTGGATTGAATGTACTGCTTGCCTGGGATAGGGGTTTAACCGGCAAAGTATCCGATACCATGAACTTGCTTGGGTGCAATGCGGAAACAGGTGCAAGGACCGTACACAAACAGTACAGACAAGTGACTGCATCAAGTTTTGGGACAGAAAGTTAGTTACTAGAATTTTGCATTTCTGGACTGACAAGATTCATTCCCAATTCAACCCTGACAATTGATTTCCTTCAACAGAAACTTCTATCAACCATACTAAATCACACGTCAAACACTAAAGCATACTTTTCAACAGAAACTTTTATCAACCATACTAAATCACACGTCAAACACTAAAGCATACTTACAAACAATGCCAAGTTTCTGAATTTGATGATGGTTTATTTAAGGAGTCCAGGATACTAATTCTAGCATCTTATTAACCTTCTTATATCTAATTACACAGCTCATTCCATGCTACAAGTTGATCATGCATGATATGTACATGTGACTGCACCCTTAGCTGCAGGTATGTTCATTGGGGTTTAAATCAGAGTTCCCTGTCGACAGGTCCTCGATTAAGGATACATATATATATATTCGTCTCGAGCTTTTCAACAGGATCGTTGTCCACTCAGTTATCTTAATTAGTTGAATTGGTGAGCACCCTTTTCTGGTGTGAACGAACGTATCATCTACTGAGGTAGTTCACCATCAAAGTAATATACACGTTTACGTAGGATGCATCGAACGTGTTAGTGTGCTAAGGCCAAGTCTATAGGCTTGCGATTATAAACTGGACCCGAAGAGAGTAGCCTCGTTCTCGAAGTACGAAGTTTGCATATAGGAAGGACACTTCGGTGAATTCACAGTTGAAGTTGAGGTTGTAGCTTTCGTAACACGCTTTACGCCCTTCGATTCAATCGTTGTAGTTCCACGATGTATTGCCCGGGAAGTGCGTTGAGACTCTGAGACTGTCGCTTTAAGTTCCCCAATATTGGTAGACAGAGTGCGCATACTACGTGTTGTTGTGATGCTCGAACTAAAATTCCTTACACGGCGGAATTGTAAAGCATAGAAAGACATGATGTTTACGGGAATGAATCATCCACCCAAGTTCAACAATATAGTTTTAATGTAATCATGTAAGTATTGGTGAATTTCTTTTGTGTGTACAATATATATACCAACAGCAGTGCAGTTTCAAGGGTATGAGCGGGCTTGTTCGTGAATCGTGATAGTTGTAAGATGATCACATTGCAGATCAGTGCTCGGTTGTCTGCCTGATGAGCAACTGAAATGTATTTATAAACGTGCCAATGCTCACTTATACAGTATTTATTTACGGGGATATTGGCAGTTACCATATATTGTACATAAATTAAACTGTGCTTGATCTGGAATAAGTTTATGGGTAAATCGACTACATAACATCAACAAAATATACATGAAAACGTAATTCCTCTTAAGATTTGTAGTACGTATTGAATAACACGAGCACAATGTTTTCCTCTCGTCTGCATCAAATTATAAATACGCACAAACTGGATCGAGTCAGGAGGTCCAGATGCATACGTATTTCGATTTGACAGCAGAGGCTTTGTTGAAAGGTAAATACGGGAAGTACGGGCCCTTACCCCCGTGCAAAGCGTTGATAGCACCAATTCGCTGACATCATGTTCTTTACGTGCTTTGAGATCAAATTGTATTCATCGTAGTCTTCCGTGTTTAGTTGTACTCTTGTGCTGATAAAGGATTAATTTTTTTCCTTCGTCGTTCATCGTGCGAGTTCGTTCTTCCATGGTTCTCATCGTCCACACACCCGGGGTCTCAACTTTCCCCGTGCGTTTGTTTATAAATAGTTTTATGATCGTGGCGAGCTAATACGAACTATTTCTTCTTTGCGCTTACAAATCAGTCCACCAACCCAACCCCACCAACCCAACCCCACCAACCCAACCCCACCAACCCAACCCCACCAACCCAACCCAACCGCACAGTCTTGGTGAGCGTAAAACATCGTCATGCATTTTCAATTTTCTGGACGTTACAATAAGATTTCTTCGCGAATCTGACCGACCCTTGCGTGTGCCAGTACGTGCCTGTGCTTGTTTTGTGTGTGTTGGGTTGGTGGGTTGGTGCTAAAGAGTGAAGATATCAGTCAGGTCAGGTCAGGTCAAGTCAATTCAGGTCAGGTCAGGTCAGGTCAGGCTTAACCCTGGGCCGGTCAGACTCGTTTCCTTCTGCATGACTCATTGGCGTTCGTTCATAGTATACGCTTCTGCTGTCAGGCCATCCTACGACTTCCGAAACTGGGTCAGTCTACAGCTGAAGAATATAAACCTCTAAAATCAGTTCATTTTATCACGATAATATTAAAACATATATAATTGGGTTATGAATAAGATTTTCCTGTCACGTGTTACCTATAGCTTTTTATTGTCGTTTTTTCTGTTGAAAGTGGTGTATGTAGAGATTATGTATGTAATGTATCCCCTTAACGAGGAACAATTGGAGGGCAAGTCTGGTCCAGTGGACACACAGGTCGGTTTCTAACTACTGTTAACTGTAACCTGTAGCCTTAAAAAAACGTTTCGATATTTGCACAAATTGAAGGATCAGTTATACCCTTCTACTGTGTTGTATGTACATAGACGTACAAATATCTTAACTTTTCAAAGTTCTCACTTGTTAGTTTTGTTCTTACCCCTTCTCGATTGATGCAATTACGATTGAATCCGTACATGCTCATATTTTGATTCGTTATATTCACTCACTTCTATTACTCACATGAAGCGGTTTGTCTCATGTTCAAAAGTTTGGGAACGTATGCGAATGTAAAAGAACGCTCTCATCACGACGCAGCTGATGGTCCACACTGATAACATGGAAGTGTAAGGTGGTGATGCATTTATCTCCGTTTTAAGTCGTGGTATGCACATACCACCACACGATTGAAGGAAACTTCAACCTTACACTAATCTCAGGGGTTTGATACCGATTTGAAGCACGTAGGAAAAATGCAGTTAGGCATTGGCAAAATGCTCATATAGAACCTTCAGAAGTTGGTTTCATTGGAGAAATGCACAGTGTTGCAAGAAACTTAAAAAACCATCTTTCTACTTTTTTTATGTGAAGTCCACACAAACCTAACAAGAAGCAATACGAGTACCACCGCAGATGAGAGTCTTCTCCAGACACTCGTTCTTTATTTAGATTGTTGTACTGCTCACTTATCACTGTAGTGCCCATGGACCAGCCCTGGCAATTCGAAATTGCTGGGCTTGTATCATGGTTATTTGACATCATCATGCATTGTATTTGTCTCGACATTAATTTTTTTTCGATCGTATGGCGTGATTTAGTATTGGTTCGGGTACTTTCGCATGCTGATAGTTTATATATAACCCAAACGCAACTCGCGTTCACAAACTAGAATTATCATGCTTCAAAAAACAATGGAAAAAGACGCTTTGTACATAATACTCAACTAAATACCATTTTGTAATATCATAACATCATGGTTGATGTCAAACAAATAGCGAAGAGGAGAACGGAAATGGACGGATTCGGGGATTTTGTGAGCGCCCCACCATCCCTGGATCAACATGGCTTTCACATTGAGGACCAGACTATACTCGGAACCGGTGCGTTTTCGTTGAGCGTTGTGCGTGCGCATCGTATTGGCCACCCTCATGAAAAATATGCCGTCAAGATAATAGACAAAACTACAACCCTTCCTTCACCGGAAGTTAGGGCGCTGAAGATGGTTCAGGGTCATCCGAACGTAATTCGTTTGGAGCAAGTGGTCGAGACGAATGATTACCAATACATAATTATGGAACTAGCCTCATCGGGCACGGTTATGGAATATTTAGATCGATATGGCCCTGTTAGCGAGGAATTGGCAAAGAAATGGATTCTTCAACTAGTAGGTGCGTTAAAGTACTGTTATGAGAGGAGAGTGGTTCACATGGATGTGAAGCCATCAAACATATTCTTAGATGACAACCTAGATCTTAAGTTGGGTGACTTTGGTCTAGTTTTTATACCTTATGATGTCTTCGAGCAGTCCATCCCTGAGGCAAAGGGCAGTGCTGTCTATGCCGCACCTGAGCTGTACAGGTTACATACGGAGAGAGTCATGGCCATACCTGCACTGATGTGGGCCGTAGGCGTGACACTTCACGCAATACTCACGGGGAAACTTCCATATGAATCTAGTACGTATCACCTACCACTCAAGCATTATCAACCACCTAAAAATATATCTTTGGCTGCAAGAGCGTTCCTTTCTGGTCTTCTTGAGCTGAACCCTGAGGATAGATTGTTACCAGAGGAAATAGCGGAACATGCTTGGTGTAGAACTCCTACACGTGTCATGAACACTCAAATACGACTACGTCGTACGCGTAGCAACTTATCACTCAGTAGACGAGGTCAGACTCTTTTATCGACTGTAGTATAATGATGAGCTGGTGTTTGTTAACACAAGTATCAGGTGGTGTAAATATTTATGTACGTGTACGTTTCAAGCGTAAATGCGCATGTACAAGTGTAAATAGAAAAGAAATAAACGGCAACAAGGTTTTCCTTTTGAATTATTGAATTTTAAGTCCCTTTGTTCTTATGCATATACAAGCTTTTTTTCTTTATGGTGATCGTACAAGTGTTAGGTGTTCCAAAAGTTTGAGTACTAACATGACGATCATTCTTGGCGTATTTCAAGTTCCAGTGGTCACTTTTATCAGCAAACATAACATAATCGCTTGCGTTTGTACTAGTTAGCGCAACTGAGTTATAATTACGCTGGCGCTGGACGTACGAAAGTAAATAGTGGCAAAATTAAACACTGCTCGGTTTTGTCGAAATGAGATGAAGAAGTACCGAACTGTAACATACTGCTATCAATGCCGATCAATCGAACCCACGACACTATCCATACAGATGAGAGACTCAAAACTATAGACTGTGGTTTGAACGGCGATGTTGTAACTTCTTCAGCAATCCCGTGAACAGATCAATGTCCATCTGATAAGTTTATGAGCAATGGAATACTTGGCATGCAGACTGGTAGTAAGCGGTATGAATGATAATTGTAAAATGCTAGTTCACTTTGAATGCAATTTTTTTTGGAGAAATTGCTGCTGTTCACGATTTGCAGCTAGCAAGTACAAACTGAATTAGGAATCTGGTGAGAGGCAAAATGGAAGAACTAAAGCTCTATGAGCCACATGCTAATATATCTGAAGATACTCCTAAATAAATTGGAAATCGAACTAGGAAACCACAGTCAGAGAAGTTTATATACACATAGACAATAAGCACTTTGGGTTACGAAATTGTAGTACTAACACGAATACGGTCATGGTGTAAACAGTTACACATTCGCCTCGTACACAGTACGTATCAATTATAAGTACAAACACTATCTGTCTTGAACAGATAGTCCGGGCTTCCATTCTGTGCTTCTCAAGGGTCATGATTTCTTCCACCCTAATTTATAAACAGTTCAGATCACAGCAATACATGGATATAATATACAACAAATAAAGACAACGATATAGTATGCAAATACATAAAAACATGTACATATGTGTTGAGGTGTTCTCGTTGCATCGCGTGGCTCATAATCAGACCGTAAGCTAGAAACCATAAACATGTATGGCCGTAGTATGGAAAAAAGTTCATAAACGATGAATAAAACCCTAAATTATTGTATGTAGTATTGAATGCATCATTGAATATATTCAAGTGATGTATTTGTTGAACTTTCTTTGGTGCGGATGGGAACAAAAGTTAGCATGAATGAAAAGCGCGTCATCGAGTGTTTGTTAAAATTTAGAATATAGCTTGAACTGCTCCACCCAACAAAGAAAACATACAACAAAAGAAAAAGCGACACAAGATTCGTCCCAACTACATGACCGCCACTTCAGGAAAAGCGTCTTTATTGCTTAATGTTGTGATAAATTCTATATATGACGAGTATCTGCTCCCTAAACGTCAATGGTCCACTACTTCAAAATAATCGAGGATGTCATAGTCTCTTTGGCTGATCTAATCCCGTCGAAGCTAAGAGAGTAAATAGAAAATATTGCCAAGCATATATAAGTATGTGCATATGCGTCGGGTATTGTACAGATATATGGGCGTGTGTACGCGTGCACGATACATACAGGGAAATAGTCGACGGTCGTTCCGTCTTTTGTGATGCACATGATCTGGACCTGATCACCAGTGTAAATATCTCTCTCGGCTACACCATTGAAAGCATCCTGCTCGTTAAACAGATGGTTAGTAAATATATTGAGTACATCTATCGTCCTTCTTGAACTTTGCGCCACATTACATCGCAAAATACAATATAAAGCTTATGCATTCTCTCCTCAACACACAGATACATGTATATACATACACAAGGTTTAAATAAGTGATGGACAAGTAACAAGACAGTCGCACGAATATTTCGTTTTTGGACGTATCAGATGTTATTTGACAAAAAAACCTCAATTTGTTGTTTCGCGTAACTTGAAGCACATAATAGATATTACACACACAATAGGTACTCATGCACATACGCCTACGTATACATTCCAAGATTCCACTAATGAATTCCTTCAGCATCTATTGGGAAATATCCCCAAATTCTTCACGTTCATATGTCCTTGCCTACGTAGAACCATACGGGCACATACCTTACAAATGTTAATAGCCTCTTCCATAGAGGGCACCTTCCTCTCTACAATATCAGACTTATTCTTAAATCCAATCTCACTGTCGAGCAAAGGTTGCAAAAGTTGTGCACCTGTACCAGCAGCCCGGAAAGCCTCTCGCTCAAAGCTACCAATAGGGTCATAATGGTACACTGCTCCCTTGCCTACAACATCGCATATGAACGTATGTATACATGTAAGTAATATATATATTCTATGTTGATCCTGTTTCCACATCAGAACCGCCTTCACTGAAATATACGAACGAAAGAAGTACACATCAACCATGCCTGACGCACAATAATAGTGCATATAATGCAAGTATACGTGAATATATGTACGCAAATTCCGCAAACATGAACGTTTTACCACAAACGGCAACATATCATATAGTTCATATCTAAACCATCCCGAGTCTCATACAGTGAAAACCTTAGCAAGACATTGATTGGCAATCAGTAGTACGCATTAAAAGTAAGAATTATGCACACGTGGAAAAGGGCATATCAACCCGTTCACAGGATTTTAATGTGTAGTACAACGCTACCAGTATTGTCAGTCATTTTCATTTCGGAGATGGAAATATGTAGGGAAACGAGCATATAAGTTTCACGGATAAATAACCACTACATACCATTTGCGTCTAGTCCGGCGAGGATATTAATCGTATAATATGGGAAGAAACGCTTGTAATATAGAGTAGTCATCAATAGTTGTGCGCAGGCCTCAACCGACATATCCTTATCATGATTGTGTTTGTACATCTACAAATTAAAGAAATTAGTTATAACAGGAATTGTCTGTGTGTACCGGGCCCAAAATTTATGAACGCAATAATTTCGTGTGAGTGAAGGCAGTTGTTGTGCCAAATGTTTAAGTAATCCTGACTCGGTGTAAGGGGTAGTTAGAAACAGTTCCAAGACAAGACAGTTCAATGCATGATTTCGTTCGTTGAGATCCAAATCCAACAAGGAACACAAAAGAACACACAACACATTTATCATACCGCTAACTTCATGTTTAGATGTTTCTGGAGAGTCGTGGTATCTCCCTGGAAACCGATGGACGCTAGTACAGCCTTATCGTTTCTGTTTTATGTGGGTGAGTGTTTTTCATGTAGTACATGAGTATGCGTACACGGGTCTATCTGTGGGCCAATTCTGATCAATAGGTCTGATATACATATAAATTGAACGCAGATCTAAGGATTAACATGTGTTTCCCCGTGGGTTCGTGACTGTGTATACGTGAAAATACTTTCGCAGCGTCTCCATACATATTACAAGAGAAAAAAAGTACAGTTATACTCAATATACACGTCACTTCGAGTAATATGTTGAATAACTTCATACTGGCCTTGCCCACAGGTACATAAGCACAGTGCAAGAATACATCTGGCATATACACCCACACCATATTTGTGGGAGTATACTAATAATTTGTACATCCATTATATAACAAATTAATACAGTTATACCGAGGAAGTTCAGAGCGATTAAGTATACATGAAGCAGTATTCAATACGTACAAGAATCATTTACACAGATACGGAAGAGATACTCGCTATAAAACTTTCAGAACAGTATAAGCAAGTTGGAGAGCAATCGTGTTACGCAAAGGTAACGTGCGTGTATATGAACACAAGTAAATATAGATGCTTAATTAATATACTAACCAGAAAAAGTTTACTTTTAGGAAATGCAGAGTAATATCCCGTACAAGTACAAACAGGAACAGTACATGTACACTGACTGATACACTCAAACATGTAGATGCATACACTGGGAAAAGATACGTCCACGAAAATGGCCGACAAACACAAAAAACATAATGGTAAAAACAATGACACCGACATCTGTGGTTATGAGCACATAATTCACACTAAAACACGTGTTAACTTGTGTAAACAACGCAAACACATACAATTTGAAAAGCTTAGAATGATCTCGGGTCATGATCTCGTAACCAGCGCTAAGACGAGTGTCTCCAGCTACAACGACAAAGTCATCTCCAGCAATGGCAAGAGTCGTTCTGTGTGGATGCCACAAATTTCGGACAGAATTAAAGAAGTAAAGGGAATAAATATTCTTCTTGTGTACACTATATACATGCGCACGTACGCGTTTTTCTCATTTAAACAAAGAAACTAAGTAACCATATGAACAATTGTAACTGCTATCACTCAGAAAACCTCTTTTTCAATGAAGCATTTTGAGACAAGCCTATGGTGACTCCAGAAGGTCAGGCCGGGAAAAACTTGAAAGGTAACGTATTTTTCGAAGAATAAATAAAACTTGTCACAAATTTAACACCACGAATACACTCCGCTTTACATAAAAATAATATAAAAACAAACCCATACACTTGGAGGATAAAAAAAACATACCCCCCGTTGAAGACGTAGGGACTGAATCCATGTTGAGTGGGACCACGAGCCTGCTTGGATTCAGGAAGACCAGAGCGTACACCAATGTTGTGCGTATAGTTTTTAGATTCAAGGTATGATGCAGCGTCCATGATTGTGTGTGTGTGTGTGTGTGTGTGTGTGTGTGTGTGTGTGTGTGTGTGTGTGTGTGTGTGTGTGTGTGCAGCTCATAACGTCATCAAATTCCAAGAATAGACCTGGGCGATTCTGTGGCAGAATTGTTATTTATTTAGATATTTGAATAACTGTTTGATTTAAATTTTTTTTGTCGTAAACAAAACACACAACACACACACACACACACACACAGACAAACACAACACGCACCTATACACATACACACACAAACAAACAAAGCACACACGCACACACACACATACACACACACACACATACACACATACACACATACACACATACACACACACACACACACACACACACACACACACACACACACACACACACACACACACACACACACACACACACACACACACACACACACACACACACACAAACACACAAACACACACGCACACAAATACACACACGTACGCTGTCTCACGCCGTACTGCTTACCCCGTACGTTTTGAAACACTTGCTACCATCAACGTACAGTTGTTGTGTTCTCATGCAAACCCATCTTCATTCACACTCACGTACACATCTATATACACGTACACTTCTATATACATACACATCAAATTAGAAACCCGACTTTGCTAGTTTGTGAAATGAATGGGCATACCTACGAAGTGTGTACGTAAACATACATGCATGCACGTGCAATTATATTGTTATACACAGTAAGACGAACACGAAAAGTCTTAGAAGTTGACACTAATACTGTTTCCGTCTACGCAAGCGATGCTAAATTTCGTAGCCAACGTTTATCGTTCTTCTCAATGTAGGACATTGTCTTTGCGCAGAGTCGCTCAGCGAGGACGTGTTGGTTGCTATGGGTATACAAGCACTACGCAAGGTCAGGATCGAATGCACTAATAGCACATGACTATTATAGTCACATACACATACACAAATGGTTGCATGTATACGTATACAAGAGATACAATCAAGCATGCATGAAAAATGATGCGCTCATATCCGCACGTACATATAAATTGATATACATATACAAGTATATTTTCAGTACACGAATCCACACGGCACAACGTTACCTTTGTTGTTCAATTGCTTGGCGCATGTAACATCTTTTGTATGTTGTTCACAATTAGACGAGCATATTTATTTAGAAATTATTCTCCAGCAAGCATGATATGTATATTCACTCGTACATGTACCTTTGTTTGGTTATATTTACATGACTATACGTTGCATATGATCAGCATAGTACGATGTTGAATATATACAAATAATAATAGCGATATAACATATACTTGGTTTCACACAGAGGCGCGCTTGCGTGTTCACATACGATTCAATATACATAACTAGTTTTATTTATACAACGTACACTATATTCATTCACACTTCAATATTCATTTATCGAACAGAAAACGTTCAATTTCCCAGAAATAAAGATGCGGACATTGTAGTATTTAACAGCCTTACTAGAACGAAAGTGCCTTTAGATATCGAACCGGGGAGACACTTCACCTGGTACATGTGCGGACCAACTGTGTATGATTCTATGCATCTTGGGCATGCATGTACTTATATTAAGTTTGATGTTATACGACGTGTGCTTACCAACCACTTCAAGGTTCCAGTATTACAAGGTATATATGCGTGTATTCATGTATATATATATATATATGTTGTTTTGATTAATATGATTGTGATTTTACAAAATCAGTTTCTAGGTGTGTATGTATGCGTATTTATATGGTTATTAGACACATCCTATATTCACTCAATATTCTAGCATGTATATACACACAGTGTACGTGTACCCACAGAGAGTTACTCATATTCGCACACATACGCGCAAACACAGTTATGGGCATCACAGATATAGATGACAAAATAATCGCGCGCGCCAAGGAACGAAATACAACTGTTAAAAGCATCGCTCGCCATTACGAAGTGGAGTTCATGCAAGATATGAAAACTTTGGGATGTGATCCACCCACATCTCTAACTCGCGTGTCAGACTACCTTGTCGAAATATCAACATTTATTGAAAAGTTAGTTGAGCAGGGATTCGCATATGAAGTGCAGGAAGGCAGGTATACGTCTGTTTACTTTGATGTGGCCAGGTATGGCGACCGGTACGGAGTGCTAGCTCCCGAGAAGCGCCATCAGGTATACATAAATGTACATGCATACATAGTGTGCACTGCAAGAAGATGACGATGTTTGACACAGAGATCGGTAAATGCAAACCCTAAGTAACAGTTGCGTGTATATGAATTGGCATGAAGTTGCATATAGTGTATGTAACTTATGCACTACATTTACACCTGGTAATTTTTGAGTATATATCTTAAGAGCGTATGCACATGTTATGGAACCGCACGCACTAAAATTGCCCTCTTAACGTCTTATTCATCACCCGTTGTACATTTATACAGGATACATACAAACAGGAGGACACACCATCCACAACAAAGAGAGATGTACGCGATTTTGCATTATGGAAAGCTATCACAGACCCTACAGAAACTGCAAACATAGATGATATGTGCTGGTTGTCGCGGTGGGGGTTGGGCAGACCTGGGTGGCATATTGAATGTTCGGCCATGTCTTGCAGTGTATTTGGCCCAAAATTAGACCTACATACTGGTGGCATTGACCTTAAATTTCCACACCATGAGAACGAGATAGCTCAATGCGAAGCCCTGCATGGTGTAGAATGGGCGAAGTGTTTCTTACATAGTGGACATTTGCACATCGACGGTATGAAGATGAGTAAGAGTTTGAAAAACTTTACGACAGTGCGTGTGTACTTGGAGACTTATACGCCGCTACAACTACGCTTGGCGTGTCTTATGACGAGATACAATGCTCCCATGAATTATTCCGATGACATGTATGTTGTATGTCGTGTGATTTGGATTTTACTTGGCTATTGGTGTATGCATGCATACATTATACATATGTGTGCAAGTGCATCTGTGGGTAATCTTACAACCCTACACACCACATATTGTATGATGAGACCTATATGAGCTGTGGGTTAAAGAGATGTATGTGCCACTATCAAGATGTGTGTGGTTTTGTTGATGGTTGTGTTCATGTGCATTTGCTTGTGCAGATTCTAGTGCTTGTGTTCATGTACATTTAATTGTGAAATTCTAATACTGGTGTAGATTCTAGCGCTTGTGTTCATGTAAATCTGCTTGTGAATATTCTAGTGCTCGTGTTCGTGAATGTATCTATATATACATATAGCCAAAACGTCTATCACCAGCTGACACGGAATCAGCACCCATAATCACACTTATATCTGCCCGTATACCTACGCGCGTTGTATCAGTCTTATAACAGAAACACGACACAAACACATATGTATCTCATCACAGGATGACCCAAGCCCTCAATATCGAGTCACGATTCAAAGCGTTTATTCATGATACAGCAGAATTAGAGCTAAGTCAAGCACCCAATGGAAAATGGGGGCAATCCGAGGCAGATCTCATGAACAGGTAAGGGGTAATGGCATGCACATATGTACAAATAAACACACACATACAGAGACGTCCACCCATGCACATATATTCACATATGTAATCATGCATATAAAGTGTGTAACAAACGTTTTACCATTGCGATCTAAGACGTACATACATGTACATAAACATACGCATAAACAGATATACAGAGACACACTACAAACACGCAAGTATACATGCCTACCCCACCAAATTTTTGTACTTTGCATAATAATGTTCACATATTAATGTATGAATATATTGTATGCACGTAGTGCATGGGCGTATAATTACCAACCATTTACTCATCACAATATTGTGCCCGTTCCAGTCTCAACTATATTAGAACAAAGGTGAACGAAAGACTGCGAGATGATTTTGACACGCCAGGAGTTATGCATAGGGTGAGTTGCTACATGTGAGCATGCGGATGAGTATACATGTACGTGAATGCTAAAAACAAACTGATCAGTGATTATGATGGTCCGGAGTGTATGAGGATCGATCGTTATGTGGCCCGTATAGAGAAGTTGTGTATGCGTGGGGAGTCAGTTTCTGCGGTTAGGAATATGCACACATAAATGTGTATATATATCCTGTCTATGTATATGCTTATGCATATACTGTATCTACGCGTACAACCATCAGCACTTACACAGTACACAAAAGCACATAATGCATACATTCACTGGCAAAATTTGAGAGATCACTGACCAATAGAAATTTTATATTTGCTGTGTATGTGCGTGGAAGTCAATATTATGAGCCCAACTCGAAACAACACTAACGACTGTAGCCACACTACACACTTACACTTTAACAAACACAAATTATCCATAGCTCCTGGAACTTGTGAGTATCGTGCAAAAATATAACAACAACGTCAGCCGCAACCAGACTCCGTCAATTGTCGAGGGTGTGCGTGTAGTAAGTCAATACATACAAAATACACTCAACCTTTTTGGAGTGGAGTTTACGTCCAGACGTCAATATACTTCTAATGACAGCGATAGTGATACTACCGAAGTGATAAATGCGTTCGTGCAATTCCGGTCGGATGTCCGTGCGATGTCTATAGCAGCGTTGAAGGTAATATATGTGATGTACGTAGATATCTTACTCTTAAACATATCTGACTAATCTCGCAAGTAGTATTTTATTCCTATTATCGCATCTGCATCATCCCCCCTACACATATGTTGTTTAGAGGTACACTCGAAGAACAACAGGAATTTTGTTTTTCACAATGTATACGCACTGGTACTCGCATTTGTAAAACACGAAAGTTTACGATTGTATATATAGGCTCATCTTTATGTGTGCATTTAGATATACAATACCCTTCAGCTGACGTAAACACGCTTTCTTAGAGATACAAATGGGTACACACACGCACCAGAACGTGCAAATATTCGAATGCATCTGTTTTATTTACGTACACCATATATGTACTTCCTTCTGCATGTTCATATAAATATAAACGTAGGATAATTCTGACACCAAAGCGGCTCATCACGATCTACTAGCAAAATGTGACGAAGTACGAGACAATACTCTATCCGCCCTGGGTATAACGTTGAAGGTAAGTGACGTTGCTTTATCCGATGTACACATTCTGTTATATATATATGTACTTCTTCATGTGTTTAAGTATGTTTGACACTTTTCTTCATTCCAATTGATACATCTATGAACAGGATTCGTCTGGTGGCTGCTCATGGCGACGTGCCGATCCCAAACTGTATCGGCAAGCAATTAAGAGGGTAACTAAAAGCTGAAAATCGAATGCTCGTATACATATACATACGCACACACATAATAAATACATCTCTTGTGCTATATACATTTCTTGATGGTTAGGAGTCAGAATCATTTTCGGAATCTCAAGCCGCTCTATCGTTCACGGACGAAAATGTATACAGCCAATACTGTGAAAGGGTAGGTTTGAATGTGTGATATAACGGATGTGTATATACACACTCCCGAGAACATAGGAGTCTAGTAGGATAGTTTTTTGATAGTAGTGCATGTTCGAATGCGTATTTACTTCGTTTATTTGTGTATCTTATATATATATACATATGTGTCGTATTGCTGCCATTCACGGACTTTTGCAAATCTAGTGAGCTCTCATTATTTTCAAATGTATGTACTACTATATATAATAGGCACAAAACCAGGAAGACAACCAAACACATTATATGTATTACCTCTTATTTATTTTATCATCCATTCTTCAATTATATATCAGGGTATTCCAACGCACGATGCTAGTGGTGAACTTCTCAGTAAAAGGCTGCGCAAAAAACTCGTCAAACGGTACGAAAAGAGTGAGCAACGGAGGGTACAAAAATTGTGAGTTGTTGTGCAAGTCGTATGGAGTTGGACCGGTGTATTATTTGTACGTCGAATAGGTAACATGTTGGAGATTATAAATAACACGCACAACACATATGTAATACAAACGTCTGCGGGTATACGCACACACAACTGTCCTCATCCACACGATGGAAGCGGTGAAATTTGTTGAAGATCAATAGTTTTCCTGCTTAGGATAGAGCGACGCATGCATCTGTTTGCCTTCGAGAGAAACGGGTGACCATTTTAGAGTTGCAGAATGTTGTTGTTGAAGAGATTCCGGCTTTCGTTAAGAGTTCGTGGCGTTGATGTAATAGAGCACTAGTGTTTGATTTAATTTCTTTCAAAAGGGTCACATATGCTTTGGTGATATAAGTATGTGACAGTCCAGGGAGATCCGATTAGAATGAATAAACATAAGCACATATGAGACTTCGAAGATTTATAAACGTACGTAGTGGAACTAGGTAATCTAAATTCTTTGCCTTTCAAAGTGCACTACATGTATGTTTATGTGCAAAGCGTATGCTCAAATCTATGCATAACTTCCGTATTAGGACAATCGAAATTGAACACTTTACCAGTCAGGGTAACAACTGCAAAATTTACATTTAGAATCATGATATTTGTAGTGTTTCATGTACATATACGTCGACAATAAAAGATTCATTTATTCTTTATCATTTTTGTCTCCCAAATAGTGCAAGTGTCGCATCGTAGGGCGTCCATGTGGGCAATTCCATGGTAGGTCAATCTCACCCATATGTGTGAGCATCTGTTTCATCTTAGCTTTCTCAAGAGCTGTACCTATCATAATGCTTTTTCGACAAGCTCGCATTGCAAACATCTTTCTCACCTTTGTAGGTCTACACAAGACACCGGGATTTTCACTTAGCATATGAATCATTTCCTCGACATCGTCTAACCCGAATGTCTTATTCTTACTGTTGGGTAAGGAACTCAAGCGGACACGTTTACCTACAGGCGCTTCATGGTCAAAGACAAATTTAAATCCGTTTTTCTCGAAAATGGCGATTTCATCCATCAACACGGTCTCTTGTGAGGCAGTCAGTTCAAGTAGTTTGGGTATTACCAGGGGCTGTGAGTCCAATTTGGTGGTCCTCTGGAGCGACTCGAAGTTATATATTTCATCAGTTGCATGCTGGTCTACAATAAACAAATCATTTCGTAAACGGGCAATAATGAAGCCAAGATTAAACTGGCCTAACACATGCATCTGACTAAAGTCTTCCTTCGAAATATGCCTCTCCAGCTCGGCCTCGGCTTCCGAGTTATCATTAGGGGCGATAGCCGCGTTGAATCCTTTCTCCTCACCATCGCCTACACTGCCAGTCGTGTTTGTTTTTTCGTTTTGTGTTTGTGCTAACGATTTTGTGTTATATTCCTGTCGGTGTATCGCATATACTGTTTTGAGACTGGATGTAAGCATGTTAATGTCGAAAGGTATCGTATGCTCGATCAATCGGACACGGGCACCTTCCACTGTGGGCTCGTCCGTATCAACATATTTCTCTTCGTATGATTTTACTTCTTCATTATTGCAGTTTGTATTTACACGACCTGCGTTTCCTTCTTCAAAATTATCAGGCACGTCACGATCATCCTCCTTGTCCGAACGGGCATTCATATGATTGTTGTATTGCTCACGCTCGTGCGCTTGTACCTCTGTATCATGCGCAGCATGCAACTGTATGTTTACATCATGACCAATATCTTTGCTTGTCCTCGATATCTCCCTAGAATGACCAACTTTGTCATCAACATATTCATCGCTCTCGTGCAGGCCTCCATCAATTTCATGAGACGCCAATCTCATATTATCTAAATTCATTTTGTACACCCTATCCAGACGACTCTCATGTTCACCAACTGCATAAATACGTTGTTCATCATCGCTACTTGTCCTTCTCGGAGATACCATTGTATTTATCTTGGTTGCAGATTTCTTCTTGCCGCTGATAACTACAGCTGGCCCCACACGGACGTACTTCTGGGCGGTACGGGTTCCACGTCCAGGGCTCATATTCACACGTTTATTCACTGGTACATTACCACGCCTACCCTCACACCCACTCTCATTATCGAACTGACTATTCCAAACTTCACCCACAGCCTCTACATCAATCTCTTGGCTAGAGGCATTTGTTCTCTTAAGACCACATGTAGGAGTCTCTCTCTTCTTATTGTTTCTCTCAATTTTGGGTTTCCAATTACTTGACATCCTATCCATACTCATTCTAGTCTCACATTCACTTTCTCCCTCACTCTCTCGCGTACTTACACTCTCCGTCTCCGTCTCACTTGCCACATAGTCTTCGTCCGGTATTCCGGGGCTAATAGAGGCATCATCTTCCGTCTTCGCCGTTTCACTACACGGTTTCTGTAATTCTGTTTCTCTCACAGTGATACTTGCTTTTCGAGTCTCGACGGATGGACTGTTCGTTATTTTCTTGAATCCTGCAAAGTATGGGCGTGTATGTGTGTACGTGGGAGTATATACAGTTGTTGTGCCTGTGGCGTGTGTTTGTTTGTCGCAAATCTAATCCAACCGCCGGAGAAATTCCAAGCTCTTGTCGAGTCGTAAAAAGACTGTATCGATATATATATACTTACGGTACAGTGATACAAATACACTGATTCGCCCCCATCTACGTACCTCATCTATACTTCATGCCAAAGCTAGACATCGAAACACATCTCACAATATATGTAAATACCGTCAGTAGAAAGCTCAGGTATCTTTCTTAATATCTTCTCCCCTACGATACCAACGAATTCTTGGAGAAAACCCACGACATCTAGGCCAATAAAGAAATATTCAAGTACATCGATTTACAAACGTACATAAAAACACACAAACACAGACCTAAGCTCGTTTGCACAGTTTGAACCGTGTACGTATTGAGTGACGGTTCAAACATTGTCTGTAATGTTTTCTCCACAAGTTCCAGTATGGCCTTCTCTTTGTGTAGATACACTGTTCGTTTGTCGGGGGTCACATTTACATCACATTCTTCTCTTTCCGTGACAATATTTAACACTACAACTGGATACTTGTTCTGGTTGTATGCTTTGTATATGTCGTTCACTATCTTCCCTACCTGTTGTGAGTGTTGAGTAAATGTAAGTAATTGCATATGTGTGTACGAGGCGTATATATGCATGTGGGTATTATACGTTCTATACTATGCTTACAACACGAGAGGAATTGCATTCAAACGTATCCAAATAAGTGCAGCAAACCTGTCGCGCTTGGGGAATATTACATTATCAACAAAATCCGTCTACATTCCCTAGTCCGTTCATATCACAGAGAGCAACCATCAATCTAAAGTATAATCAACTTTACTTGTGCCAATGAGTTTTCAGTCCAATTGGCCCATAAAAAATTGTTTGAACACATATACTCCTACCTTTACTAGATCACATGGCCTGCCATTAACATAAAAGAACTGTCTATCAGACGCACCTCTTCCACAATTTGCTGGCATTACATTCGATATAAGACCCTCCAATTTTAGTTTCAGGCCATCATCTGAGGACAAAACAGGAGACACCTCTCTCCCTTGCTTTGCACCAAATACGTTGATCATGTTTGTCAAAAGTGATTTGTTATTACCTGTGCTGACCATTTGCTGTCGAGCACTGTGAGTCCGTCCATGATTATGTGATTGTATGAGTTAACTATGTGCGGATGTGCGAATATAGCTGTGCGTGTGTTAATGTACTGCGTATGTATTCAGTTGGAGTACAGACAATTATCACTTGTCGTTATGAACAATACACATCGATCATGTCCGACAAAGTGACCAACATTTTGATGTGTGAGTGCGTGATCTTGGTTCGCAAAAGAGTCCGTATATAAAAATATATTAAGTAGAGCTTGTATTATATTTCACGAGTTCACAGCGACACATTCACAATCACAAATACTTTTTCTGTCATCTTATTATTGTACCAATAATTTGTTCGTATATTCATACATGCAAATACGTTTACATAGCTCGTAGATCTTTTATAAACAATTCATAAAACCTAGATGCCAACATACCCTTTGAGAGGCTGATTGGTACAGATAATCCTCACGTTTGTCGAGATGATACAATATGACTGGATCATTTGTAGAAGCTTGGCGAACTGCGTATGAGGAAGCGACTTGGGTGAGGTGAACACGATTAAAGAGAGTATTAATGCGCTAATATAAATATAGATGAAATGACATCAAATAAATCGTTTCTAACATGTGCATATGACTGGGATTACTTCTTAATGTTGAAAAGAGTACACCGCACATGTAACGCATAAACACATTTGATGTTGTCGTATACGCACAGCAATTACTAGAAACGTCTTTTATACACAATTTTTCAATTGTCGAAATAAAAATATTCACATACATACTCTACTCACATACCTCACGCTTTATGTTCTTCTGAAGCTGCTGCATGCGCACAGGTAGGCGCGAGAAGAGCTGTTCTATAGATACAGTAGTACCCACAGTCCTCGGCGTGGCTGTTTGAGACGTAATCCTTCCATTGTGATCATACTCCAACTTTGCACCTGACTCTTCGTCGCAGGTCTTTGTTGTGACCGAGAGCTTTGTATAATAATAAAGTGTTTTGTATAGAAGTATTCAAATGAATAGTTTGTTTGTAAAAATATGAAGTAAACCGGGAAGTAGCAACTCTCATTCAATAGGACATCATAGAATATTGAATAGGTGAAAACCTTTGACGCAAGATACCTTAGAGTTGAAAATACACATATAAATGTAAATATAACATGAATAGAGTAAACCATAACCACATCCAAAGACAACAGTCAGATCTTCAAATTTACGGATACTGGAGCTGTTTGACTATTAACCGAAAATGTGTATACAACTGTATTGACATTATACTTTGCCTAGGGTGCACAGAGAGCTCAAGGCTTCTCCACGGAAGCCAAATGACTCGATGGTTGACAGGTCCCCAAAATTGTCGATCTTCGAAGTATGATGCTTCAACGCTAGCAGAAGGAAATTAAAAACAATATCCAATTTTACGAGGTGCATGACTAAGTACGTACTTACAATTTTATCTCTGTAACCCAAGTGCATGTATTCGTAGTATCAATATTCATCTCTTTAACATGATTTTATCAATTTTCAATTAGATTATATGTTTATGCAAACACATTATGCGCATGTATTATAAAGAAAATATCATTGCTTGGGATGTAGTTTGTCACATATAGCACTCAGTACTTACTGAGAGAGGCATAGTTGCTGGGTAAAACACCAGAGCCATTGTCACTGACCTCGAGCATATCAAGTCCAAAGTTCTTGAGTTTGATCTCTAAACGTACAGTAAAAAAATAAAAATTTTGAGTAACCAATAAAAGTGAGAAATTTCATGTGTTCAAGTGTGCGGGTATGTATATCAGGGTACGATCTGTGGTGTATATACATAACCGTACCGACCAATGTAGCTCCTGCATCTATGCTATTTTCAACAAGCTCTTTAGCGGCTATAGCCAGAGAGACAACGACCTGTCCGGAGCAGATCCGATGAACTGATTGTTTGTCTATAGCTTTAATTGTATTTAACATCGACATTATGTTCCGAGTATTTTTGTACTGTGTGTGTGTTCAGTGCTATATACAGTATGCATGGGTCTATGTTGTAGATTCAACGGAATGTTCCTTGTTGTGTGTGTGTATGTGTGTTTGTGTGTGTGTTGTGTGTGTTGTGTGCGTGTATGTGTGGGTGGGGGGGGGGTGTGGGTGTGGGTGTTTATGTACATATCAGTAAAAAGTTTTGGCGGGCTTTTTAGAAGACAGTTCGGTACTACTTATATTATACATGCATGCCTCACACAAACACATTTAAAACGCATATCACATTCAAAACGCACATAAATCAATCCACCTTGGATTCTGAGAGAACTTACAAAGTGTAATAACCTTGGATAATCCCACAAGTGATAGTACGGACAATGTTCAACGAATCGCCGACCTCGGATATCACGTAAGACAAGTATTACAGAAGAATAATATGAGTTCTTCAAAATGTCGTTTTAAATATAGGCAGTGCATTTCATGGTATTGAACTTTGGATTTGTTTCTAGTATGACATTAGTCTAACGCTATATTAAGCAGTAAACTGGGAAGGAAAGATTTCGTTCGTCAACAACTGTTGTGTCATAGAGTTGTGAGCAAAAGAAACGTGCAGTCTGATACGGTAGTTAGTGACCGCCAAACAATTTTACTCTCTTATTCATAAGGAGGATACTCTGGGATAAATGAACTTACATTGACTAGCAACCATTGTGTAATTTCTGATACCACTGTTAATGTGTATCGTCAACTTTGCTTCATGTTGTGGATATCGTCAACTTTGTATGTTGTTCCAACAATACACTGGAGTTGTCTCATAACAGAGAATGCAGTTACAGTTTTAGAGAATGCAGTTACTTTTTCACGTTCTGCCTGCACATATTATGCTTATGTACCATTTCGAAACTCTGGCTGAGGGATGGATGTCTATGTGACATAAAAACGAATATACGAAGTTTATAGCCCTCAAGTATATTATCGCTCTCTCGTCAACGTCAGTATTACTTTAGAGACATCATTTAATACGATTACTCAGAAAGCGCCATTGTTAGAGACAGGGTTAAAACTGGTTGAAAAGTTCTATTCAAGCTGGTCTTGGGTGGATTGAAATCCTCCTAATGGTTTTGTCATGTAATATTTCCCGCTAACAGAGAGGAAACAAAATTAGTTTACGATTGAAACACGTGTATTTCTGTTTGTTCTACGTACACTACTGTAATGTGAACAACGATTACAACTACATTATTTTGTCACGTTAAAAAGCGATTGCATACGTTATTGTAACGTTTACGACGATTGCAAATGCGTTGCAGTCAAGCAAACGAGAAAAAAACAAAAGCAACATAACAAAACAAAAAAAAAACAAAACTATGTTTACATGTAAGAAAACTTAGTTTTTCCATCATCGTCATCTAACATATCAAACGATGGTTTTTGCGATAACCTGTGCTTTCGTAAACATAAACACACCATACACACATTCACACATCCACACATACACACATACACACACATACATATATATATATATATATATATATACACACGTTGGCTCACACACACACACACAGACACATATATATACAGACGCACACGTTGGCACACACACACACACACACTCACTCACTCACTCACTCACTCACTCACTCACACTCACATACATACCCTCTTCACGTAAACACATATACAACCACCAGTGAACCTCACAAACTTTGTAAGGTTAAGGCTTGTCGCTGTCCTCTATCAGCATGGCTCACGAAGCACTGCGGTGCAACGAATTGTTAGCGATTCCTCTGAAACAGACTGCTGAGGTATGTAGGAGTATGTGTAGATGTATTCATGTATGTATATGCATCAGCGTGCATGTATGTAAGAAAGAACACAAACATGTACACTACTGTATTCATGTTTAGATATACCACGGATGTATATTCTGCGTACGCACGAGAACCCGATCGTATAGTTTTTAATGCCATAGAGCATGTATATCCTCCAAGCAGACTTTCGCTGCGGATAATGGTGTACGTCTAATAATACACAAGAACGATACTTTCATGATCGTAGACAGTATATTCACTGAGTGGAATCAATACTATCAATATTGGTGTGTATGTTGTAGAAACATATGCGGACATAGTGCATTTGCATTTATATTGGCGAATAGCTCACATTACTTTTCTGCCAGGTTGATTTCACTGCAGGGTTGTCCGCTTGCATCATTCGGGACTACCAGCAGGATCCATCGAGTTTTCAAGACAACATATACAAATTGAACCATCTACGACAGGTATGTATATGTAGGTGAATGTGATTGTATCTAGTACGTATGAGTAGTACGTATATTCGTAAGTGTACCTTGTAAACTTTCTAGTGAGATTGTACTCTTGTATATTATCGTCTCAAAAACATGTGCTTACGTATGTGTACGTGCATGTTGCTGAGCGTTTGTATATATATATGACACCACGTCTGTACATTCAATTTTTCAGAGCGAAGGATGTGCGTGTGTGTGCGTGTGTGTGTGTGTGTGTGTGAGTGTTTCTAATTTATCAACTATATGCGATATATCTGTATGTACCAAGCATTCCTGCGTTCGTATATACATCAGCTATGCGTGCACTTGTGCTTCTAGATTTAACATCAATCAAGATTGTACATTCGGTGTATGTAACTGTTATATACGTATATGAGCCAAGCAGTTGTCCGTACATATTTTGATTGAATATCGCACACATTGGACATATATTTACATGATATAGGAGAGTGTGATATGTTGTGAGGAGATCGTACAGACGATACGAAGACAATCATGATACTTTGCATTTTCACATACTCATATATTTGACATACCTGTACTTATATGTATACATCAGAGCGTTGTGTCTTCGGATGGTATCACTGAGGAAATACAGATGGAACTACGACGTTACTATGGTCAATTAGGATATTTGGGTCTGAAATTTAACCTTGATGCCTCAACCGATCACTCCTTCTCATGGTATTTGCGCATTTACATTTGATATGAACGCAAACACTACGACGTCGAAACGGTTCAATAGGATATTTGGGTCTGAAATTTAACCTTTGTACCTTCACCAATCACTCCTCTGATGTTACATTTAACACGATCGCACACATGAAAACACCACCACCATATGGTTTTATATATACTCCGTCAGGTCAGATGCATTTACCGGTACGGTAGTAGCACAGCCGTCACTTAGATTGGAGAAAGCAGCAATTCTTTTTAACATCGGAGCCAGTCAGGCCTCCCTCTCAGCAGAAACTCCCCGTGGAGAACCCCACGCGCTGAAGGTACAAATATCTACATATTTTTAAGTGCTTGTTCCGATAAATGTTTGCATGTAGGGCTGTATATGTTTTTTGTGGGTTTTTGTTCATTTGTACTTTATGTATATATCTATGTGCGTATTGTGTATAGGTAACCGTATGTTTGTGGTTATATGAAGTTGCATATAGTGGAGTGAGTGGTGTACTGGTGCCAGTTGTGCCCAATGGAGACATCTTGTAATATATTTACTTGCCCGATGTATTTGTAGTGTTTGTGTGCAATCAAAAGTTTGTTAATGTAAACTCGTGTCAATATAGTCTCCTCCGTAAAAGTTCTGACACACTTAGTATGTATACGTATGTAATTACATGCATACGGAATTGTATTTATATGTATATTCAACGATCTGGTGCAACAAGGCCACACGTGGAGTCATGCACATGCATGTGTGTATGTAATATATATCGTAGAACATTCGACGCCCTCTCCCGTCTAATTATATAATAATATACGAACATATCTAGTATGCGTAACAGTACATAGATACTATATTTATGATCTCACAACGCTAATATTCATTGTATTGTAGGCTATATGTTCGTATCTACAAGGTGCAGCAGGCTGTTTTAAGAAGCTTGCAGATCAGTTCGAAAACGCGCCATCAGCCGATCTCTCTGAACCTATTTTGAAAATATTGCAATCACTCATGCTTGCTCAGGCACAAGAGATGATCCTGGAGCGAAGGTAAACAACCACACACTGTTCTACTCATGTTTATATTGATGGAAGCGAGAATGTAAACGTGGTAGGCATCACTATGACATCAATGTACACGCAAATGTAGATGTAAGTTAATTGTGTGAATGCATGCATTTGCCTTGGTTTGATAACCTCCAGGGCCTCGGCAACCGTCGTGGAATTGTTAGTATTAGTAATCCAAGTGAGTATGTGAGTGTCTATGTAATTTTGCAAAGATGTGAGTTCAGTCTGTTGTCTGTACTAAAACATAACGCAGAATTCAATACTAAAGTTATGTACATAACGCAGAATTCAATACTAAAGTTATGTAATCGTAATCACACACAAACAAAACTAAATTGCCTTATACGTACACCCACAGCTGTGCCCACAGCCACCCTCAAGAACACTAACAAATACTCACGCTCATATTTACCACTCTCCAGCGTCCTCGATGGAGGTAAACCTGGAGTTCGAGCACGTGTATCAAAGCAATGTGGAGTCTTTTACTCTGATGTGGTAGTCGGAATAGCGAACATTGAAGAACGGGGTGGGGCGTGGGAGGAGTTGACTAAAAAGCAACTTAGAGGATGGTGGGACACAGTGAAGGTTAAAGCGAAGATGTTCAATTCATTAGCCTATCTTTATAGTAGTCAACATGCAGAGGAAGATATGCGCTTTGGCGAGAGAGTCTCCATGTCCAAGGTAATCTTATTATGTCAGTGTTTAACTATATATTGGTGTATGACGTGTATATTTTGTAGGAATATTTGTGTAAAATTATCGAAAGACAAGAGTTTGAGAATGCATCTTTCAGTCATACTCTTTCATGCAGTCATGGTGTTCTGCATATATGTGTTTGTCTTGTAGAAGTTGCACGCATCACATAGACATATACAATATGAACACAGACGAACATACATGATAAACTTTAAATGAACACATACTAACATACATTTATGATATGTATATGTATATACGCCGCTCATATCACGCAGGTCGCTCTTTTGCACGCAAAAGAAGCCTATGGTCTTCTTTCCAAGCATGTGAACAGTGTAGTGACCCAAAACGTTGAAACGTTAGTGAGCATATGTAAGACAGAGAGTGCAGAGGCGGTGAAGGATAACCAAGAAATATACCACGAGATAGTACCTGGAGAGCCCGCGGAGGTATGTATGCTAATGCAATATGTTTTTATTATGTTATGGACTCGCGGCATGGGAGGATGACGAGGTAAATTATTCGTGTACATTTGTAGATTTCGTATACGTGAGAAGTTGTGCTATTGTATTTTGAGAGCGAGTAAGCTTGAGGGTGTTGTGTGTGAATGTGTGGTTGTACTGACGTGATTGTGAAATATATGAACAAACAAACCCGAAAATATAGAGAGGCAAAAGTATACAGACAATTACATGTACACCCAAACATCATGCATACCGCCACCGAAAGGCAACGATTGTACATGCATACGCGTATACATCATACACTGTGCGTTGAGTATGTACGTTTATATATGGACTTACAATTCATTCGTATTTGTAACTGTAATCTAGTTTTATTAAGCAAGCATATTGTGCTAGAAGGGAGTCGCCTGCTGGGGACGCGTAGTATCATCTGTGTACCCTATCGCACACATCCTAACTCACACAAACGTATTTTTATATGTATATATATACGTACGCAGATTAAACCTGCATGTCTGGTTAATGCGATTATGATAGAAGAAGGTCGTGCAGCAAAAGATTTGATCGGCCCAGATATCTTCAACTCGCTAGTACCATTATCCGTACTAACATCAATGTCGCTCTACAGGTGTGCTGCTCAAGTATATACATATACTCATAAACGTATACAGTCACATAGATAGACGTGACATACATACCCATGCATATATGTATATGCGTGCATATGTATGTGAAGGTTCAGTTTATGATTATCCTTATCTACCACCCACACGAATTCGACTCAATCATCCCTGAAGTTTACATTTATCGTGTAACATTCACAATGTAGCACGATCTCGCGCGAACTACAGGCTCGTATGTACGATCTTCTTGTGTATGTGGAGGAATATATACGACATGACTTTACGTGAGCATGTGTACACTTACAGTTTGTTCTTGGCCCGCAACGAGCGCATACCCATACCCACGAACTTTCTTCCAAGTACACACACGTGCATGCACACGGATACAAACATAAGCAGATACACGTCTGTATATGTACTTGTATCTACCATGTACGTAAAGTACACAGGAGCATATGCCAATACATGCATGTTCTGTTTACAATCTGCAGCACAGAAAAGGATGAATTGTTTCGAAATGTTAAAGTAGAATTACAAAATCTAAATGATGATCTTGAGAAAAGATTAAAGACAATGAACTTGCCTAAGGCGATAGAAGACATTGGTAAGTAGTGCCAATTCTAACCGCACATGTACATGATGGCAGATACTGATACACATGAATGTTTCACGATGGTTGTTTTGACAATTCCGTTGACGTACGTGAAATGCTAACATGTAGTACGTACACAAGTACATATGTAACTACCCTCTCTATCATTGCTGCACACAGCTGCGCGCGACGCACACGTAAGCACACAACATCTGCACATATACAGATGCAACGATGAATAGTAAAGGAATAGTCTTTCAGTTTGATATTTGGGCAAATATTTTTTGACATCATGGTTATACACGGACACGTCTCTCCATACTCGCGAACACATAAACATCACCCATGCAACT
The DNA here is from genome assembly GCA_033442365.1 of Creolimax fragrantissima. Lineage (NCBI taxonomy): Eukaryota > Ichthyosporea > Ichthyophonida > Creolimax > Creolimax fragrantissima. Next base: position 1,987,537 of record JAWQFL010000006.1, read on the forward strand.
ATACAAACGTTTACTCAAATGCGCACACAACAGATCCGACAAATATAAACGGAATACCGTCCAATCTACAAAAGGCGGCAAACGATTGCTTGGGACTTGGTTCTGTATCTGATCTGGTATTGGGCTTAAAGGCCATTATGGATGAGAGAGATAAGGTATATACGGCAATAAGCCGGAATTTATTCATGCATACACATACGGGTTCCATCCATAAACCACGTGCAAAGAGGAGAGATGTGTACATATTACATTATTTGAAGCGCTAGTGCAGTATAGCGAGATATGTTCATCTTGTATATGTAAATGAAGTATAGCGTATATAACAAGTACCCTTTCATGCGCGTATATACATTGGTGGTCATACCAGCTTAAACACAGGATCGAACAAATAAGCTACATGCGAGAAGAAGAGGAGGGTGCTCACATTACACTTTGCAAATCACTGGGTAACAAGTATAGTGGTGGTGGGTCCATCAAGCGTTTGGTAGAGGAGACTGCAGCTACACTCACAGCGTACAACCAGGCCATAGAATCCGACACCATTCTTAACCAAGTAGTAACACAACGCAAATCCGCTTTTCAGGTAATATATATATATATGTACGTATAGTTTGAACACTTTAGTAGTGGAGTTTCTATTGATAAGTGCATCACAGCGATCACAGCTAAAACGGTCGTACAGTAGACTCTTTTCAGACTCTGAAGCAGGTCCGCTTCCCAAGTATAGTATAATCGTGTATACATATATGAGTGCATATAGCAACTGCATTGAAATATACACATTAGAATTCATTAGGATTTGAAAGGGGGCGATCGGATGGTATTCTTGAATGTTTTTTTACCAACACTTGTACTGGAGTTCGTGTATGGTAACATTTGTTATCTTCTATATGTGTATCGCGATAAATGAATTGGCGTTAGCGAACGCGACCATATTGTCTTGTACACACATGCCCACACACTACGCAGAAATATAGAATTGTAACTCGTGCCTCTTATCTTGCGGAATAGGTGCTTCAATCCTTAGGAAGTTCGGACGAAAAAAACAAAACTGCCATCCTACCTGAATGGGATACGAATGTTGACATGGCTACTGTTGTTGAGCGTATCCGGACACTCTTACATAAGTGTGAGCAAATGACAAAGCACAGAGTAGAGCTTGAAGTACAATTAAAAACACAGATAGATACAGAGGATATCTCGAGTGAGCTTATTTGGTCGCATGTTGGGTTAGGCGAGGGTGAGGACCAAGAGACGGTGGAGCAGAGAGAAAGGCATATCATGGATGAAGCTATGAGAAAGTATGCATTTCTATGCCATTGTATGTTGTGTATGTCTAGGTTTTTATACCCAGATACGTACGATTGATTTATTATCTTCAAATGCGTCCATTTACATAACCAGATATGATCCGATACAGCAAATGATCCGCACAAACTGCAACGCCCAGACGCCCTTAGTTCAAGCTTTGGCTGCTGCCAATGCAGACCTTGTTGAAGGTAAGGAGTTCAAATATGAATTTACACAAACCCAAGTTCACCACAACTACAGGACTGGTAAAAGTCGGGTACTCAATATGCATACATACATACATATATATATATATACACGTGTACATATATATCCGTCTACTAATCCACTTCCACACTCACGTATATATACGTGCATGCATAACCTCAATCATGTTCACACTTTCACGTGCGCAATATATAAAGGTATGACGAACAGTAAACGCGGGAAAGCGATTGCAGGGCTTCTTGAGAGTGCGAAACAGTATGAACAAGCATGGGAAGGTGTGCGTAATGGTGAACAGTTTTGGGTCAAAGTTAAGCGTTTATGTGGGGACCTGGAAAAAGGGTGGAGTTTAGTTCGCAAAGAGAGGGAGACCGAGGAGAAACGTTCAGGTGTAACTTTGGGTACAGGCGAGGGTGCAGGCAAAGGTGAGGGCGGCCAACTACTACCCCCGCCTCGTGCACCCAAGCCAAGTATGGATGATGTTGAACACAGACGTATGATTGACAATAGCAAAGCAACTTCCTCTACACCTGCGCCTCTGTCCATGAGCAGAGTTGCTGACGAGGGGATGGGGAATAGGTCCTATCCAAAACCGTTTAGCCAACTGACTCACACTGGGAGTACGGAAGCAGGGCTGGTTACTGAAAATATTCTACCAGCTCCTACTCCTACGCCACACAGTGCACAGTCACACCCACACTCGCAGCCATTGCCAAAGCCAATACCACGGTCGCTCCCATATAGACATCCGCAGTCACATCAACAGGACTATTCACAGCAGTCATCACAAACAGTCCACAGTTCGGCCACATTCGGTCAACTCCAGCCCCAGGCTCAATCGCCATACCATGACTCAGCTGCACAGTTTTACATGGCAAGTCAAAATCAATTTTCTTCCGATGCGCCTGTGCCCATGTCTATTCCACTCACACATACAACGCAACCATCCCCACACATACATGCGCACGCGCAAGGACCACATATTGGTGTGGAGAGGCACTCAATACCATTTACAGGCCAAGTCCCACCTCAAGCAACAGCGTCTGCTCAATTGTCCAAGTCGCGGTTGGACGGCGCAATAACGGTGACAAATAATTTTACACCAGTTAGAAAGTCGGCCAACGCACCCCCACTGCCTGCTAAGGAGGCTCAATTCCTTTCTTTATATGGCAATTTACATCGCCCAGCTCCAACGCCACAACCAACCGCATCACCGCAACGACAGCATGTACAGCCGCAATTGCAGGCTGAACTCAATGGGCAAACTCAGCCACATCACATAGAAGAGCAATTTCAGGCTAAACATCCGTTTCTGCCACAGACACAGCCGAGACAACCTCCTTTACAGTCCCAACTGCCCGTTCCTTCGGCAATAAATTACGAATTACAGACAGCATCACAAGCACACCCAATTCCTCAAAACATTTCAACCCCCTCAAAACCACGACCACAGTCACGCTCACAATTGTCACCCCAAGCACAGCCGCTGCAAATTCCAGATGATTGGTGTTCTGAAGATAGTTCGAAATTGACGTTGTCGAGTAATCCATTCGCAGATAATAGTATCACGTCTACACCCACTCCTACACCCACACCATCATCCACACCCACATATACGCACAGTGATCGTCACGATCCGTTCTCGTCATGGGCGTCTGTGTCAAGTTTGTTGCCTAAAACACAGAATCAACCACAATCTCAGAAACAGTTGCAACCACAGTCTCAGAAACAGTTGCAACCACAGACACAATCAGAAATACACATACATACACCCATTCAGACCCATATTCAGACACCAATAGAGGCACAAACTAGGTCGCTTACGCACATGCACAATTCTATCCAACAACCAGAACAATCGGGGACTGAACAAAGCAATATTTACGCTATACAATCTTCACATTCGCATTTTCAATCGCAAGCATCACGACCTTATATACTGCCACTCTCACATGCACAGCCGCACACAGCCACGCAGCCAAAACCGCATATGTCTACAGAGTCTCAGATACAGGCTTATTCTCAAACACATGCACCACAAATGCTTCCCCAACCGCCTTCATTTCAGCGACCATCACAAAACCTGCTGCCACAATCACAACCTCATACGTATACACAATCACCAAATCTATCCCAAACGTATGTACAGCACCCAGAAGCGCAGACAGCGCAAACACATACACAGCATTCCCAAGTGTCTTATGCCTCTTCACCCAGACTCTCTCTGCAACATACACCCACTTCACAACACTTTCAGCATTATCCAACACAACCACCTCAAACACAACCACCTCCAACACAACCACCTGATATACAACCACCTCCAGTACAACCACTTCCAACACAACAACCTCAACATCCACATCGTACACCCCCGCTTGGAAACCTTCCACCTGCCCGCCCAAGTGCCAGTAAACCGCGTGTGAGTGGATCAATGAAAAGTTCCGGACCTCAGTCACAACCTACACATAACAGTCCTACGTACACATCTAATCCAAAACAGCCGCTGAGACCTTCGCAAGTACAACCACCCGCTTTTTCTCCCTTACCGGTTGATTATAATCAAGATATCTTTGCCGTAGCCATGGCTCAAAATGACATGCTGGCGAAGGTATATTAGTATGTATCTGCAAACATCGTTGTTTAGACCTCTCCGTCGCTTATATACACAAGCAGTTAGTCCACACATATAACACTCCACCGCTTTGGCACCTCCGCTATGGTTTGACCCAAAGTATGATGTCAAGCATAGGGTGCATTTAATAACCATACGCTAAATCATTTCTAATTCTAATATACATAAACACATACAATCTACCTTGCACAAAACATTTCTTCTTTCCCACACCTTTCTCACAGGCCCAACAAGAAAAGCAAGCGTTTGATATGAACTCTATTTCTAAGCAGTATGCTATTCCCATGTCTGGCCCATGCACGACACTGCCAGGCCAGTCAATACACTACCATCAACCACCGCAAAATCAGCAACAGCCACAACAAGTACAATATCAGCAACAGCCACAACAAGTACAATATCAGCAACAGCCACAACAAGTGCAATATCAGCAACAGCCACAACAAGTACAATATCAGCAAATGTCTAGTCAAATGCTATCACGAACACAAGCGGAGAAGCCGGGGTCCACGACTGCAAACACGTCGACATATTCATTGTTGTAGTGATAGTAGCGTCATGCATAATTAGTATGTATTTACTAAAAAGCCCATATTTCAATTACGTTATAGCATGACACCTGCTTCAAATCTAGTCAATATCACATCAATAATCCAAACCAAGAACAAGATAACATATTTACTTCCCCTATGCGGCAAGTTGCACGTCGCGCGGCAAGTATAACCATAAATAGTTATATCGAAGTATCATTACTTCCAAAAACTCACACGCTGTCATTGTATCAACGTACTACATATAGTTTCCAACCCAATATTGCGGGTTGAGGTGTAATCAGATCTGAACATATTATGTGCTATTCCATCAAACTTGTTAAAACGTCTGCACTTGAAACTGTGCCGTTTTATATTTATTGATTGATAAAACAAAACATATTGTCTGGTCAAACTCAACACCGCCATATACATACACACACACATACACACATGAACGCACACGTCCTTTCTCTGTCTACGCATATACCACAGTCGCGTCGTTTCTTTCTCTCGCTGGTGTGGTAACCATGTACACCAACCAGGAGGTTATTAAAACGAACCAATCTGATTGACCTTTCACTGATCAAGAGATAACAACAACCCCACACAAAATGAACACACACACACACACACAAACACAGATATATACACAAGAGAGAGAGAGAGAGGGAAACTTCCATAAATGCAAATACACACGCACATAACTAGACATATAAATACATATACTTGCAAGTTGGCATATATTCACAAGCATAATACTAGAATTAACAGCTAGATACAATCTTACATTTAAAACTCACGTTTAGGCAAAGTCGCTTTAGATCATACGTATGTGTACACACGTATGTATATAAAACATACCAACCACGGTAATCAGTAAAAAGTATTCCTGGAATACCTGTATTCATTACGCAGAATGCCACCACCCGAATTTGCAAAACTTACACAACCTGTGGAGCAATTTGGTGTTGATGGGATAACCCTTATGACTGGATCTACAGTACAAGTGCTGAGCAAAGCCGAACACAAGATCGAGGTTCAGGTATCACATATATGAAAACACGAGCACACGTAGCACTAAAATAAGCACATGCAAGGACACGTACTCACTAACACATACTCATGCCGACATGTCTACATCCCATATACAACAGCACATCCAAATCTACGTATACACATTATAAGCACAAACGGATATTTAGCAATACCTAAGTACAGGTGAAAGCACTGAATATTTCTATCTACATACTCTGAAAATAGTCGGGGACACAGGTTGGATCCATATCAAAATCACAGCTGGATTTCGTCATTTCACACTCTAATAGTGGAAAATCCCCTTCGGTCAAAAAGTCACCAGGTCCTTTAGATCTTGGGAGGATACCTTCACCAGCAACTTCACTTGGTATTGAATGGATATGGTCGATTATATAAACACATAATATACATACGTATTCTTACTTTTGTTTTATGTTTACTTTTTAGTTCACTTTCTCTACCGTAGTTGAGTCTCAACAGTGAAACTCTGTAAATCATTTACAGTCGCACATCCAATTTTGATTTACGTATAATAGCATTACAATGTTTGCCACTACATGTTGTGCGTTCGTGTTTGAGTTTGTCAAAGATTTATTAATTACTGGAATTGTGTCATGACGATTTAGTAACAACCTCTAAATAATAATAGCATCGTTAACAGCATCATACACGACTACTGCTCACATATCATTCATACCAGTTCAATGAAATATTTTTGATTTAGTAAATATGTTTGCTAGACTATATCAGATTCATCTAAGAATTTGAGAAGTTTTATCCTGGATCCTGTTCCAACACCAAAAACATAGGAGTACCTGTTTTGATTCACACTATATTTCTTCTTCACTTCCAAATATTACTCGTCTTACTTCTCATATAGCGATATCTAGAAAAGGACCAAGAAAGACCCCCTTGGAATCCCATTTTAAAACTAAAACTGACGTTAACGGTTCAGCTTTGCCCACGTCTTCAACGACATCAACAACCACTACGCCCGCAAACAACATCTCACAAATAGCGTCGAACGAATTATTCCTCTCAAAAAAGCGCCCCGCTCTTCCACCCAAAATTAACCATGCCAGTAAATTCATCTCAACACCCACACAAGGCTCTCCCACTTCTGGAGGGACACAATGCATATTGCCACAATCGGTTCCTACATCGCACGTGGATAAATATCCCCACTGTAGACAGGGACCTGTAACTGGACGACTTTGCCCCACGAGCATTACTACTCTTGCAGATGACATACAACCAGATTACCCACTATCTACTGTGTCTCTCTCAAATATAGGACCGCATATGAATCGCGAGGGCTCTCAAGTTACAAGGTATGCATATATGTTGGTCTGTATGTACTTGTGTATGAACTATGATTCATGTAAACTACAAAATGAAGTATCTTGCTACGAAAACATACAAAAAAAATCACACCTGTCACGTCACAGTACAATGACAATATACTGGTAGAAGTCTGGCGTCAAGTATAGAAGAATTTTAAAAGTTCACTATCACCACAATTAAAAAGTAAATCATCAAAACAATGGTAGACATTTACAAAAGGCATGTGAATAAAAATCATATTCATATTCAATTATTACAAACTGCAATCAGACATGGCGTGGCGTGCACTCTTACCAGATACATAATTATACATAATATATTCTAGAGAAAGTGTGTGGTCGAATACTGGAGGTCTTTCTAGCAATTTCAATTGCCATAACAACAAACCAGTGAGGGGTAATGCATCTGTTTTGAGTGACAATTTGGCTAGAAAATCACTTTTGGTGAATGGGAAAGCACCGCGGATACACCCATGGGCCACACACTGGGCAGTTGTGACTGGTCAGTCTCTATATCTTTACAAGGATAATAGAAGGGTAAATGTAAATTCATGCATTCACATTTCGGTCTATATCATTTGTACTCTTCTTGTTTATAACGTACCCACTATATTATGAAGCACGTTTATGCCATCGATGACTATCAAAAACTTGTAAGCAGACTAGATGTCATAAATGTATGTCCTGTATGTATCGCCGTGATTGATGTATCGATGTCTATATCCATACATTAATATTTATATATCCATTCTCATTGCCTCTATATGTGCGTAATGCGCTTGACTCGATCTCATTGTTTGCGTTGTATGTGCACGTGTCCAATACGTGCATGTCTGTATATGTAATATCATGCAGGTGTCCCCAAGCAAGCCCCAGTTGGAAGTTGATCTTGGCGGATACAACGTAAGAGTTGCAAGCGAGTATAGCAAGAAGCAGAATGTGCTACTTCTGACTTCTGGTAAGTATACAATCAAGAGCTATTCCATATTTACTCACATTTACATACATACATATGGAAACATTAACTGCATGTAAAAATAACAGTACATTTTGTGAACGCCTAGGCCTATACACATGTTTCATACATTCACTAAAAATTATAGGTGATGGGAATACAAAGTTTTATCTGGAGACACCCAACAGCCGTCGAATGCTAGATTGGAAATTGGCACTGTTGGAAGCGGCCAAGTTGAAGCAGTGGCGAGTTTGTAATGTACTCGCACAATCAATAAGCGACATAAAGCGAGGACCATTCTCACAAGGTGTAGAATAACACGCACACCAGTTTGGGTAGTTTTCATGTGAACATAATTTTTCCGCCAGTTTTCATATATTATCACTTAGTTCGTCGATCAGTGTACTCACACTTACTTGCAACACTTCAGATCGTCATCAATTTAAGGAAGAGTTAGCGAAATGGTGGCTTTCACGACCCACGATGGACGTACTAATTTCCTTGGGCATTATGAAGGGTATGCTATTGTAAAAAACATACATATTTGATATGTATCAAGCATACCTATATTCAGTTCGATCATACAAATACAATGCGCATAATTTCATATACATCGCATATAATTCCACAAAAAAGCGTAAATACACAGCTATTTAAACATTAAAGCACCATTACTTCGTGTGTATGCATAGAAGAAACATAAATACACTATACGGAAATATATTACACTGAAATCAAAATTCTTAGATTGCTATTTTGGTTGTTCATTGCCACGGGTAACTGCGAGGGAAGGCGTACAAGTGCCCAGATTTGTTACATCGTGCATTGAAAAACTGGAGACAGAGATTGTAATGAAAGAAGAAGGTATATATCGTGTGCCAGGGAACCTCTCACTTATCCAGCAAATCAGAGCGAAGGCAGACCAAGGTATGGAACAACTTGTATTGTATCTGCTCTTTTATTGAGAGTACAAATAATCTGAAGTTCAAATAATCGGGCAGTGTCTATCTTAACAGGATGAATGTTCATACAGTAGAATGATAGCTCGTGAATAGTAGATTGTGATGATATCGTGTTTGTAGCTGATGTATAGAAATATTTAAATAATAACAGATGTAGCCCCTTCTAATCCTTTTGAACAATGAATGGGCACGCAAATGCATAATGAAAATTTCTCACGTACGAACGCACATATTTACAAGCAGCAACAAGCCCAAATCAGAATCTTTACTAATATTTTTACTTGAAAAAGTGTTTATCTTGCAACAGTCAATCTTACACATGTTCAAAAAAATTGTCTCTAGCACATTAACATATGAACATGTGAGAGTGTATTTTGGTGAAAAATTGTTAGCTTCACAAACTTTATGTATATTCTAATTCTAATTTATCGGTTTTTTGTGTTTCCCTGCTCATATATCTGTATCCTGACCAGCTACAAATATATTAACGTATGGCGTTAGTGAAAGCTATTACGTAACGTAATTTTCTATACAAAGCATATTCAGATGCTTATACTCATAAAACCCGCAGTGCCTGACAATAAATGCAGGTACGCAAACATATTCCAGAACATATATACACATATACTGACAACAGTGATTCAAACACATATTCTTTCACATACACTTCAGGGGATCTCACTATGAAAATCGAGTTTACAGACACCGATTTTTCTCGCCGAGATGTACACGCCATTACAGGGGCGCTTAAACTGTACCTAAGAGAGTTGCCGGAGCCATTAACAACGTTTGAAAGTTTTAGATACTGGAGAGATATTGCGGGTAAGTGAATGCACATGTCGTCAAAGATACTTTCTTCTAACGGACTAAAGTATGTCCTCATATATATAATACAAATATCATATTTGAGTATATAAATGTCTAGTAGTTTCTTCATCTATGATTTAGTGATAAATTTGGGTCATTGAAACAGAATATCACGTGTTTGCTTATGGAGTGCGATATGGTCAACACCTATATGGATATGTAAAGTTCTGGGCACTATAGAGTTAAAGGAGCTTCGCATTATGTCTTGGAAGCTTGAATTATTAGAAATACATCTTGTCCAAGTGCTGTATAGCGGAATTCATATGTAAATATATGCATGTATTTATGCTGTACCACATTCGAACAAATACCACAGGAGCATAGCATGTGATTGCATATGTACTTGTTTGTTGATATTATGTCCATATATATACGTGCGGTACACCCTCTGTATAATGTGGCATAGTATAGTTTGCCACGCCTATCATATATTAAGTATAATTATTACTGTCTCGTCAAAATCTCAATTTGTCATTCCCTCATGTTTATAGTTCATACATACTTTCACTCGTTCTCTTATATATTTATACCCTAAGCTCTAAACCCTAAACCCGAAACCCTAATAATACGATATCTTATGTTCAATTTAAATCTACACAAATGTGTGTGTGCTGCGGTGGAGTAAACTGAGTCTTCTTATATTTTTTAAATGTCTGCATTGTATATGTGCACATAAAATCATATCGCTAATATGCAAGTATGTGTATACCATCAGCTTCATCAGATGAACTTAGTTTGAAAATACGACTAAAAGAAACCGTGCATCGTCTACCTCCTGCCAACTATGCCACTCTACACGCGTTAGTGTCTCACCTTTCGAAGGTGGCAAAATATTTCGAATACAACAAGATGACAAATCTTAATTTGGCTATTGTGTTTGGTCCGACTCTTATCCGCCCACAGAAGGAGACACCATTGGAAGCTGTATGTATATGTGTAAACGCTTACTATACACACATTGTGCATGATGGTTCATATTTATCCATGAGCAAGAAATAGAAATGTATTGATATGTGTAACAAGACTTACACTGTCAACATATTTGGTCAACATGTATATACATAGCTCACCTACATACATATTCGTATACTCATTTTATCACATTTTCTTCCCGGTCTAACAGATTGATAATGTCAACCAATCTAAAATTGTTATGGAAAAACTGCTTGAGCATTCCAACTACATTTTCGACTACGTATGAGCTTTACTTACTTAATTGTTTGACCTCTACGTAATTCGGAGGCATAACAAATGTAACTATTATAGGCATTTTTTCTTTATTTATGTTGGGATAACAGACAAAGTTCATCTAATGAATAATTTGTAATCCAGACAAAGACAGACTAATATGTGATCGCTGCAGGCAATAAATACATGCTTAAGTATAGAATTAGTACTAATCTTACATTAAACAACGATCAATGCAAAGGGACAGATTGAATTTTATACATTCTCAAAAACATGTTCAATTTTCTACTACTGCTGTCTTGTGAAAACCATTCTAAAATAGGTAGTCTGCTATAAACATAGACTTGCACAAACAGATGCTAAACTTTACACAACCAAACCTTTCGTTTCGATGTTCTTGGCCACACTTGATACTCATGGTGTGTTCTAGGAGGCGCGAAGTCATTGCTGAATTTCACTGACCTCGAAAAAGAGGCATCTGTAACGAGACATATTGCAAATACAAGGCAGCTGGCTGCTTCACTTTCATACAATAAACGCAATTACAGAGCTCAGGGTGCTGTTTCATCTTTCTCGAAATGCGTATGTCTCCATCAACTATCAACTTTTGCTACCCACTAATCCAAAATATTTCAGTCAGACGCGAATAACCGTGTTCCGACTTGATTTCAATCACAAGTATGTACATGCATAAGTGGGCTATATACATGGTGAGCTATATAAGTGTTATAATTCTGTCTATACATGTATGTGATACATGTAGAAGCAATGAGAACGGCGAGTTGAATATCACATTTATATTTACCAGAAAGATTTTTTCCAAACACGATTGGTTTACCTATCAACAACATTTTATATGCATGATTGATATACAGAACTTTGTAGCAAAGATTCATAAATGATGGACTATATAATAACAGTTGAAAATGTCGCATATCAGATGAGCCCTGAGCATAGATCGTATCCAAGCGACGCTACTCCAGATTCCATAAAAGCCACTCTTGATATGGCATAAATGACCATTTTTGTTTTTCTAGCTAATAATATATTGTTACACTTTTGATACAACAAAACAGGACACTAGTACCAATAGTATCTTATTTAAACTAGTTTGTTTGCGTTACAAGATAGGCAAGTCCACGATTGCATTTATCAATCGCAAACCGAGCTGAACTTGTTTCAATATGGATTCAGTAGACAGATGTACATACGCATTTTCCGTAGTATGGATTCGTGGTTCTTGACCGTACTAAACATAAAATGAACCAGATGCTCGAAATCTGCTGACATACATTGTGTTTCTAGAATCACAATCAATGGTCATTCCATAGGATCATTTCGGAAATTTTGAGTTGCAACGTCAAAGCTATCTTTGATGATACTTTAACCAACGGTTTTCATATATGACGATGTCAAACAAAGGACATTTTTGCGTATTAAGTTCGGCTAATTGTACCTGAAATTAGAAGGGAGAAAATGATGGTTCCAATCACTAAAATCAATGCAGTGACTCTAACTAATCCGGCCATCATGTAAAACCACAATAGTGCATGGAATATCTTCTAGTAAAGTGTTCTCTAGTATTTGGATCGTGTTCTACTTTTAGCCTGGTTCACTCTCGCGGACATACACACAAAACGCAGTCTTTACCAACCAAAATTATTGGATGAATTGTAAATGACTTGTAAATTTGAAATGTATATTATATCACAGAGGCAAATACAAAGATGTGCAATAACTTTGTGATTAGTATTGGATTGGACATTATATTTTTTGACGTGAAGAAGAATTCAACAGACATGAATGGAAGACTATATTGTACTTAGTTGGGCAACGAAGATAATATTACGATCTGTTTTATCTAACTGAAAAAACCACAGATTTAATATCTTACTCGTTTCCAAGCATAAAGAACGTTAGTATCAAGGAGTAGATCATGAAAACGGACAGATTATGGCACGGTTCTCACAAGAATCAGTCTGAAGATGATAAACTCGGTGGTGCAAGGTCCACATCACGGTGTGAAAGTGCTATATATTAAGATAAATCTTTCGTAGAATAGATAGATAAATATATACATATATACATATATCTTGGCGTTTTATTGAAGGGTAGAAGTAAAACCGTATAGTTCTGCCAGTTACCAGTATAGACATACGTATCTTGCTATCATCATTATTTGTAATTGCAAAATATCGTCGTCCTATTAAGGGCAATCTGGGTATGATATATTGTGTGCAGCGGTCAATATAAATAATACAAACAAAGGTAAATAATGTGATATTGCAGAAGGCTTAGCTGTATTCTTTGTCCTGTTATGGTTGATCCTCCCCCATATCACTTACAAATCAAATTAGTATACAAACCATACATAGTACACTTTGCTGCGACTATTCGCATTTGCATATACATAGATATACTGACACCTTTGGGAACGTCTGCGTGTACTTGTGAAAGTGAGTTCTTATGTCGAATGGAATTTACCGACAATATTACACTGCGTACACACATACAGATTCTGTTTGTACATATCGTAAATAGACAACTTGCTAGGAAATTAGATGTGATCACTCCCCAACCCAACTCCGGGGATACTTCTACATATACATAAATGTGCAATATCAGTTGTATAATATGCACAGGCGGAGGAATGAGTTGTTCCTAAATGCAACCATTCAGCATGCATTATACTCTAGAGCACCTCGTATGTATGTATATCCATGTACATTTGTATGTGAAAGTAAGGTAACATATTCAGTAGACCGTAACACTGCGACGTAAATCATAATTGTACACGTACTTTTAATGTATACTTGCCGATACACCAGTGACTATTTCCTTACTAAAATTAATATACGGATCCCGTTTTACTTTTTGGCCTTTTTCATCTTCTCTCTCAGGTCTTTGAATCGTTTGTTGCTCGTCGATCCTACAAGTAGAAAACATAATAATAGAAACGTGTTACACAAACTCGTTGTGTATACGAAAATCCGATACTATTTCTGTTTGAATATTGATTCAACATATCTAAACAATGATGATTAGAATGTGTTAATGTCTGCTCTGTGTTCGAAAGTACCGAAACACCGGTTTTGCCCGTCCGTGGTTGCAGCCACTGAATGGCTGTATTTTACATACTTATCGTGATCGCGTTCGCGTACGTTGTACATAAAATGTCAATGGAGGATACTGATTACTCACTATAACATGGGCCATGAAATTTATAAAGCTGATGAATCACATTATTCGATGTTAGTTGACCAGGCAAGCAATCAATGTTTTTGTAGGGCCTTTCGACCATGAACGCTAGTTTTACTTCCCATTAACTTTGTTTACAGGCAATCTACCAACTGACTGATACAGTCGATATACGTTTGGAAGATGCCACATGAATAGATCTCATTTAATTGACAGAAACAAACTATATACGCACAGCATACCAACAGATTTAGTGGCCATCCACCCAGTACTATGCAAAGGCCCTTTGTTTGGAGGCATTGAGGAGGTTGCACGACCCACTCGCCCATGATTTCCAGTCTTGCTTCTCATTAAGTCCCTCCCTAGCTCTACTTGTACTACTGCTTTTGCTTGCTTCTCTATATTGTAAAAATATATTGATTAAACTATTTTTGAGTGTATGTTGTTATTGTTGCGATAGTATGGAACGTATATGGCGTTTTGTTTGCTTTTGTGCGTGCGCATGTACAATAATCACGTGTATGCGTATGTGTGATTGCGTGAGTGTGAAAAATCCATGTATTATGTTAAAAGATAGAGTTTTATAAGTACAAACACAACAAAACAGGTACTACGACCAAAAAACACACCATACTGCTCACCTTTTTGTACAGCTAGATAGCGTTCCCTAACACTCTGGTTGGCGGCCGCTAATTGTTTTTCTTTATTTGCTTGTGCGATCTTCATAATAGTTGTGGAGAAAATTAGGTCATAGATTTTATAGATATTACTGTGCTACTATGCGTCTTTGTACACATAGGTACGTGCGTACGCGCTTATTCTATGATTTTATATTATGTATTTCCGCAAGTGTATCGTTAAGTAGACGATTGAACAAGTAAGTGGGCGTGTATGTGTGCGATCGCGTGGTGTTTAAACGTACATAGGGGTGTGCACGTATATATATATATATATACAACATTGACATACTCCCACTATTTACCGACGTGTATACACTGGCACATAAGTCACACACAAACAAACATGTACAAACCCATACATACCTCAAAATTCTTTCTCCAGCCTCCTTGGGGTCTTGGCCCGTTTTTATTTTTGCAAAACTTTTGCCAGAATTGGTCAGTGTGTTTCAAAACGTGCTGAACAAAAGGTGAGGCAAAAGAGTTTGAAATAGAAATCAGTCACAACTAAACAACGCAAACTCATTTGTCCGCAAGTACACTTTAGTACATGCACATATACGTATACACTTACTGACTGATATAAATCCTTACGTAAGAATTTCGGGAGGAGTAAAGAGACGAGTCATATATTATATCGATCAATCAGCTGAATACGTCATGACATGGGACAAATTAAACACACACACTTTACACACAAACACAATCACTATAATCGCACAAGACACTTTCTAGACGTAAGCAGGCACAAAAATACACAGAATAAATGGACTATACGTTATTGTAGTACTCGAGGTTTTGCAGTTGGCGTTGGTTACAATTCTCGAACAGTGGATCCAGCATTGCAGGCGGTACCTCTCCAATATCTTCAATGTCTATATTCGCGATATTACATTCACATCACATTAATCAAAACTGATACTTTAAAGGTTTTACATAAACAAGTGTTGCTCGAAACAGAACTTAAATGGGATATCTATGAGTTGCTGGTGGACAGAGTTGTGCATCTGTTAAGAAGACGCGTGAATTATATCTAAAGAAATAAACGATTTCAATATACGGAACATCCCACAATATAACGATGCACACCACTTGATATAAGTGTGTGTATGTGGGATAGAACATTAGGTATTAATTATCCAAGTGTTGAATTTGGTAGATTACACAAAACGTATACACAGCCCATACACATTCCATGGGATCCGTAATTTTGTTTCTTATCTAGCCTATATTTGTTGATAGATGTCTGGAAGGATGGCTGCACAAATACGCAAAGATTTAAACAAACAGGCGCGTTTGACGAACTGCAGTAGATCCACACACACACAACACACACTCACTTACAATCTATATTGGCAATAAGTATGCGCATAGCGATGGATTCGAGTGTGTCTACTATTCCAGACTTGTTCATGATGGTCGCTGGCGCTATTGTTGCACGTATTCCCTTTTGCCTCGTAGTGGGATCTGGAGTGGCCGATTTAGGCCTTTCAAATGATATCCATTTATCTGTATATGCGTTTGTATATGATACATCTATGAGTGTTAGATAAATCGAGTGCAACATGGCGTACATGTCAATGACACAGTAAGTTAGGTGATTCACTTAAGAGATGTTTTTCCCAGTGATGGCAGTGCAATGTTACGTACATGAGCACAAATACACCACAAATGTATAGACAATTTAACTCATATACACAAAACATTACACACAAACATTCAAAGATGTATAGCATCTGTACAGGCAACGGAACTTCGATAAGTACGGTTTCGTGCATAGCCGTTGCGGACATGGCATAACAGCTCACTTCATATTTCGCTACTTAAACCACACGTACGTACCATTTCTTCCATATTGCATGGCTTCGCCTATGACCGCAGCAGACTTAGGTGCTTCTCTGCGCGTTCGAATGGCGCGTTCAGTTCTTTGACGTTTTACTGCATCCGAATTGAACGAATTGAAAGCGTCTATGCTCACTGCTTTTACTTGTGGCGGAGTAGGTCTTTTCATTGCAGAAGCTCCTATCTATGTGTTCGTATATGTTGTATTTTTAGTGTATTGCACTGTATGCATTGTATTGTGTATGTACATTGCTGTATATATTGCATATTGTGAGTATATATGTATGTTGTATATACGGATTGTGCACGTTTCTTACGGTATGGTTAGTGTTGAGTTTGCTTAAACAATCTAGGATTTACGTTTGTTTTTCTTTCGTTTGGTGCGAGTCAATTTCATAAGCGGGTGTGCGCGAGCGTATGTGTACGTACATATTTACGTATACGAATATTGTTGTGTGCCTGTTTATATATTCTTGCGTATAGAGAAGCCTTTATATCAATGTCATATTTCGGTATATATGCGATACAAAGAATACGATTTTGTAAGCAGAAGCTCGCGTGTATGTGCATGTGTCCTGTTCATCATACATGCAATCGTACATACAAATCTGTACTTGAATACCCAGCATTTTTTTGGTTATTTGAACGTGATGTATGCTAGAGTAGCACATTTATGCTCTATTCGTAAATCATTTGCCACATCAATGCATTGCGTTACACATAAATACAAATACATATATAATCATATTCATACATATATATGTACATATAAATTTATACAGGCGTATAAATTACCGATATGCGCCGGTCCTGGTTCAGTGATTTTGTATGAGTAGAGGTCGAAGGTGAGTGTAAATCACTGGAAAATTCCTTTTTACATGGCGCATTAACAGCTTGACTAGGAACTGCTTTGTATTCTTCTTCGACACCAGCAATTTTTTTCCACTTCGAGATTAAAACTTTGGCTTTATTTGTCACATTGCGATCGTCTACTTTCTTAAGTTTACTGACAACCTGAACATACAGTAATTATATTTTCATGTTCATAACTGTGTGTGCTTGTCTGTGTATCTAATATAGATATAAAGTTATGGACAATACTAATATGTTTACAGTTTCTGCGTACATGTATACAATATATACAAATTAAGTTTACCAATGCATTATTTTTATATGCATGAGCGATTATTGAATATTTGGTCACACAACTGGGCAATACAAACTTGCGCACCTGGTCTGTGCCGACATGTGAACGTGAATGTATGTGCATGACTTCAGATGGTATGACTAATCCACATGAATTGCTGCACATGAATTGCTGCACAGGAATCCTCTTTGCAATAAAATATGTACGCACACACAAAAATTTGAGAAGTATATCTTACGATACCAATAGCATGCACGAATCTTTATATGAGGTATTCCCAACCCTATTTATATGGAATATAAACCGAAATAGTGTATCAACTACAGAGGACGTCAATTTGAATAATGTATAGACATGAATATATTCAAAACAAAGACCTTGCCAATTTTTGTAGCCGAAAGAGTGTCTAAATCAATGTTCATAGTAGAGAGCCGATCGAGTTTAGATGAACATCTACGCCAATCTTCCTCCGCCATGCCCTCAAGCAGATCAATCTTAATTTGTACCACTTGCTCATCCAAATTCATGGTGAAGTTGTGTCATGAGTATATCCAAGTACTCACGAATATGTAGATGCTTTTATACGTGAATATATAGATATATAGATATCTATACGTATGTGCATGTATACGTGAGTGAGTGTGAGTGTGAGTGTGTTGTGTGTGTGGGCAAGTGTGTGTGTGTGTGTGTGTGTGGGTGGGTG
>JAWQFL010000006.1:2006276-2061276 GCA_033442365.1 Creolimax fragrantissima
GGTATGTGTGTCTGTATGTGTGTGTGTGTGTATTCGGTTAATTGTTCATTATGGGTATAGAGATGGGTGTGATGTAAACTGATAAGGCGCACACACACAACACACACACACACACATACACACATAAAACACAGATACACACACACACACACAAACACATAAAGAAATACACATATACACCATACCACACACAATACTGCCCCCCCCCGCCCTCTTTCTCTCTCTCTTCCCCCACACTTCATTGAACATACACTTAATTGATAGTATCCTATTTTTACTACGATCTGTCGGTGTGTATATGCGAGTATAGGTACACGTGCGGCTCGGAGAGCTGTGTGGGTATGTACGGCTTGAGGAAGGAATATATACCACAAATGCTCTATCAATTCAAGCTAGGTGTATATATTGCATGGACGGGCGCAAATAAACAAACCCGCGAACAATACTAAAACACTGAACTTGAAAACATATCTGTAGATACGCAGGTAGATACACCATGCCATCAAATAGATTAGCACAAATATTGACTATAATCGTCTCGGTAGTTCTGATTGTGGCACTGACGGCAGCAAGCATTAGATATTGGTGGCAGCACAGAGTTACGAATTTCTCTTCCAATTTATGGTTGGAATATCAGGTATCGCGTGTGGATGTAAGCCTGTACGTCCCTTTGATAAGCTCTCTGTTTGTGCGAGTACATGGAGCATGCAGGTCATGAGACAAAGTTTTTACATAGGTAATATCGAGAAAAATACACTTACAATAATCTATTTTATTCTTCCGTCCCTGCAAGAGATGCAGCATTTTAATTGCTCGGTAAAAACAAACACACTGAGTACACACATTGACTACACGCATATTTACCGTTTAATACAGGAGAGATACATGTCGAACACAACATACAAACCACTGCTACCTGATTTCAGCTACAGTGGGTACCATCTACAAGCCAAGCATCTTCCGACTCGCTCAGAAGCTGTTGAAATGCCAGGAGACAGTACGTTGCAAATGGACGCAGACTTTAAAGCAGGATTAAAGACAGAGACGGTATACAGAGTGACTGATTATGGGGCAATAGGTGATGGTGTGACCTATTCTGATAAGGCTGTGCGGAAGGCTGTAGAAGCTGCTGTGAAGGGCAAAGGTACTGGTATAGGTGTTGTGTACTTTCCTCCCGGGCGATATAGATTTGGACTGAAGGACAATAAGTACAATATTATAAAGGTATGTATTTTTTAAAAAAATTGAACAAAATATCACACAATCATGTAGAAATTGTTGAATGGATAAAATGCATGTTCGTTGTAAATGAGGTGTTATGGCTCGCCGTAAAGCCGTAGAAACGAAATTGTGGAGAAATAGTGTCATCAAGATTGTGGTGCTCTCTTGGTCTACACCACTTCCGATGTAAGTGTGATGCATACCAAGCTCTACAGGGTTATATATGAATAATAAGTGTGTAAGTGTTAGTGAAGGAGATTGTTGCACATCTGTCTGTACATTTATGCTTTAACACGTCACCCAACAAACGTATACTAGTCTTGCACGCACATATTTGTAAATTGGTGTGCGCTTGAAAAGTTGATATGAATGTACGAAATAGGCTGTCTTCCTGAACGATACAAGCGTCGTATTGTTGAATAGTTCAGTGTACACACTCTTGTGGTTTTCCCAAACAATAATAATTTCACATTCCAACATTTCATACACTTGTATACACACACGAAATCTATGCAAGGTAGATACCGACAGGCTCCAAGGAAATCACACAATGAAACATGAATTAATGTAGTTTCTATTGTAATCCTGGTCATGGACGTGTGTTTGTAGATCTGTGCGTTATAGTACATACGCAATTACTTACATTCGCTATCATAAACACATACTCGGACAAACCATAGATCATGTCTGACAACATAGTGCTTAGAGGAGCAGGTAATGGATCATCACCGACAACATCTAGCATTCTCTTTTTAGACAACTACATACCGGGTAATAAATTTCTAGTTTATGTAAAGGGAAGGAATGCTCCAGGGATGAAAGAGCAATCCTTGAAGTCGGCAGATGGCATACATGTTGTTAGTAGTATCCCAGGTATACATTGCGTGTTTGTAGTGTGGGTGTATGTAGACTCGTTTAATACTCGAGCAAATAGTGTCATATACAACTCTTTCGATTACAAACAAGAGTGTAGTAATATGTGAGTAGATTGTTGTTTAAATAGATACACAGATGTACGGCTCACATTCACATCCACACATTCACGTACATTTGTACATGCATACAAAGTAGCACGCTCATATATACACATAGGCACATGTGCATCACAGGAGAAACTATCAAACTACAAATCAACGATGCATCCGACTATTATCCGGGTGATTGTTTTCGATTACGAGGGCGTAGTCACGCATGGGTGGATTCGTGGTTTGGAAATATACCATTGGATCCAAGGTGGGAAATTATTGCTCGCGATGGGGTAACTGTAGATCAACCACATTGTGTTGTAGCTGTAGATAAACACGCCAACGTTCTTACACTGGATAGTCCCATACACACGGCACTATCAATTAAAGTTGGTATGTACCTGTGAAACACTATATGTGAATGTACACTAATGTTAATTGGTATGTAACGAAACGATCTGCCTGTACTGTAGTATGTAACGAAACGGTCTACCAACTAACCGTATGTACTGTGGATAGCTGTATGGTTTTATACGGAAAATCCTTCTACAAGTGCTAGGCGCATGTAGTAT
Organism: Creolimax fragrantissima; assembly: GCA_033442365.1. Lineage (NCBI taxonomy): Eukaryota > Ichthyosporea > Ichthyophonida > Creolimax > Creolimax fragrantissima. The sequence goes on from JAWQFL010000006.1 coordinate 2,009,035, forward strand.
TCATATGTTTACATGTGCTTCTGGTGTTGTTCATATGTGGGCGACTTGACCTATGAATAAAACAGAACCATGCATGCACCGGTATGTTCGCAAGCTATACCGAGTTTACGTTATGTACAGGCCAAACTTCACTAAAGTTGTATCGAGTTCGACTTGTGGAAGAGATTGGGATTGAAAACTTGCGTTTCGAGAGTGGATGGAAAGCCGAAAAAAAGGTTAGTGGGCATGAGCCTTAGCGTATGTGTATAGCATGCCCGTTGGTTTGTACGCCGAGTTGTATATGTATGTCTAAACATTGACGTCACTTGTTTGTTTGTATACTTCATACTCTTTCCGTAACCTTTAGTTCAATATCTGGCATACGGAGGGGTCCACACTTAGAAACAGTCTCGTAACACTAATTGATTCAAATTCTCGAGCTCACTCCATCTCAATCTCCTTTCAATTACAGCCTTTGTGTCACTTATGTAATGAGAAAAACACATTTGGGTGGCAAGCGATAATGTTTAGTCTTGTCAAGAACTCCTACATACGAGACTGTGTTTTTGATTCGTGGATTGGGAGTGTAAAACTGGAAAACACGCGCGCAAATACTGTTGTCGACAACACAGTCACAGGTTGGCATGTATAAACATACATATGCAACTTGTGCATACTCGTGTTCATATACGCATATCTATTTAGAGAAGAGTGACGGTACTGATAGTCTGTCTACAAGAAATCAGAAAAACAAACGTGTAAATACTCTTACCGACGATAGGTTTATAACATATTGTTTGTATGGGTAAATCGAGTGTGTTTGTGAACAATATTACAGATAGAACGGTCACACTCCTACAAATATGCACAGATAACTACATAGATCATGAATGTATATGTACATACTGGTATCCTTTGCGTTTGTACACATATTGTTAAATGTTGTCCGTAAAATGAAATTTTCACGGATATAGAGACAATTCATATGTATGTCCCATCCAGGAAAACAAGGTCATCATTGCTTCCGTACACTTCGTTCCTATGGCAATCTATTCGTGGATAATACTGATAAGGCTAACACATGGCACGGCCCTAGCTTCGAAATGTTTGATAGTGGGAGTGTATTTTTAAGGCATTCTATGTACCCTGGACAATCTTTGGACCCTCACGGAAATTTACCTACTCACACGCTCATAGACAGTTCCACAGGGGTATTCGTTTGTACCACATATGAGTATCTATATGTTCAACATCTTTGAAAATGAGTATTAGTTTGTATGGGATTCTCAATATTCTGTTCAGTTTGCAGACCAATGTACACAGTATGTTTGGATTACATACGTTAGTATACATACGTTTCATACATTAAGATAATGTCAACATATACACGTAATATATGCATTCGTATGTATGTACAATCGTATTCGTGTGAACAACTAAAGCATCTATTCTATATCAACGTAGACATGTTACTCCTGCTGTAAAATGCGATAGCAGAGGTTTATATGATCGTATGGATATACGCCCGTGTGACTACACATATTATGCATTCGCATTCGCTCAGGATTGAGCCATCAAATAATTTCGATTTGAGGACAATGGAGAGATCACATAATTATTTGAAGTTTGCATATTGTACTAGGGTGTTTTAGATGCAGCGGGGGGGAAAGAAATGACATTTCCAAACCATGCGGAGAAACTGACAATTTGGAACTTTCAGCATTATGCAACCACAACCAAAAAGTATGAGTCAACAGATACGCAGGCTACTATGCCTGCGTTTTTATGCTGTGCAGTTTATCGATTTGACTTGCGATACGATATTCGTTGACATATTTATATCTATAAACACGCATGTTTTATTAGTGTATTTTTATCCGTATTTACATTCACTGCTATAAATGTATGTGGCGCAAGGTATTTCTACAGATTTTGGCCCCTCGACTTTGAAGATCCTTATCGTTTTAGTACTGCATTTCACAAACCCATCATTGTGGGTATATATGGTGATCATGACGTTGAAGTAAGCAAGTTTCTTTTTATGCATACGAGTTCTTGGTGTGCATCAATTATTTTACTACATCTTGTAAACTGGTATCCGGGAATGTGCCTGGTGCTATGTTTGGCGGTGGCCAAGTTCAAATGCCTATGTATGTCCGTGTTATATGCATTCACTTGTAAGTGTATGTGTACAAAAGCTGGCATTTGAACAAACTACATGAGCAATGCTGCTCTTTTACATTGCAAATACCCATGCGATCGCTCAGTTCGCAGATACACATTCAAAATGCAGAAAACTCGAGAGGACAAATATGCACAGAATTGCACAGTATACATAGGTACGTACAAGGACTAACATGTGCACAAAATATGCAGATAGACACTACTACCATTCTGTTTGGCGAAGGTCTACATATGGCACGTCCTGTCCCTCCTTCTCTCTTTGATGCTCAACTTGCTCTCCGCCAGCCAGATAGTCATCATTCCCGCCAACCTATATACTTCACACCACTGAACTTACTATCTGATGCCGCCTCTTATAAACCGACACGCGCGTTTATACACAACATTGTATCAAAATATCATCCAAAGGTATACATGGTAGTAGTATATATATGTTTGTGTGTACATATGAATTATAAATACACAGTTCCTGATGATGGACAGTCGGTACGAAACAGCCTATATTAGTACAAGTATAATTTAGTTAAATTATTAAAAAGTTTCTAGCTCATGTTCCTGTATGATTTCAGTACTATTGTTTGCTTTTGTTTTGTGGTATACTCAAGTATGTACATATCTATTTAGTTTTGTATATATACATCCGTACCGGTGTGTGTAGTGCATATTCAAGTAATTGTGCTTCTACATGTATATATAGACCTATCCGAGGTGTTGTCTACATCATTGATTTCAATTGCAATTACTTTGATAATATAACCACGTTAGACTATGCTTGACTATTCGTGTAACAATAGCATTCATACTCACTCCTCATATCACTTATTAACAATATATGTGCTCTGTGGACAGGTGACATATCATGGTCACCACAAATGGCTTCGCAAAGTGTTATACTGGTTGTGTACGCTTTGTATATGCCTGTGTTGTGTTCGAGCGTTATGGATGTGGATCCGATTTTGTATGCCTGCATCACCTGGTGTGTAAATGAAAATTTTCTATCTATACGTTTTAGTGACTACATTTCAAAAGATACAGCCGACAATCATTGCCGTGTTTGACGTACGCGTGCTTGCCCTTCTTACGTATAGTACCATGCATGTCCATTCCCGTTACTTCATGTCCTGCTTTATCGATAGATGTATATGTGTGAATTATGTACAATATTCATAACTGTACGTGCTTGAGAGTGTCTTCATATATATTGTTATGTACATGTACGTCTATATGTGTTATTCCTGTGTCTGTATAGTTCCAGTACATTCGTCTGAACATGTCTGTTGGTTTATGTGATGTATATATGTTTGTTCCAGTATGTATTTGAGTATATGAATACATTAATGATTACGTTTGCTCAGATTTATATCGCGTGTAAGTAACAGAGTATGCATTTACTGTTTGTTACACGAGCGAACGAGAGCCGGTCTATCATATTTGTCGTTTCATTCCTCAACATCTTAAATCAATCTTTAAATCACTCACAGGTCGACCTGGAAGTTTCCAGTTAGTCCCATTACAAGATTCTGGTATGAGACAAATGTCGTTTTTTTCATTGCCTTGTAATTGTGTTTGTTTGGAAATATTTGTGTGCGTGTACCATGTGAGTTGCCATGATATACATACATTCTAAATCAGTGTAAGTGTGGTACGAAGCAAAAGCACCTATGTTTACGTATGAGTAGAATATTTGGTGTTTGTTTGTGTTGGAAAGAACCTCAACAGTTCTGGTAACAAACCCACATGTCGTTCCACAGCAAATTAAGAGCTACGTGTATAGCGATTTGAGATGGATAGATATTGTCTGTTCTGAATGTTCAAAGGTATAATATTGCCCACCTACAAGTGAGAGAAATGTACATCGAACTGCAGCATTTCTAAATCGAATTTTGGAGAAATGATACATGTCAAATTCTGTAATGCTGCAAAGAATGTCAGATTTGTTCGTTAAATTATCATGTTCAGCAGAATAGTTGAATAAAAAACGAGCCACTCGGGCGATGAATTTAACTTCCTGTGTCGTTGCACTCACTCCGAAAGAGTTCAGGGTTTGCGTTGATTATCTATATAGTTCCAATTCAGAGAACGTGCACGCAACAGTGCGAATGTGCCTACATCTCATTCTGCTCTCTAACATTTATGTTGCGCAGCTGTTTTTACTACACTAGACATGTTTTGAAAACACACTTATAAATATACAAATATTCCTCTGCTATGAACGACAATGGTGGGATTTTTAACTTTCTTTTCTTATGTGTTGTACTGGGTCACAAGAACATTTTGTGATCACAGTGGGGAGAATTATAGCGCTGACCATGTCCGGCGCTTTGTACTAATACTTCGATTCACTGTATTTATTTGAAGGAAAAAAAAGTATACAACAGCACATCAGTGAGATGTTACTATTGCCACATATACCTAGTTCGACCATATCTAGCTGTGCTTCAATATATTATAAATGTAACTAAGAAATACTACTATGTCTGATAAACGGAGATGACCTGGGTACCATCACTCAGTCCATTGACAAGTACAACATCTGATAAGTCTTCCGTTAAATCGTTCACTAGATCTAGATAGGCGGAGGGATTGTTGGCTGAATCATCTGTTGGCACCTATAAGTTGATATACAGTCCAACCATTCAATCGGCATATATGAACATTGGCAGTTAGTGACAACATGGTCATTATATCACAAACGTACGTTATAAAAAAACAAACACAGAGATATCTCATATTATATAATGTATATACACTACAATGTATGCATATTATAAATATGTTGGCAGTTTATTAACACGTGACAAACAAGTACATATTTTATTGTGCTTTGACTGTAATTTCACAAACATACGTATATATAATCCACATATAATTACACATACTCACCGGTAGATTCATGATGACTAAACGTGCCCTCGAGCTGTGTTTTTTCATCACCTCCTTAAGACCTGGCGCAGCAAAAAGAGCCTCTGCACCTGCACTCGCGTTAGCACCCTCATCCGTGCCCACACTCCCCCGCGCATTTTCACTCACACCCGCAGTATTAGATTTACTTACATGATCAAGCCGCACGGGTGTACATGCAGGTGGTACTAAATGATTTTTTGTATTTTCAACATGCTCAGACTGATCCTGCTTGTGTGTCTTATCTTCAACACTTGTACACTCATGTCTTGCCAGCCCATTTGTCATGCTCTCACTCTCGTTTTGAACCTGTGATTTCGATGCGTAACTGTTTGCCTGCTTGTCTTTGAGTGTGCTTGCATGCATGTTTGTTTGCATATTTGTGTCTGCTTCTATGCTGGTGAGATCTTGTGTACTTATGTTCGTATCGTTTCCATCTATATCTACTTCCACAAACGAGTCTCTACTCGACACGCTATTTCGCAATCGCACAGTGTCTCCTTGTCGTTCATGTTTCGGTAGATCATTCACCTCCGTTGTTTCATCGTCAGTATATCTATCATCGCCCCCTAAAAGAAATCCCTCACTAACTAGCTCATTATTAACACCTTTGGGATTATTGTGCGCGGATGAAATGCCCGTTCCCTTTAGAATTGTATCTAAAGACTCACCAAGGCCTTGCCATATCCCATGCTTACGCTCACGGCTATTCACGGTCACACGCTTCTTACCACTTCTCTTTACTTTCGCGTGTGTGTTGTGAGTATCTGAGTGTGACTGTGAGAAACTGGAGGCTTGATTACACGTGTCCATATCTGAACTTGGATGTAAACATGACGATGTAGATGCTCCGGAGACTGCCAACTCAGGCAGATCCAAAGTACTTTTTGTTTTATGTGGAGAATTATTTAGAGCATACTTGTGGTCTACAACACCGGCAAGCTGATCAACAGTCGTGGGAAAGAGTTTAGAACCATCTTTCCTGTAGGGTTATGTATGAATAAATATATGAACGATCGGTGGCGTGAAAGTTGAAATTTCTCTCTATGAATACTTTGTGTATACATATACAGAGATATACATGCACTACTAGGTATAATTAAGCTCTAAAAATATCGGGAAATGGCGAGATGTGGTGTTTCAAGGGCAATGAGGAAGCAAGTGTGTCTTTTTTTCTTCAAGTTAACCAGCGTATCTACATACCAGTAAACATAATGCGTTGTATGCGGGCGAAATATAAAGAGTGTGCTTTAATTGTATAACTAAATCCATATGAACATATGGTTAATAAATATTGAAATTGCTGTGACTGATCATGTGAGTATATAGACAAACACATACTTTAGTAGTTTTGCCGCGGCTTGACTCTGGTGACGAGAGATTGTCATACCATTAGTAAATGGAATAATCTGAGCTGTATCAATCTCTATTACTTTCACTTCTGCTTTAATTCTGAAATGAATGAATGAATAAACAAATATTTAATTGAAGATATCTATCAGTACACGAAGGCAATTAAATTATCATAGCGATTTTGCGGTGAGGATTCTCTTGAAATATTGTCGATACTTTGTCACATACAGTGGGCGTGTATATTTAACTTGCTGGGTTCGAGAATGATATGTACTTAAGAATATAGCAAGGTTCAAGACATTGTTATTGTGAATTATTCTCTACACATCATATCCAAGCTAGTCACGAATTCAATCGGAAACCAATTTATCAATAAAGGTACAAAGAAGGATTCTCTTGAAATATTGTCGATGTACTTGCACGTTGTTAGGTATCATTATTACAACAACAAAAAAATACATATCCAACGACTAACGTACGTGTCGTACATACGCATACACACACATCTGTATATGCATGCTTAAACCATGTAAGTATGCGCTCATAATGATTACAATCATAATTTATACCTTAGCTCACGTAGAAAAGACGTCAGCTGTGATTCTATATACAATGAGTTAGCAGTGAGTTCTGCTACGGTAAACAGTCGAAGCTTACATCCTTTCCATGACTTGTGTTGTGTAAGAAGGAACGCAACAAGCAACAGCATTCCACCCTCTTGAAGGATCCACCAGAGGTCTATCGTGCCCATAACCTGATGTATGGGTGTATTGATGCATGTAAGTATATGTTTGTGTATACCAATGAGTCTGTATTTACTTGTATAAGTCTGTACGTGTGCATATGTATATATTTGTATTGTATTCGTATTCGTATTCGTATGTGAGTGTTAGTGTGAGGAGTATGACCAAGAGTAAGAATATCAGTAGTGCAGTATCGTGTATGGGTGGGAGTAACTCTTCGTGAGGAAGGTATGGCCCGTAGTGTGAATATATACATGCATATGTGTGTACAGCCAAACAAACATAGAAATGTTTTCTCAGAAGAAACTGCTGCACCTTGTCTTCTGGACGGGGAAAACTGGAGCCGTGCTTCAAAAATATACACGCACGCGATGACGCTCTCGTTAATGAAACCAAACTCACAACGTAACTTGCTTGTTTCTGCGTACGCTGCCGAGGCCACCCTGCTCGTATAAATGCATGTTTAAAGTGGAGACAAACTTAGTATATGAACTACTCATTGTAGCGGAGTCTTCACCATCAAATGATGTGCAAATGTACTTACGCATCTATACATATGTCCATATGTGTGGTACCGTTGCTTGTGTTTAAGCATAATGATATTTGTACTTGAAAGGATATTCCCATACATCATAAACCCACACAACACACACAGATGTCTGCATAGAAATACCAGCAATGATAGTGTTCGGTCGTAATGAACCAACCCCTGCAGTTTGAATAAGAATATTGGCACCCACTTCAATGTCCTTAGCTACCACTACCTCTGCAAGTCCATCGATTTTAGCCTTTTGCATTGCACCTTGGAGAAGAACCTTGCATGCCATTATAGTGTGCGTATATGGATGTGTATTATGTAGGGTACTCAAGTGTCAGTGCACATGAGTAGGTATCAGTTTATGAGCGTAACAACGTGACTACGATTGTGGTTCAACACCCTAAATTCACTCTGCCATGTGCGTTGTACATTAGATGTTATATATGAGTATGTAAGTTATTGTACTCTTAGGTACACCTGCATATGTGTTCGTTGCGGATGTGTACCTGTACGTTAATAAGTAATAAACACGAACAGGTATTGGCAGACACATTTCTCGCACCTCACTTCACCAAATCCATTCCCGCGCCCACACAGAAAGAGTATACGAATACGAACACATAAATATTCATATTAACATACCTTTCTTCGCATTGCAGACAAAAATCGTTCCTGAGTGTGAAGGCCATAGTCTCTCTTTATCACATTTCCAACCATAATAAATATGTCTTTTGCCGATCCTTTGGCGAGCATGTATAGGAATGACAGAAGGGTTGTCTCAAACTGTACGTGTGAGAACGAATGTAGATGAGTAAAATGCATATCTTTGAATATGAGTTTAACAATAATATACATCCGTTCCTTCCTTCACATTACACGCTTATGTCAATGTGTATATGTTTGGGTGCCTATGTGAATGTGCGTTTGTATATGACAAATAGCTAACTACTTGAATACATGCTCACAATAGGCTACAGGATTTTGGGCAAATATACCCGTGGACTATTATTATGAATATCACCGAAGCAAATCTCCGTCCATTTGCATTAGTGCCCTTTTTGTATCTAAACAGCTGTCATTTCACGCTTCTATACAGTCATCACACAATCACATACCGAAGTAATATCATCGTTGTCTCCATCCATTTGAACAAGCAGCAAGAACCTTGGAACCCACGCACGTGGTTTATGTGTAATGAAATCATCAGGTATCTCATGCAAACTTCGAGAAAGGAAGTTACCCAGCCCATTAAGTTGACCGATGATAGTTTCAACTCGGTTTAGCGGTTTCGAGCTATTCGCACAAATACATACATATACTTTGGTGAATTTGTGTACTTGTTCGATGTACAATATCATATCGCAACAAAGATGGAAAAATGCTGCAAATTGCACAAGGTGATGTTCATGCTTTTATACGCATAGCATTATGTTGGCGAAGTAATAACACGTTCGAACATAATAAATAGATATAAGCACACGTACTTATCATCATCTAAATCCGAGAGCACATTCTCGTCCTCGCCGCTCTCTTCCACATAGTCAGTTGTGCTAGCTCGATTTTTCGAAATTTCGACAGAACGTAACATCTGAATGTATTTCCCGATCACCTGTAGTTTGGAGATTGCAAGTTAATCAGCAAAACACAAAAATAATACAAACATACACCAAGACTGTTGAAGAAACACACAAACATATCCCACGAACATGACACTGTACGTAGAAATAGGAATATAGTCCGAAGGCACCTGCTGGGTACACTCATACGTCGACATGAGATGGCGTTTGCAACAAAAGCATAAGCTACGTATATGACATCTGAACAATAGATATATGCACATACGAGCAATTACCCAGTTCATCAATACAGACATACTTCCTGTTGTTCCATAGAAATGAGAGCTCTTGTGGCGAAGTGTAACTGCATACTCTTAAGACCAGTGCCCCAAATCTCAGTGTTGACTTGGTACTCGATATAGAATGCCAGTACGATTGTCAGCAATATAGAGACAAGCGCTGCAAGCCAATTGAGTGCAAACATCAAAGCTATACAACAAACTGTCCCTGCGAGCGCCGTAAAATAAGGATGATACCATCTGCAGGTATAATCATGTTTGTTTGTGTATGTTTAGCATTGTACATGTGCATACAACATACTACGAGGTAAAAGTTTGAGGGCATAAAATACACTGTTCCTAGCAGATATGAGAAGTATGATGCTATAATTTACAACTGTGACATTGCATATACGTATAGTTTTTGTACAAACATATTTAGTGCACGGTAAGTGCTAGCTAGTGTGTTCCTGTGCGTAAAGGAGTAAACAGTAGGTATACCAGAGAGCAAATAAATAAGAATAACACATACTATATTCATGTTAATACAAACACAACGACATCAATACTGAAGCGCTTTTTCGACAAAAAACCAATATTACCCACATATCTCAACTACCCAATACAACACACGCGTACACGAATACCTGAAGCCTGGACGCCATGACGGCGATTTAAGGACAGATAGTAGAAAGCACGTGAAGTTAACAGTTGCATAACTTAATAGAAACATCATCCTGTATTAAGATAGATGAATGTATAGTTTAGGTTTGGGCTTGCGTGTGCTTACTAGTCGGGTGGCAGTGATTTGCATATAGAATGGACTGCCAGATATATTCACTAAAAAATAGCAAAATAAATATATTTGTATGTCCATGTATACGAATCTGTTCGAGCAAAGCTAACATATACGCACAACTAAAGAGTGAAGAGTACAAACAAACAAGGAAAGTGACAAAAACAACTAGAAACCACGTTTTGATTGATCACATGCAACACCGATACACATACATAGTGCAACCAAAGTCTCAAGATTGAGTGTGAAAAGGAAACATAGAGTTTTAGTCAAACATGTAATGCTTGATCCTACTTTACATGTATACATACGTGACAATTGTAGCAACAATGTCAAGGTTTGTTGCAAAAACAAAGGGCAGACAGATAAGCAAACACGCAACAGTGGCCCGAGCAGGAAATCCTGAAGATGTCCGTTTGTGTAATCCTGGAAATTTCGTTATTATATTCAATATTAGTGGTTTTCGGTAGAGTAAAAATGTGTATATATACGCAAGTATCAAGGATATAGAGTTCATCGTTTCAGACACCGAAATTCCCAGTCACAGGTGTTTTTCGTGAACCTTCCTTGTCACACGCAAGATGGTTTCAACAAGAATAAATGAATATAGATAGGTAGTAGCGTTGGTTTTCATATGTCGTTCAATTAAATCTCATACTGGCTATGTTGAAGCCGTTGCAGTTGTATTCTGACTCTACCAATTCATCGAGAGACAGCTACACAAATATTATAAACTAAGTGGCATGTATGCAGATACAATCACACACCAATCCACTTAAGCACTGGGATAATTCCATCAGTGGCTAAACTGGCCATGACCTTCGGCGCTGTTTGAAGAAGCTGTATGGCCGCTCCTATACCAACAACCAACAGGCCACTGCGTGAATCATATGCATACAAAGTTAATAATCAGAACACTGTTGAAAAAGTGAAAAATGGGTGCATGCTTTAGTGTGCGGTCGATCATCTTTGTATACACATTTGTTCACTTTTATTATTACTTTCGAGTTAATGTTTTGCAGATTCGACTTTGATGTAAACACATGTGCATGGATTCAAACCTAAACGAGATATACATGTTGCAATCTAAACAGTGAGAGTACATAATATACATATACATATGTAAATCGACATTACCAGATTGATATGTACTTAGTGGGCCAGCCCATGTAACAAAACAACAAGAGCATATTTTTCAGAAGTTCGCGTTCGGCAACAGCGGACAACAGACAAAAGATTAGTGTATACAGAGCTAGAGATGTCAAAATAGCTGAAAACGCACCTGTTATATGCATGGGAGCGAGACAGTGTCTGTGTAAGTCTGAAAGTGTACGTCCATCTTTATATATGTATATGTAAGTTTGAACATGTTTGCGAGTAGGTTTACTCTAATATATAGCTATAACTAAATGCATACAAACTTGTAATACATGTAGGTCAGTAAGAGTAAACCAGACTAAGGCATATGCAATTCTTTTCTTCAACGCCCTTACTACGCAAACACAACGTATATCAAAAAACATTCTATTTGTGCACACACTAATACAAAAATATAATCTTACATCAAACATACCTTTCGGAATAGATCTGGAAGGATTTTTTAAGCCGTTGGCATTATTTGCACCCATAAAGATACCAAGAAAACATGGAAATATATATGCAAGCGCAGTTCCCCATTGAAATCCGGGACTAAACTCAGGCCATAAGTTGACGACCATGGTTTCTGCATCCAACCCGGTCACCTGAAAGTACGTATGTTTGATTTTTTGCCATAGAAGCATGGTAGGTAAATGCATGTACAGAACAATAATATTAAACAAAAGTTTTGAACGTGCAGCTCATACAGTAAACTCGGTAAATGTGGTGTCCACATTGCTTGCGCACGTGCTTTACGTAGGTTTACATATTTAAGCGGTAATGAAACGTAGAAGCGTAGACTTACCACTCCAGCGCTGGTTGTATTGTACTCTGGTATGTAAACTGGGCCAGTCTGCCAACCACCAATAGAAGCAAAAAGACCAAGAAAGGCGACAAAATACGCTGCGAGTACCACCTATAAGAATGTCCATGCGAATGTACATGCGAGAGTAGCGTGTGTGCGGGTGATTGGTTGGTTGAAGTTCTAGTTCTACTTATATGTGTGTACGAGATTGTGAGCATGTCGTGCATTAGGAAGCTACAGGTGGGTTTATCACAGCAACGAAACAGGGAACTATATAAAAATGTGATATAAAAAGCCTAACGATCAAGGTACTGAAGAAAACTTGAACATTACTTGATACTTGAACATTTCACGTAAAGTACATACCGCAAGTATACTAAGGCCAAGGTAATGTACAGGTGTCTCACCCGCGAACAACGTTACCGCCACAATCACCAATCCTATGATGCCGAACATAACCTGATCTGTGTAGACAGATGGCGTAAGTGAAGTCCCACTCTCCATGTATATAACTGCAGCGATGCCCTCGGTGAAACCAATAATTTCGACAGTGGACATCACTGTAGCCCCCAGGCAGTAGATCATTGATACACTCCCTCCAATACTGGGGCCTATACATGTATATGTATATGTATATAATCGTATTAGTGTGTACGAGCGTAAGCATGCTTAACATTATGATTACGTGCCGATTTGATCCATATCTATAATATGGGCTCACCATACGTACGGAGAGCTGATGGGAACGGTATATTCGAAACATGTATACGCCAACAAACAAGGCAGATACCTAGATTTCTGGTTAATAGGAAATAGACACCATTTGGACCATCTGGAGACATTGCACCATTTGTACCGAGTGCAGATATGGAAGCTGCAGTGAGAGAAACGATCATAGCTGAGCCTAATACCATTCCGAGAGCCAAAATAAGCCCAGTTTCACCAGTGATTATACCAAATCTGATGAAGATCAAAGCTCCCCTACAATGTACAAGTGCACGTACGGAACACAAAAACGAATGCGGTAGTGAGACGATGCACTGGACCGTGCGAGGGTATGTGTCTTTTCGAGATCTACGATTCCAGGGTCAGGATTACGCTATAGTCTTATTGATGAAGATAGCAATCCCGGACAAGCGAAGGAATACGTATATACAAACATACAACTACGTGTGCTCTAGGTGTCGTCGTGTGTTTCTAAGGGGCATTCAGCACTCGTAATGACTATGTTCCACTCCAGTACATACAGTAGATCTTCATAGATACACATATGGACATAATATGTCTACACGCATACGCCGACATACCACATGGCCTCACACGTAGGCATGTAAACGCCAGTAAAGGTCCCGGCAAGACTACGACCATCGACGGCATCGAAAACATCATCAGTGTCTACTTGATACTCTTCCCCAGTACCATCTGAGCCCTTCGTGCATGATGACACACCGAAGGAACCAATCGTGTTACCCGCTGAACCAGTAAGATTACCAATGGAACTTTGGTTACGTCCTATTGTTCCTTGATCGCGCCCTATTGTTCCTTGGTTGCGCCCTATAGTTCCTTGGTTACGCCCTATTGTTCCTTGGTTAGTGAACACCTACTTGTAGTAATGATAAATTGTTTCAGTATAATCTCTTCCGCGTGCGCATGTATATAGTAGTGTTAGGATGTGAATGTACATATCATGCTGTACGTTTCGATGTATTGTGCATAAGAAATAGGTACGGAAACACTACTGTGCCTCATCACATTGCACGCACACACAAACCAAATACATGCATTACACTATATACATATACAAATACGCGTGCATATATGCAACGAACCTGATACACCAAGTCACCTGGACTTTCATTCAAATGAACACCTTGCGAAGTACCAGTTGACGGTCTCACGGCGCCTGCCACCGGCTGAGACTCTGCTACCGGGATTTCTCCCAATGTGCTCGCTCGAGCGAAAAAACTGGACCTTGCGTCCTTTACTGTAAATCTACTCTTCATCACGACTCTATACAAATTATCGGTTCAGCATTACCTGATGGTATATGTGCAATGGGTCGTGGGTATGGTTGAGGTGTGCACACTGCACCCTACGCGATTTCAAGTTATGATTTCAAATAAACGAAATCAACAGGAACCGACGTATGTGCACCTGTATTTAGAACAATTATAGTACAAGCGACACTCCGTTCATGAACGTAGGTAGGGTAGCTGTACACTCGAGTGAAAAACGATATAATAAAGTACATGTACTTGAGAATCACCAAATATCTCAGTTGTTGTGGGAGAGGGAGAGTCTTACGTGCTCACGAGCGCTTAGCAGTGCTTATTGTGAGTGTTCTTAAGACTGGGGCACAGTACATGTGTATGCTTGAAAGAAAGAGCACATGATATGTCAGATGATAAAAGCCTATGCTCTGTGTGTGTACGTGTGTGTATGTGTGTCTGTGTTCGTGTGTCTTGTGTTAGTGTGTCTGTGTGCGTGTCTGTGTGTGTGTGTGTATGTGTGTGTTTCGCTGTGGGCAATTATACTGTCAAGCAACTTTAACAGTCTGTGGAGAGCCTGCGCGAACGCACACACATATAAGCATATACACAGACAGCGTTATTATGACTATAACCAAGTTATTATGACTGTAACAAAATATACACACATACATCAACACTTATTATGGCTGTAGCTATGATGGCTGTAAATATCTATCGAGATGCAATTTGTTTGCTTACATTTAATCATGCTCTCCACGAATCTGATGGTTCGCTTTTCTTTAACTCGTATTTCTGTTGGTATGTTGTATCTCTTGAAATCTTCACAACCATTCACTCGTTAGTGATGAGTTTATGATATATAAAAATTAAAATACCATTGGCTGATAAATATCACTTTGAGTAGGTGCAATCTGAGGGTATGCTGTAGCGTTAAGTGGTACAAACTGTAAGCCAAAAAGAAATGAACACAAAACGAATAAACAAATAAATAAACAAAAACTCAATCGTTTTGTAATCAATGCTGGCAGAAGACAGAGAAAAGAGAGTATCATTATCGTTCAAAAGCATGATGTGCTAGTGTTTCTGTACGAGATTGTTGGGGTGCAGGGAAGTCTCATATCAAATTCTAAATTCTCTTCTGTAGGTTGTGACTGTGATACTTGTTTTTCTTTTGTAGCTCTAAATGTTGGTGTGGTATGGAACTCGATGGGGATGGACCTGCGAGTGATGTGCTTTATTCTATTTGAAAAAGCACATTAGTAGTGATAGCTGACTTATCGTGATGTTACGGACTAATCGGTCCATGCTGATAGCGTATACATCTAGAACTACAAAGTACAGTACCATGTCTTACGATATAGGATATTTGTTAGGCAAATCACGGGACCATATCATTTCGGAGTCACGTGTTCGCAAAAAGAAACATTCGCTAGACTACCTCGTAGAATTATTTGCATAAAATGATCCATCGGGTGGCGTTTTTTAAAATGTTTTTGTTTTATCCGTCCGCTACGTTTACTTGAAACTGTCCGTCACTGGGAAGAGTGACTGCCTCTGAATGCAACATTTTTGGGTACACACGCACTCCACAGCAAGTGATAATTAAGTAGATAGTGGAATGTAAAACAATATATGTATGTCAAAAATTCAAAAAAAACAATTTTTCCTACACGTTTACATGGTCCGTATTTGAATATAAAAAGTACGGTTAGATGCATATAGTACGATTTGAGTAATAGGTGTTATGGATATATGTATGTATCAAATCAACTTTATATATCGGCATGTGTTGATGTGTACTCTATTCGTATAAGAAAAAGAAGTTAGAGTTCTCCAATTAGTAACCGATCGTTAGAAATTCCAACTATTTCTTAAATGACACTAATAGCTAAAACGAAAGATTTCAGCACGTTCAATTACAATGCCTTGGACATACAATGTCATCATGCACCAGCTTGTAGTAAAAATTACCACGAAGTTGTCAGGTAATAGCTGTGTGTTCTTTACAAAGACATGAAAGCACCACGACGTCGTTGAGAAATCCGATAACATTCCGTCCCAATTCGGGAAGCATCAGGATACTTTAAACACGTTTGTGCACAGCAATGGTGACAGCACCATCATTGATCACGCAAACCTCCTCGAATATAGCGGCATCCGACAGTGCAGCCTTTTCGACAGATATGAAAGGGTTTCTGATGAGGTTCTCAATGAACTCATTGTGTGACTCACACACCTGTCCAAAAAACCGTACAGGAAATATGATCAGTGCATGTGCATATACGCATGCATAGCATATAATTGCAGACATGGGTGAAGGCAGTAAACATGTACTAATACATACATACCTTCTTGAGCTCATCATTGGCAGAGTCGTTCGTGACGGAATACGTGATGGTCAGAGGGTCCATGGGCATGACGTTGGCCTAAAAGTATATAACGGAAAATTTTGAATTACTAGGCATATATATATATATATATATATATGAGCTATGACTAGGAAGGGTTCGTGAATGTACACGTGGACATACGGCAGTACATATCATACATATCAGAGCTCCGGCGTATATGATTATACTAACATACCCGCACGGGCATAATAATTTATCCAGCGTTCGCGCCTAAAGATGTTTGCCAACTACCGACGTTCAGTTATACCTACCTAAATAATGCAGACACGCATACAAATGTATGCATGTACATACAAACATACAGATTTACGGGCCTTCTGCACACGACTAACAATCTCCCTGGCTAACCCTTCGGCCTTGAGGTTTTCAGACAAATGGATGTCCAAGAGTGTCAGAACGTCGTTATCTGAATTGTGAACGTACGTATGATCCCCACCTTCGTTTGCGAACACACGGATAAGCTGTTTAAGGGATTCCATGTTTCATGCATGAGTGAGTATTGTACTCTTGTATTTGTGTATGAGTATATTCATATTAATCTGTAGATGTATGATGGTTGCGGGTACGTGACATTAAAAAGTATCTTACATACCGTAATATCGTCATCCTTAAGTTCGTGCCCGTTCAACGTAGTAGACCCAGTTTTGGCATGATCGCGGCAAGCCTATATGTAAACAATTTCAAAACATCAGGAAAAGAAGTAGAATCAGAGAATCAAACTCACAAGTAGGTTCATCAAGAATTTGCAATATGTTTTCTCACGCAGAGCCATGCGGAAGAACAGACAATACCATCTCATCCATTGCAGCTACAGATGTGCTGACAGCCTTCATGTCCTTACCCAAGCGTTTACCCAACAACTTGAAATCAACGGTAGCACGAACACTGATTCCATATCTAGAACGCAGACGAAACAATAATATGTGAGCGATTGAATGATGGTCAATCACAGTTTTAGTCCAGGATAGTATTCTATCCCGTTCCATTGTGTTGAAGGCACCGAATCTATATATAAAATAACAACCTCATTTCACATTATCCTAACTATACATACTTTGTCTCATCTGATGAAGTAATTAGGTCTTGAATGTTCAGTTCAGATTTAATGTAGAAGCTCATGGCCTCGATGTCCTCAAGGTACTGGGGGTCTGCGTGCAGTACAACCATTTCCTTCAAAGGATACTTTATTGGAAGAGTATTGCGATCGCGCATTACACGTCCTAGCTGGATCACGGCCTGCATGTGTAAATGAGTGAGCGTTAGTGTTTGTCTGTACGTACAACCCAGCGTACAAAGTACATGTTATGTATCATTCGTACCTGCATTCGTGTGACACGTCTTTCAATCTCATCGTTGAAGTATTCGGTCTTCGGTTTTGTTTGTAGCAGATAGTGAATACTATCATCATTTTCCTGTTCCTTCGTCAACAAAGCATTCTGAAAAAGAGATAATTCAATGAACAGTTACATTTCATAGAATGGCCAACGGTGCATTTTAAACAAATGGGGATGGAATTTGTGGGTTTTACATGCACATGCTCACACATATAATAAAGATTTTAAAATGGATAATCTTGCAATACCTTCATATTCTGATACAACTTTTCTGACAAGAAGGGGGTGAAGGGGGCCATGAGCTTACACAATGTGTAGATCGTTTCGAAAAGGCATCCCACCGAGTGCTTGGCGTCTTCATCTCCCTCCTCACCTCTAATACGTCTTCGGTTCAATCGGACGTACCAGTTGGTAAGATCGTCAATGAACTTAAGAAGCTGTATGGACGTGTAGGTACATGAAGGTCAATGGATATTATGTATGTAATTTTGTATTCCTCCTCGCAACTGTTATACCGTCGCATTTACAGCAAGTAATTCCAGTTGATGAGGTCATTGGACCCCGGAGAAAATGTGTCTTTTCTCTGCAAGTGTATGCATCTGTTCATACTGGGTGTGTGATACTCTAGCTGTATGTCGTTACACAGGAGAATACATATTCACAATCATGGACTCATACACACAAGTGAAGGGAAGGAGTCCTTAATTAGCATATTCATATAAACGTACCTTTGGCACAACCGCGTAAAGGTGATAGGCTGCCATGTCCACATTCACAGATTCAATTAAACGATGTATGGAAGCAAGAATCCATTTATCCATAACATTAGAAGATGTGTTCACCTCATTTGCGTCGAAGTGGTACTCAACGCCAGTCTAAATATGAGTGAAAGCGCATGTTCGGATACATGAGTATTTTGTACATATACCTTCGACTATAGGTTTAATATCGGAAGAGATGCATATCACTTATGTTGAGGACATATACCCTTTTATAACGAAGTAGTATTAACACGCGTACCTTTGCCTCAATCTTATGGATGTTTTGGATAAGGAAACGATATGAGTTATACCACGGAAGGAATACATCCTTAATGACATCCTCAACGCCACTCTCTTTGAACCGAAGGGTGTCTGCTCGCACGACGGGCGAGTTAATTAAATACAGACGGAGAGCATCTGCTCCATACTTGTCCAACACCAAGTTTGGGTCAGGATAGTTCTTCAGACGTTTACTCATCTTCTTTCCATCCTGTATATATGTAGAAATATGTGTGTTTAACAAAGGCAGTACGTAGATAATTATATTCACGTATACTAATCTGCCACACTCAGACATCACGACTATCAGGGAAATTTATATATCGCACAACCCTCTGGAAATCTCATAAATCAACAGGCTTCTATAAATTTAAGCGGAAGAATGCATACCTCGGCGAGTACAAGACCATTGACTACGACGTTCTTCATTGGCGCCTGTGTTGAGTTAATGAAACGAGAAGGAATTACGCCAAGTTCGTATACATGCATTGCTGGGACCAGTCGATATCGGAACTCTTAATCGAAGACAAATATAGTTGTATGAAAGTACAACATACTGTCTGTTTATATACATTTACTTAACCTTGTCAAATAGAATACATAAAAGTTACTTGTGTATATACACTACACATAAGCTAAGGATACAACTACAATGTCCAACAGCACATATCATCTAAAATCCATAACGTACGAGAACATAGCGGAGTATGTATACCTTGTCAAAGAGGATTGTACCAATTACCAGCAGTGTGTAAAACCATCCACGAGTCTGATCCAAACCTTCCGCAATAAAATCAGCAGGGAAAGTACTATTAAAAATGTCCTCGTTCTCGAACGGATAATGGGCCTAAGCATTGTGATACAAATATGTTACTAACAAGAAGAATCGGTTGAACCTAGGGATACTTCAAGGCATTGGCTATATCTAAACGAAATTGTTGGTGGCGTATATTTGCGTGTTCGAGTTTGTGCATTTCCAAACACTCATGTGGAACGGTTAGAAAGTGCAAACAAGAAACGCCCTCTTGCCCGTTGATTGTCTGCAAGTGTGAAGATAACCCATTATGTAAAGCCTATTGCGTACTGTATACTCATTCAAATATACCTGAGCGTAAGGCATGCTTCCACTCTCGAACCAACAGTCAAAGACTTCATCCACACGTTTAAGATCTCCACGACCGGTCTTGGAGGGGATGGTTAAATGATCGATGGAGTCTCTGTGAAGGTCTGTTACCGTGGTTCCTGTTAATTCCTGTTAGTTTATGTTATGTTTGAGTGTGAGCATGCGAAGGTGTTGGTGAAAGACATGGACGAGGACATCAATATTCATGTACATATCAAGCGACATACACCACAAAACGAGTACATGGATTCCTAATTTGCATACATGTGAAATGTGAATATAAAATTTAATATGACTGAAACTTCACCTCCAGCTCAGCGATGGAACCGATACACACAATCTCTTCAAAATCTTCGGAAGTCCAGATGGGCAACGGAGTTCCCCAGTATCTAAAGTTGTAGATATGGTATTGGTTTAGTTCAGTGCGATCTGCATCTACTCACAACCTCTTTCTGACAGGAGTGAAAGAATCGCACTTGTAAAATCTTAAACACGCACAAAGCATGCATGCCTGTCCACGTACCTACTACGAGAAACAGCCCAATCCTTGGAACTCTCCAACCAGTTGGCGAAACGAGCACTACCGATGAAGTCGGGTACCCAATGGATTGTCTTATTGTTCTCAACAAGCTTCTCCTTAATAGCTTCGACCTAGACACGTTGAAGAACATTGGTTAACATACAATGGACACTTCATAGTGCCACGGCTTCAAAATATTGGAAAATAGAGAATAGATAATTGCTACTAGGTCGTGACCAAGCAGAAACATATCTGTTAATGTATAAAATTTGACCATTCATGGATGCTCGGTTCATGAGCATAGAGAAAGTATTAAATAAATAAATTCAGACAACGACTGTAACTGCTCCTAAGGTCGTGTTTTTAATACAGGGCAGATTCATACCTTGACGAACCATGAAGGAATAGCCTTATAGATCAAAGGTGTGTCTGAGCGCCAGCAGAACGGGTAGTTATGCACAACAGTTCCCTGTTGAACCACACGACCAATGCTCTTAATGTGCTTCATAATATCCTTATCACAATCTTTAACGTGGCGGCCTACATAATCAGTGACCTGAAATATTTTAAGGCATGTTGTGTATAAATTTCAATGTAAATCACATGTATATTGCAAAAAGGGAATGTGAAATTGGCTTTCAGTACTAGATGCGTACCCGAGTGTCTTTATGACTGATATAAGCCAATTTATGATTCAAAAGAGCATATAATTGTGCATATGTATACTTACATTTAGTAGATCTATCATAAACAGCAACAATTCATTGAATAGTATGTATATTATATACATTGGCATATTCAAAAACTCTACATACCTCTGCCGTATACTTGCCAGATAAGTCCACTGGACACGGTAACTCACCACCCTTCAAGATCACACCATGATCCATGCAAACTCGATAATCATCTTCTCCAAAGCCAGGTGCCTGATGTACGATACCTATTCAGCAATAGAATATTTTAGTACATAGTTGTGTGCGTCAATGAGTGCGTTACATATGTGTTTTGTTGGGGGGGGGGGGATGTATGGCATGGTTGCTGTTACGTCTTCGTAGAATGAGTGTATCTATGATGTACATAAGCATGGGGTTATCCGCGTGCAATCGTCTGTGTAACGAACCTGTTCCGCTATCGGCAGTGACATAATTGTCATTTAGAATACGGAATGCACCCTGAGCCCTCAAGCCTTCAAAGTACGGGAACATGGGTGTGTACGACTTACCCTTGAGTGCTGTATATGAATCAATATAGTGTGAGTGGCGATATTCTTACACGCCCGTGTGTTTGAGAGCGAAAATGTATGTATACGCGCACACGACGATACACTGATGACTTTTATGTTGTGGTCGTGAACTACATGCATCCTCTGAGTTCTCTCGAACACTTGATTCGTCAAACTGTATTGTTTCCCTGCCAGACACGCATGAAGATGAACATGTGTCGTGAATAAATATACCTGTTCCTTTGAACTCCTCAATGACCTCGAACTTCTTCTTATCTTTGCCAGTCGGGTTCTTGTACAGCTGAACCAGACGTGACTACATATGTCGAGTAGGATGTTTGTAAGATGATCAGATGAACGCTAGATTTACGAATAGCCAAATTCTTCTGCGTGTTTGTGTCACTATCGTTTCTAGGGAGTGCACCCATCTAGTGAATATACCATATCTGAGTACCTAGCATCAAACACGTACACACCTTCAGAAGCACGTAGATGTGACCAGAAGCAACATCTTTGATCTTAATGTAGTCCATGTCTGGGTGTACACACAGGGCCAAGTTACTTGGCAAGGTCCACGGTGTAGTTGTCCAGATGATATAATTGACCTCTGGATCATCCACATCGGGGAAGGAAACAACCTAAACATAAGCAAGGATTGTGTCCCATCAATATGTATATACAAGTCAGTATATGTTTGGTCATTTATGTATAAGCACGTATATGTAATGTTAAAGTCTGGTTTGCACGGACATTCCAAATTCAGTTCATCATGGTTAATCTGTAGATTATAAAAACTCGTGGAAAAAGACGAAGCGTGATTGCTATGCACTTACCACAGCGGGGTCAATGACCTCTTTGTAGTTCTGTTGAACCTCAAAGTTCGACAAAGGTGTAGCGCAGGCCGTTGATAGAGCTAAAACCTGTTGAAACAGCAGAGATATAAGTGACAAATTTGAATGTGTGATGCAGTACAAAACAGGAAGTTCTAACACACACACATGCTTCATTTTCATTCGCATATGTATATAAGTACACATATTACACACATGCATACAGGCATACCTTGAAACCACGGTAGAACAAACCCTTGTCAAACATAGTCTTGCAGACCCACCAGCAACTTTCCATGAACGTTGGGTAGAGTGTCTTATAGTCATTCTCGAAGTCGATCCATCGTCCAATACGATTAACTGTTTTAATCCACTCTCCAGAATATCTCATAACGATGGCTCGGCACTCTGCATTGTACTTGTCAATTCCCATAGCCATGACGTCATCTTTTCCCTGTAGAATGTGTGCGAACATTATACGCATGCATGTAAGTACGTGTATATACAATGAAGCAGGTGCTCAGTTATAAATCAACGGGCATATCGATAAAATACTGCGAGTGTGATATGTGAGCATACATGTGGGTTTGTCATGGTTGTACATTGGTGATTCTCGGCGTATATGTATACACATCTAATTCGACAGCCATACATTCACATATGTGGAATTCAGTGAAATTGAAGGTGAATTTGCCACTTGTTGAAGTCATATGCAACATATATCGATGTGATTGTACATAATCATTAAGACCTCTGTTTCGATTTGCACGTGTGGTTCAGAGGGCACAACACTATGAAGTGCAAGTGAGAAGACCTCAAGCAACGTGAGCGTATTGATGAGTGGCCTAGACGTGCAAATACGTGCGTGTTTTGATAAATACGCTACAGTGTATAGTAGAGTATGACTACTTACAGTAATGCCAAGCTTCTTATCAATCTCAAACTCGATCGGAAGTCCATGTGTGTCCCAACCGAAACGACGCTCAACATGGAAGCCCTGAACATGTAACCATTTAGCAGACTCGGAGTTAGATATTTTTCCCATGTATGTTTGTATCAGTTACGATTTGTGTATCTAGAAACGTTCGTTCAATATACACATGTGTATGGGTAGTAAGTATGTACATACGCAAAATCACACCTGAGCTACCGCGAATCGAGTAACAATATCTTTAATAGTACCAGCCAACAGATGACCATAATGGGGTAGTCCGGTGGCAAACGGAGGTCCGTCGTAGAACGAAAATGAAGGTCTTCCTTCACTCAACTTCAGTTGTGTGGCAAAAGCATCTAGATCATTCCAAAGCCCAAGGATATTTTCCTCTTCGCCAGGGAATGAGTATTTATCGACAACTGCAACAGTATCGTATATACATGAGCTTCTTTTGGGTGTGTATAACTTTTTGTTTGTATGTACAGAAAAGAATACAAGATTGTGATTTCAGGGAAGAGACTATGTATTGATCTGATCTACATTGTAAGTGAGACAACAATGAAGGTCTATGTTTTCGTAATCGCAAACTGCCAAATACATAACGAACATGTCCCTTTTTCGACAGAGCGCGTATATTTGGTATAATTACTAACATACATGAGTAAATTCTTCTAATAACTTATGAGTGCTCGTGCACTTTTTCAGAAAGACCTGAAAGCGGGATAAGATGGAAAAGGAATATTATATTCCAACACATCGATGATCTTGTGCTTATCTCATCCATAGAAGCCTACATTATGTCCTAAATCTATACACAGGCAGGTGTTCAACTATTCAACCATAATATAATTTTGTAAAACACAGTACTATAGTTTTGCAGTCTTATAATAATATTATTCAAGTGTATACATGAACCACGTACTCGTGGTAAAAAGCTGTCCATAACGCGCTTCGCGGTGGGTTTCATGACAGTCACGTATACACACTCACATACCGTCTTGCAACACCATATCGATGACCATTCACTTTCTAATGTGAACGTGTTTACCTTAGCAATCCGTATGACATGCAATAGTCACTTCTCGAGCGAGCAGTGTGTTTGTGTGTGTGTGTGTGTGGTGTGTGTATGGTGTGTATGGTGTGTGTGTGTCAAGTGCTTGTGAACATAGGGCTTTGCAGTGTCGCGTGCGTGTTGTGTGGAGCGTGGTGTGCGTCAGGAGTTGTGTTGACTCACTCATTAAACACTACAATGCGTCGTAAATCCTCTTCAGTCGTAAACTGTCTATAGAAACTCGTAGGTGGATAGTAATTTAATTTACGACGCGATGAGAACTCTTGTACAGGCGGATTGATGTTGTAAATCATGTATGAGTTCATAGGTGGTTCATTTCCAACAAATTATTACTTACAACTGTGCGTTGCAAACCCAACCCTGGCTACATACACACACTACTGTGTTCATATAGAAGAAAAAATGAATACGCGTCAATTATCATTGGAATACAGAATATTCCCGAAATTAATACAGAATCGAATTTTAAATTATCAGTTCTTTTATTGGAATACATATTGTCTGCATAGAATTATTTACTTATCATTGGCTGTCCTAGCATAGTATTTAAACACTCAGTCGATACCGGCACTGGCCCATATTGGACTGAAAATCAGAAAACACTCCAATCATATTTTCTATTTACCAATATCAAAGAGTTTATATATTAATAGTAACCAATTATTGAATGTGATGCTTTCAAACAACAACCCAATTTTTTTTTTTTTTTTGGTTGATATTTCGGTAGGTGAAGAGTAGAATGGTGGGGATTTGAGGGGGCAAGGGCTTGCATTCCACTCTCGTCAACACCTTATCCCTACCCCTAGTCCCTACCCCCCTACCCCTAGTCCCTACCCTTACCCTTACCCTTACCCTTACCCCTACCCCGAACCCATCCAACCCAAACCCATACATACCCCTATATCCTCACTATATAAGCATCCATGTCATTTTCACATGATATAAACACGTTTACCCTTGTGTACGTCTTCATTTGAAGATATCATTCACCCCCAATCTCCTATTTTATATAACCTCTCCACTTCTCTTCCATAAACCAACAGTATCGTTCGTAGGTAGTGATTCATGAGTGGTATATAGAGGTCGGTGTAATCGTGCTTTCGTCACATACCCTCAAGTACGTTAGAGTAAGATGTGCAGAATGGTGCTAGTTCGTCGACAAAACGGACTAGGGTGGGTGAGCTGTGATTGTACGCTCACGGCACAGTACTAATTTAGATAATAATTAGATCTTCAAAAAAAAAATATTTCTTAGGTGTTGAACGGTCAGCTACGTCTGCCCGCACTCACACAAGTATTGCAACCTACTATGTCGCAAGTACGAAGTGAGAGTAGTAGTTTAGATGATGAAGGAGATTCACAGACCTTCACAGTGAGAAGGTATAATTCTTATATTGCTACATCTACCGCTCACCCTGTCACTACGGAATGTAGTCCCTCTCGCAATTTTTTGACAATTTCTCCAAGCAGGCTATCCACTAATGTGAGTGCAAGGGCAAATTCTAGTGCAAGTACTGTTGCTTTAGCTTATACAAGTGGCTCGAAAATGAAGGGCATGAGCAACGCTAAATATGACCGCCCGGGTTGTTTGAGTGATGACAGTTTCAACGTAGTACAGGCTCGGGAACAAGTACGTTGTTAGCTTGTTTTCAATTGAACACTTTTATATGAAATCTGTCTTTTCTTGGTGTTCTGCTTTTTGCTTGCGCTACGTCAATGTACATATCATGGTTTGCATTTGACACTCTAGTGTTGTTGAGATTCAGTTTGTTTAATGTGAATATATACATATATATATATATATATATGTATTGTACGTACGCTTACACAATATGAGTGTAAATTTAGTATATATCTTCTTTTCCGCGTATACGATGTACTTGTGCTTGCGTACACGAACAGTTAAGTGGGCGAGGTCAACGGTTAGATTGCGATTTCGATCGGTCGTTCACTCAACACAAGTACGGAGATCCAAGTCAGGTGGTATCTCGTCGTCAACTCTTAGACGTTCCAGTACAAGTTCATGGACTAAGCGTACACTCTGCAATCGCCACACCTGCAATACAGCGAATGAATTCTATAGAACATCGCGCGAATGTTGGACCTCTACACTTGTGTGGTCCTCCTATTGTGGACAATATTTCAAATGTGTCTAACATAGCGGTCACTATGAATTCACCGCTGTCAGGGGTCTCTACATCTTATTCGTGTGCACAACATTTAAGTGCGAGGGGAGGATTCACACCTAGATATAAGGCTCTAATTCGTACAGAAAGCATGCCCACGTCCACGTTTGTTGTGTCAAAGATATACCGCGATAGGCTGGGTAAGATAATTACTAGTGCTTGGAATGATCAGAACGTGTTGTTAGGGATGCATCCACGTACATACAGTGGAAGTAAAAGTGACTACGTGTGGGCATGTCATGCGAAGGAGTGGTGTTCAAGTTGTGTGTCACTTGCCTGCTTGATTCTGGCGAATAAGTTTATTCAAGACTCGGCGTATTCAAACAAATCATGGTCGGTTTGGTCAGACGTGGCGTTGGCTGAAATTAACAACCTTGAGTTAGCCGTGATTAAATGTATTGGGTTTGACCTCTACATACAGAAGGAGGAGTTTGATGTCGCCGCTGTAAAATACCTCGAGTCTGTCAATCCACCTCAGGAAACACTCACCCAGTACACGAATATGGGTACTAGTAGTGCAGTGCGAGCACGAGGCGAGAATAGCCAACAGTCGCACGTAGAAGGTACCAGTACACGATTTTTAAGCCCCGCGCCACAGAGGAGTGAATCATATCATGTATTAAATGACGGTTTGGGATTTGGTGGGGGTGGGGTTGGAACTGTAGGAGCAACAACTGATATGTCGAATGCACAGTACATGCTCATGCCTCAACAGCAGATGCAACACCAGAATACACATCAACACGCACAACAAGTTCATACCCCCAAGCGCCGAAGCAGCCACACAACTCCTAATCTCTCCCAAGTTGGACGTCAAGGCGCCATTACAAAGATACTTACTCCGTACAATACACTGTCTACCCGCAATACTGCTATGGGTGGAGATATTGGCCATCGCACAGGGTCTGGGCCACTGTCGCGGTCTTTACACACACGTGGACATAGTATATCTGCTATAAATATGACGACGTTAAGTGTAAATAACAGCGAGCAAAGATGGCCCTCCCCCATGGCTACCACAAGCCGTAACTTCCAAGGGAACCCACTCTGTCGACAGTCAAGTACAGGGAGTGGGACGAATTTCCCTGCTACGCAGAATGTATCTATTTCGTGTTTGTTGGACGACAACTCTACCCACTTTTTGCAGCAATTGAATATTGAACCAAACACAGCATCGATGATGCCACGGGACAGTAAGATGCAGATGCAAGGAGATCAGTATCTGCTTATGGTTCAACAACAGCAGGACGTGCTTATAAATCAACAGAAGGCACAACTTACCACACAGCAGCATACCCAACAACCCTGTCAACAACAAATGCTTACACAGGCGTATACGCAGGATCAGCGGCGACAGCAGATTCACCAAAGACAGAATATGCAGGCCCAACACAATCAAAATCTACGCCAAATTCAACTCTACGACCTCGACCCGCAACACAATCATCATCAAATCACAAGCCAAGGCAGCCAACTAGAATACCAACAACACATGAAGTCGGATCCTTTACGTGACATACGCGTTAGAAACATGATGGAGGTTGATGAAACTATGTTTGAACAACTTAAAATTAACGGAAGGCGTCGTAGTATGAGTTATGGGAAGAACTCTACCCTCTTCAAGCAAGCCACAAATCGAATGCACTACTCGAGCGAAGCTCTGCCACAGCTACCGCAGAATATGGGAAATCGATTCGGTGCGAACTTAGATCCACAACAGCACTTTCACCAACCAATACAAGGACAAGGAATTGAGGGTGAGAGCAGGATACATCCAAGTGTTAGGAGAAATAGTTTAGAACCAATGATGCAGTATCAGCAGTGTCAAGCACACCAACATGAACAACATCAACAGCAGTCACGTCAAGGTGATCGTTGACACACAATACCAAGTATTGGAGCAGTTATGCTGTTTGAAACTCATTAAATCCTATGCGCTTGACGAATATGCTGCGGAATATATATATGCGAGAGTCTCGGGTTCACTGCTACTTTTCATACACAACTGGTGTTTCATGCTCAACCGATGGATGAACATACTATGTCCATTGTCCCAATTTTATGTCAATCTCGTAATGTGATATTCATCGAAATGTGGAACAGAAGTTCGTGCAATCTATTGTTCAATGGAACATCAGTCTCTTTCTTTAATTCACTGTGCAATAAGAAGTAATGGCAGTAGGTTGAGATTGCTTTGATGTTCATAACCAATAGAACATGTCAGGGTCTGGGTTGGATACGTGATCTGTACTGTACGCATTGCCATATATGTAATGGATTTGCTTTTGTCCTTTTCAAGTTGAGAACCGTCTATCTTGTAAAGACTGTGCTTGTGTTGCCAAGCTACTGTGTTGTGTTACCTCAAAGCCTCTAGGTTAACCTATCGCAGTGATAGACCCCTGTTATTGTCAAGACCCAATTGATAGCAGTACACAAAATTCAAGTTGAGCTATCATCCTTTTTTGCGCGACCAAATGAATAGCAGGTTCCTCCGTAACAATATCACCTTTGCATGGAGGGTATGCTTGACGCCCGTACAGTAGAGTGTATCCACATTTACCATTAGTATATCGCTGCTGTCACCGTCAAGACGAGATCTGTATTACATGCGTGATTCGATTGCCATTAAGCAGTCCATGTTGAATCTTGATAGTACATGTTAATGTCGCCCAACTGTTTATTCATAAGACTGACCAGAATGACGCTCTTTTCAGAGTCCAAACTAGGAAATCCGTGAAACTTTAAACCGAGACAACAAAGTCTTACGCAGTTCATGTTGAATCTTGTTAGTGCATGTTATTGTCGCCCAACTGTCTATTTAGAAGACGTCGACAGCATTATACTCTTTTCAGTGTCTGAACTAGGAAATCCGTGAAAATTTAAACCAAGACAACAAAGTCTCAATAGTTCCCATGCATTTCTGAAATAATATTAGTTTTATCGCTTTCGGACTTGCCTAATTTTCGATATTTCAAGTTCTACTTTACGCAAGTGACAGTTTATCTTCACATTCTACCATCTAATTTATAGATTGTACAACAGACTCAGTAGTCGACATATAATGTTGGCAATGTAACGTTATGAAAATGTATTGTTCAACGAGGCAACCTAGTCCGGGGAGCATCAATGGATTCCGTTTTCGATTGCAGCATGGATCTGTAGGGCACATGCGGCATGTAACGTTAAAGCTATGTAGGAAAGCACAGATGCTTTGGATGTGTCTGTCATAACATTTCTGAAATGACTAAAGCACTCTTATTTCGGACATGTAGCAGATCGAACAGTCCATAATTCGGTCACATCTTGAGGCGAGTGTTCACATCAACATAAACGTGCAAAAGATGTACATGGCAGTCAATTGGTAGCGTGATCGTTTGAAGAACAGCAAGCAAGATACAAATATGTGAGTGTTCTTTCCGAAGAACCGTCTGTGATCATATTATGTTTGCTATTGCAGACAATATGTGTACACACAACACACACTTGAACACGCACACATACACAACACGAATACACACGCACAGACACAACTCACTCACACAACACACACACACACACACACACACACACACACAACATACACACACAACGTACACACACACTCGCACGTATACGCTCCCGATGGATGTGGTACCACAGAAGTTCTTTGAGGTGTCATGTCTTTGTACTAGTTTACCTCGTTGTGAAGGATATTTGAAAACTGCTTCTGTTTTGTGTGTCCATAAGTTTGACCATACATGCTGCTCGAAGCAGTAGAAATACCAGTAATATCAACGCCATTATGTACTTTGAGGTAATTCATAATGTCAATAATGTAAGTATTCGTATCCAAATTATGCTTGCTGGTTTCGTTTTCATATATTTCTATTATTTTTACCATTTCACGTTTACGTTTTCGAAACTTATTACAACAATCATTCCAGGTCAGAGGTATCGCTAGCGCTGTATGGGCAGACAGAACCCGAAACAGCATAACAGAAGTCGTTGGAAAGTATGAACCTATGCATTATCGACTAAGAACAGTGAAACACCCATGTTGACTATTTGTGTGTATACTTCTTCTCTTGCGTATGTTTCAAAGCAACCTTGAGCTGGTTTTCAATAAACTTACATACAGAGTGACGCGCAAACACAGACTATGTACCAACGTTACGACGTATTACACAAATACGAATACAAGCATCAACGTATCCATTCAATCTTCTGTTTTCCTGACAGGACACCCTTGATTCGTTTAAAGAATCTAAGTGATCAGTGCGGTGAGTGATTCTTATCTATTATTCTCCGCTTGAAATTTTTACACATGTATACGTGTGGAAAGAGGGTTTGTACTTGTGAGTTGATGACAAGGAGGAACATCTTTGTTAGAGGCAGTTCATACATCCCCTCGTCCATGTATGCGAGCATGGAGTCGTATGTATTTGAGATACTGTTTTTATGTATATATGTCGTATGTTAACATAAGTACTTGAATTGTATTACTACCTAGGAAGAAATATTCTGGCCAAAGCGGAATTCCTCAATGCTGGTGGATCTATCAAAGACCGTGCAGCATTGTATTTGATTAAAGATGCAGAAGATAAAGGTATTGATCGGCGAACGGTTGCCTGACCTTTATGTGAATGTTTACATGGTACACCAGCTAGCGATAGTGTGGGTGTGGGTGTGGATGTGGGTATGGGTGTGGGTGTGGATGTGGGTGTGTGCGTGCGTGCGTGTGTATGTGTCTGTGTTTGTGTCTGTGTCAGTGTGTGCATTGTACCTCAGTCTTGAGTATAACCGGCAGTTTACTTAATCCTGTATTTTGTTAGTGACGTAAGCGATATTTTATTTGTTACATGTAGCATGTGCATGCGTATTTGTGTACCGTACCTTCATCCGTAATGTTCTGCGGTAACTGAACATGCATGTATATATCCAGGCCCACTTTTACGTACAAACGTACCTTAAGGAAGTTCTATTTGCTTGCAATGCTATGTTAGCACCGCATCAAGAACCTATGTGAATAGCACGAAATACAATGTATATACCATTTATAGAACTGTTAAAGCCAGGAGGCACAGTTGTAGAAGGCACTGCGGGAAACACTGGTATTGGACTTGCACATATATGTGCTGCAAAAGGTTATAAATGTGTCATCTTCATGCCCGACACCCAAAGCCAGGTACCTTCACTAACGTTGTATATATAGATGGAGTATGTGTGTTTTAGACAATTGCTGTACAGATAAGATTCTAGGTCTTATTACATTTACAAAAGGGTCTACCATGCAGTTAGATTTTCTTTCGACATGTACACCTACTTCTACTGACATAGCATCATGTAAATTTGCGTAAGCTCGTACACACCCTACGTGATGTACTGATGTTGTGTACTTGTGTATGTTTTATAACACATCTCGTCCACCGTTAGTCCATACCCGAGCTTTCAAATATCACTCATACTTGCAGGAGAAAATGGATTTGTTGCGTACGTTGGGAGCCGATGTTCGACCAGTTCCTGCAGTGGCATTCTCAAACCCAGAGAACTTTAATCATCAAGTATGTTTATATATAATTGTATCCGTGTATAAAATTTATACATTTGTCAGTTATATTTACATTTTGTACAACTACACACACAGGCGGCAAGGTTCGCGGAGGCAACTCCAAACGCAGTATGGACAAATCAGTTTGATAATGTTGCAAACAGACTTGCACACTACGAGATGACTGGCCCTGAGATTTGGGAGCAAACTGGTATGTCTGCGTTGTGGATTGGTATATTCTTGTCCATATAGGTGATTGTAATAATGTAACAGCCATATTCGATAACGTTGCGAAACGACCATATGTCCTCCAACTATTACACTTTCATCCATTCATTGTCGCCCAGAAATGTACCCTATACGTAGCTTCCCCCGCCATACACACACTCTATATATATCCTGTGCTCCCATTAATACTCAACGAACACGCGTATTTATATTACTAAATATTTTCAGACGGTAGGATTGATGCCTTCACCTGTGGAACTGGCACAGGGGGCACACTTGCTGGTAAGTGGGAACGGTATGCTTTTGACAGCGTATGTTCTCGATCTATGTTTAATGTGTATGTGTATGTGTGCTCTGCTTGTGGGTGCATAATAAATGCATCCATGCATGGTCAAACGTTCTGTACATATTCTATACTTGAGCATATACGAGTATTTTTCAGTAATCGCCAATTCTTTAGAATTAGTTTATTGAAATCTCAACACACGGTTTTGGTGTTCCGGCAATAGTTCTCAAAAAGTCCAACTCACACGCACGAATACATGTATGATGATGTATTTATTTTTCATCTAGGAACGGGTAAATATTTGTTGGAGCGAAATCCCAATCTTAAGCTTGTGTTAGCTGATCCACCTGGAAGTGTTCTTTTCAACTATATAAACAAGGTAAATCATTATGTTCTGATGACACACTACACGTATATGAGATGTATGGGTATTCGTATGTCGTTGTGCTGTTTAACCTGTGTACTTGTGTTCATTTGCATGTGCAGCCTAGGTTCCACCCGTGCAACGCACCATGTGTGAGGTATATGTAATGTTGATATGGGATTAAATAGAATGGTGAGTGAATTGTATATACACCAACGAACACCTAAATTCGTCCGTGGCTGACACTCTTGAATTTAGCGGCTTGGATAGGCAGTTTGTTTCTGTTTTTTGTAGGCTTGTATATGTAGTACGTGTGTGAGAATGTGTACAAATACAATATACCTGTACTTTTCCATGATTGTGTTATCGTTCATGTATGGTACAAGTTAGAAATGTGCGAATATACATATATGTGTACATGTAAGCGAGTACAGTCAGTACATTATTATTTGTGTATATCATGAACGTTTCATGTATGCGGTGCTTGTGTGTGTGTGCTAACTTTTGACACACGTGCACGTTGAGAAGTATGATCTCTTGCGAAACATGGACACATGAAACAAACACACTGTATGCACTAGGGCCAGCTAGAAAGAATGGGTGATGGATCTATTACCGAAGGTATTGGACAGGGCCGTGTTACGGACAATTTGAAAGGCGTGCCCATCAACTCAGCTCTTCACATTACGGATGAGAAATCCGTTGCAATGGTGTGTATATGGGGACCCTCGGTATCTGTATGCCCACGTACCACTTGACGGTCAACTCAACCTATGTTTGCGTTGTGGCATTTTGCTAGTACATAAGTCATGCAACCCTCCACATGTACTGTTCCTCTATGGCTATACGACAGGGTGTCTTTACTTTGTGTATCCACATGTACGGTATATGTACATGGCTCCTGAAAGTCCTGCGTGTGACGATCATGTGTGCACACTTGATGATGATCGCCGGTTTGTTTGTAAAGTGTGGTAATTGTGCGAAAATGTTGTAACATAGTTATGTTTCACCTAACAGTAAGTACATGTTTCCATTCTATAACACGAAACGTAACCAGGTATTTCGACTATTACGGGAAGAAGGTATCTTTGTTGGAGCATCATCCGGTCTTAACGTGCAAGCTGCTCTAGAGGTGGCTATGACACTGCCGGTGGGCTCTAATGTTGCCACCATTTTGTGCGATGTGGGTCAGCGATACTACCAGCGGTTATTCAGCAAATCATGGTTAGAAACAAAAGGGTTGTACGACTGTATCAACCCTGCACATAGAAACAGTTTACGCGACTGAAATAGCTATATCTGATAAGTTCTGCATACCGTTTTATATTGATTAGGATATGAACATAATAAAGTCTGCGACTCACACCCGCATGGAATTTCGAAACAGACTACTAGTGATTTATTGTTACTAGGTTCATTCTTGGAATCAACTTTGTAAGAACCGGTGCGGAAGGATATGGTATGATAGTTACTAAAATATATACATGAATGTTATGTTTATCGTGGAAGCGTGGCTGGCACTCTTGAATCTAGCGGCTTGGATAGACAGTTTGTTTCTGTTTTTTGTGGGCTTGTATATGTAGTACGTGTGTGAGAGTGTGTACAAACACAATATACCTGTTCATATATGGTACAAGTTAGAAATGTGCGAATATACATATATGCGTACATGTAAGCGAGTACAGTCAGTACATATATTTGTGTATATCATGAACGTTTCATGTATGCGGTGTTTGTGTGTGTTTGCTTGTGTTGTTTGTGTGTGTATTTGGGATTTTATTTTTCTGAGTGAATGCGTTTTGTGTGTGTGTGTGTGCGTGTGTGTACATGTCGAATAATCGTTTATGAAAATATATTCCTTGTGGTATTAATACTACCGCTTCTCTGATTGTCAAGATAAATTTTAATTAGTAGAAAATGAAATACAGTCGTGAAACGGATATTAAACTATGGTAGACAATGAAGCAAGCTGTCAATACTCGATCGCGCACCTACTAATACGTGGTGGATTCAGTTCAGCGGGGAAGACATCTAGGCATGTACTTCGTAGCGCAATGTATACATTCGAATATAGGCAGTAATTATCTGTTGAAGTGATTGAACAGAGGAAGCTCATGAAACAAAAACAGTGAAACTAAGCTGTTTAAAAGAATATGACTGTCACACGTACATAATCCGAAACAATCTAATCCGTGTCAAAGAAAATATGTCCAGCGAGTGAGTGATGATAGATTGTTGACAAATCCTTTTTATGGTTGATAATCAAACAGGAACACCCACATCATCCATCTATCTATAGAGGCCACTGTGAACGTTCGTTACAAAAATCCTCTCGCATCAATGCTTTTTTGGTCATGTTTGGGAACTCCTGTTAGAGATGGATTCCCAAAGACTGTGTTATTTGTGAGTGTGTTTACTGGCTGCCTATGCGAGAGAGAAAGAGAGAGAGAACGAGAGAGAGAGAACGAGAGAGAGAGAGAAAGAGAAAGAGAGAAAGGGAGAGAGAGAGAGGGAGAGAGAGAGAGGGAGAAAGAGAGAGGGGGAGAGAGATACACCACACACACACACATAGTGATTTTGATTTTGTGTTATTCCTGGTAGAGAAACCCGATCTCAGTTAAAATTACTGTAGAGTAGCAACGGTTAACATTTAAACATCGTAGATTTTAATTCATTGTATGTGTTGGTGAGAAGGTTGCGGGACGAATGGAAAGGGCGTATTGTGTACTATTTTAAGAATGGTAAGAGATGATACCAACTTTTTTATACTTGATTGGTACATAACATAAATTGAATAGTTTCTGGTGGGCTAGAATAACAAAGCGTGTGAAAGGTGAGTGTTCGTAATCTAATAATCATTGGACAGAGGTTTTCATTATGCAAACCCATTGGTCTATGATGAGCTCCATTGCAGCAGATGCTACAAGTAGTAAAACGACTCATTTCGCTCCTCCAAAGCTCCACTCAAATATTCACAAATGTATATAACAAATAAAAGGAGTACTCCTATCTATGTGTGTACTAAATTCCCACAACGACAGCCAGAGTAGCACCACTGTCTACGTGTGAACGAAACTCCCGAACCTACAGCCAGAGTAGCACCACCATATCGATCTGATTGAGGGTTTCATCTTCCAATATTGAATAAATAATATTTAATATATATGAATATACTAGATGATTGATATTACTTTTCGATGAAGAATAGAAATCAATATGTGAATATGTAAAATTCAATTTTGAATAGACTGTATGAGTTCTAGAACCAGGACAAAAGTTCCGATACGGGTATTTCGTTAGCGATGGACAGACAGATAGTCCAATGCTCCTACTCTCGTCGTCACTATTTTATTAACGCACAAAGCTCCGTAGTGCGTTTTTATTCGTGTTTAGGTTGCGGAATCTCGACCCTTGTTGATACGTCACCGTATGGCGATGAATTGTAAAAAAAATTCCTGGGGGGTTTTTAACGTAAGCTGAATTTTAAAAATTGGGATTCTAGCATCGTTTTGGGAACAGTACGAAAGAAAAATTTCGAATCAAGATTTGTAAGTTGCTCAATACATAAATAGAAATCCAATAAAAACTTACTTCATAAGTATCATAGAATGCTTCTCCCAATATATTTTTAGTGTACAATTTTAGTCCAATAAATAGATCAAAATTTTGTTTATATTTAAAAACAACATGTGTTCAAAACTGGGATTGGCTTATTTTTCGGCTTTTTTATTTTTTGGCTTTTGGCTTTTTTGGAGCTTAACACAGTCTGCACTACACTCCCAAAAGCTTTCCCCCTCCTTTCCACCTCCATTCCCCACCAGGAACAATTTTGTAAACCGCACTATAAAAGGCATAAACTGTAGAGTATACGCCAGTTTCGTACTCTTAATTCCTCAGTGGACCGACCGACCGACCGTCGTTGGTAGAGCCCCTTACAGGACTTTCAGAAGAAGGCATAGAATTTCAACACCAATGCAATACCTTATCAGTCTACCTACAAGGGCTTTGTCACGAATGTTAGCTTCATACTGAGTATTCATAGGCTAATGTTTTACAGCAAGAGTCAAAGAGCTACAATATTATATGTACTTTTTAGCTGTAATTGTATCGAACCCCCACCATGAATTTACCCCAGAACGACCGACCAACTGATCAATGGACGCCGGACTGAATGTTTATTTATATTTCTGAAAATAACTGTAATATATATATTCATGACCGAAATGACGTAGACCCGAGCTCACCAGGTCAGCTAGACTAGGTCAAGGCCAGGCCAAAGAAAGATCAGGTCAGACGGTATATCACACTGCCCTAAACGTATAAAGGTATTCTGTTAATGCTTATATCCTTCATTCTTGTGTTGGTTTGAAGTTGTACGTGATATAGTAATAATAATAATTACCACTTACATTCCCTTAAGGCATTACATAGCCATACATCATCATATCCGTACAATCATGTTAGAAGAGGTAAACTACGCAGTTATGTTCATCGGGGACCTCCTCCGCCAAAGGGCATTACCTGAAGACTTGGCGATGAGGTTCGAACAAAATCTTTCCGTACTTCTAGATATGCAATGCTCATCGTCTTGGTATCCTCAACAACCTCACCGCGGTTCTGGTAACCGGTGCATTAGAGTAGAACGTGGACAGATTGATCCTTCAATAATTCAAGCTGCGCGTTTATCCGGCATTCACCCCTACCAACTTTATTCACTGTTTCCTAACGATATAAGCATCTGGATTGACCCAAAGTCCGTGTGCTACAAAAGTGTAAACTCGCCACTCTTCTCTATTTACAATGAAGAGGACGCAATGTCAAGTGGTGGTGGCTTTAGCTCGGATGGGTCTGAGACTAGCCGGAAATCAGCTGGTTCTTTGAAGAGAGTCGAAGCCACGTACTTTTCTCTCGTTTCTGCGTTGGAAGCTTGTGCTTAAGTGGCTTCTCAGTTTTGATTAACCGAACTTCACTAGAGTTGAATATATAGTGAGTCTAAAGTTTATACACAGCGCGATGTAGAAAACTGATGAGTCAGCTCACATAACCATACCATGATGACCGTACATATGAACACAGATATACGTAATGTATTCATTTTCTAAGTAATTATGGATTGCTCCTGCACGAAAAGCGAGAAGAGAATCTGTTTCTCAGCGTGTGTGGAGAGTTCAATTTAATAACGACGCTCTGCATAGCCAGATTTGGTATTGTATAGTGGCGATTTATCAACTACGGTCACTGACTAGCTTCAGGGTCATCGACGTGGTCATTTGGAACTATTAATTGGATATAGTGTTGTAGCAACGATTACTGCTACAACTGACAACAAAACAAAACCCTATGTAGAAAGCCCAAAAAAGATGGCTTTGTATCTGTTTGTCTTGATGATAATAAATATATGGTTCTTGATAAATATATTGTTCTTTCACAAGATTGCGTTGTGTAATAAATGCTTGAAAGATTGTCATGTCTAGGAGATTTGATCAGATCGCTGTAAACGTCTGCACGATCACTCCATAGAAACTGTTCGTAGTGATTTCCACACGAATTATTCCCATCATAGTCCCTTACAATAAACGGTGTCATCGCCCAGAACGATCAGTATTAAATCGATTTCTTTGAAACCTCTCACATTGTCTGTTTCCGATCCCTACTTGGTTAAACCATAGTCTAATACATAGTACTAGTTCATCCATGCAGATAATTTTTCTACTGGTGAACGGGACATTTTTTAACTACATACTATACATCATTCTAATAGTAACTACATCATTCCAATAGTAATATATAATGGTATCCGGACAACATTACCGTAAAATCACTGCATGCCAGTAAATGTATCAGTAAACTTGGATTGTTTGTAGCCTTAGTTTATTACATCCCCTAGACCATTACACTGTTTTTCACTTACAAACTCAAGATAGTAGTTTATACAATGTGCATGTTAACCGTAATAAAATACTATATCCGGGGCATATAACTAGTTAGCCAAGCCCCAATTTGATGTACATGCGCGCGTGATAGCCATAGTTATCACTTGCGTGTGCCTGTGTGCGTATGCTTGCATGATTCGTGTTTGTGGTGTGTAATTTTCATGTACGTGTAGCTATAAAGGTTGTAAAGTCAGTTGGGTCAATATCTGTGTGGGTTGGACGTGCATATGCTGGAAGTGTTCTTCATAATACACGTATGTAAGAAGACTTGTGGCATAAGAATCATGAATTAGTGAGCAACTACAACCTCTTGACTAGAGTTAAGTGTTTTACTCTCTGATAACATCAGATGTGCATTCATATTCGTGGACGTTGTTATTCCGGTTTGTTTGATATATTCGTGCTTGCTTGTGAAAGTACAATATAAACAAAGAGCAGTGGATTGCTCGAACCATCGGCATAACCAGTTCTACGATTGTTGAATGGTAAGAAGTCGTAAACTCTATAACTAAACCTATGACTTCTTACCATTCGACACGCGTATATGATATCTAAGCCGTGAGATTAGCGCATGCACCAATACCGCAAACACCGTATGCATATTAAGAGTTGGTCATCATACTATTTCGTTAATCTATTTGTCGTATGAAAATACAGGCTGCGTTAAAATATACATCGTTAAGAACAGAACTGCTGTTGTGTGCGTAACTATATATAATACACATCAGTAACGCATGTGAAGAAACTATGTTCCCTCTTTTGGGGTACTTCTAAACGTTAGGACTTCATTGTGCCTTGGATTGTGGTTTGCATAGATTTTGAACTTGTATGCTTAACACTACAGCATGTGTTGTTACACTGGCTGGCGTGTATTGACAATCTCCTCGAATGCGTCCAACGACAACCTCGTATGGACAACTTTTATGAGTTTTGTTGTTCTGTTTGTGTGCACTACAGGCATAAGCAGATACGAACACAAAACACAAACAGACATCCAGGTTAATCATGCCCCACACGTATACCTCAAGAATGCTACTCATATATGTGAAGGTGCCTGTGTAAGGCTGTGTTTGAATCTCAAACTGTATGCCCGTTGTGCGTACATAAAGCGTGGTCTACAAAATGGTTATTATGTTTATACCGTTTTGTCGGGAGTGCTTTGGGTTCCATACAGTGTCACATGCACATTAGCACTGGCATACAAACGGGAAGAATGTATATGATCTGCTCTAGCTCTCCATTCATACTTGCCACATTTCAGATAAGAGCCTCTCGCAGTTTAGACGGTCGTCGCCTCTTAGATGAGGATACACTGTTCGAAAGAAGAACAAGTTTATACGTCTTAGCACACACAACCCATATATTCATCCAGTACACTCACACTCGTATGTATATGAACCCGCACACATGCACACATACATAAATGTATACCTTGAAACGTAGACAGCAGATCCTCGAGACAGATTGGTCCAACAAACTGGGGACGCCTCACCTTCTCGGCCGTCTCGAGCACAGGATCTTCCACTGATTTAGCATGATCATCCTCGGGTGAATGCTGAGCAGAGAGACCACCATTTACGCCTTCACCGAGACTTCCCCCTATATCCATATGCACATCACCTATGGGCGCACTTGTGTTTATGTTCACAGGCGATCTAGTGGCACTTATATGTCCTTGCACGCTGCTACTGTTCACATCTGTACTATTCGGCGAAAAGGAAAACGCTCCCCCGGCCTTACCAAACTCACTATTTCTCCTACTAACAAATCCTGAATTGGCACCCATACCCATACCAATGTGGTCTATAGAACTCATACTATTATCTCCGCCTACACCTTCCAAACTAAGACCATCCACCAACCCAAATCCTCCTCCCCCAAAACTCGTTGTTCTCTCTACATCTATTCCATTCGAGAGGTTGTTCATACCAAAACTGTGGGTCCTTTGCACACGTGCACTAAACGACAACTCAGTAGGCGTCCCATAAACAGGGGTTCGTGGCATAAGAGTACTACTGCCATCGAACTGCCCACTCGGGAGACTTAGTGCGGAACTCGTATGAGTGAGAATGCTATGTGTATTAGGGCCCGTATTGAGATTGATGCTTGTTGTGTTTGTGTTTGTCCCCAAAGACGGTGGGTTTAAACTGATGGGGTTGGAGGTTGTAAGATCATGCGGGCTATTCGTACTAATGGGTGAGCCATTTGTGATACCACTTAGATTCGACGGGAACAAGCCCCCGCCTCCCATACCCACACAACTAGTACCCATATTAAAACTAGATCTTGTCGAACTTACACCCCCGCCTCCCCCTACGTTACCCACACTGCCAAGTGTGTTCGCGCTTCCAATATCCATACTACCCACTCCTCCAATACTCGCCATTGAGCCTAACCCACCTAATGAACCAAAGCCACCTATTGTACTAAACGCACCTATCCCCCCAACACCCCCGAGAGACATACCTACACCCATATCTACATTCATGTTCATATTTATGCCCAACCCCGCGCCTATACCCATGCCCATACCCATCTCGATTCCCATACCCATACCCATACCCATACCCAGCGTATCTATGCCATAACCACCCATCTGGGCATCTCCCATCCCACCCAAACCAAGACCCATTTCCATACTCCCTAAACCCATCTCATCGGTCACGCCTTGATTATCAGTACCCAGATTCCCACTGCACAGGGCCTCACCCTCATGTGTGACATCTGCACTTTTGCGGTCTGTCCTCCGTCTATTGCCCCTTGGACCATAAACTCCTCCATCCACCTCCAAACGATGCATAGCATCTACTTTCAACGACAAGCATGATTTTAGTATAATTTTTAAATGTTCACGAACAGCGTCTGCTACAAGACCGAGTGCTTCGTCCTCCACACCAACCAATCCACTTTCGGCCGCAGTCGCCTGCATACGCTTGGCCAGCATTTTACTTCCGCGTCCTGGAATAATTAACGAGTCTGTGCACAACAATATCTCATCTTTTTCATCTTCCAATGTTTGTAAACGGTCGTTCTCACGCTGTTTCTCACGCTCGCGCTCACGTTCGAGTGCAAGGAGAGCTGTGGCACTATACGAGCGTCCACTCATCAGCGTCTCTCGAGTCTTATCTTTCAACAGCATGGTGTGCCGGTGTTTCTCTACGAGAAGTTGACTATGATGCGATTGTTGGGGTGTAGGGATGTTTCGTTTGCCACTAATAATTTCCATAAAATCCTTTTGTGTAGGTTGCGACTGTGATGGAAGTTGCTTTGCGTTTGTAGCTGTAGATGTTGATGTGGATATGGAACTCGACGAAGATGGACCCGCAGGTGTGGCATGTTTAGACCCAAGAGAATCTTTCAGTTTAACGTAGCCATCCTGTAGAGTGAGAAGAAGAGATATAAGTATATAGCGAGTAGAAATGGTTGTGTATCCGCACATGCATATATGTATGTGTGTTGAGTAATTAAGGGTGCGCACCTGTGTTTCTATATACATACGAGTGCGTTGTCGCATGTTGATAGTATTGTATAAGTTTTTGTGTGCTGAGGATCTGACAAAGTGCGAACACTATATACTGGCATATGTGCGTATACTGAATGCAAAGAAGTGCTCGTGTTTTAGTGAGATCCCCCACACTAACGTACACAATGCATGTGAGATAACCGTGTAAGGTTTTTATCCATACCTCAAAGCTATTCTAATTACTTGACTATTTACTCACATGGGAGCAATCATATACGAATGCGAAAGTTACCTGCAATGAGACTGTTGTCAACAGATCGCTCTCCGTATTACCCTTCATATCGCGTGTAAAAGGCGTATCAACCCTTTCCACACATACATTAGGACTCTTCGACCCGCCCGCTTTCGGCCCAAACGGCAACACAGCGTTAGCAAACGATATATGATCGCTCGGAATGAGCGGACATTCCTTTTTCTTCATGCTTGCAGTCTTTTTCGTAATGTTGGTGGTATCTGCACATACTGCGGTACCAGTTGTATTTACATTACCTTTACCACCACTTTTTGCGCCACCTCTACCCTCTCCTTTACACCCACTTTTATCAGTAGTTTTGCCACCTGCTT
The DNA here is from genome assembly GCA_033442365.1 of Creolimax fragrantissima. Taxonomy (NCBI): domain Eukaryota; class Ichthyosporea; order Ichthyophonida; genus Creolimax; species Creolimax fragrantissima. Next base: position 2,052,393 of record JAWQFL010000006.1, read on the forward strand.
TACTTGCTGATTTACCACCACCTTTCCCTTTCCCGTGGGTATTGTCGCTACCAAGGGTCCGTTGTTTTGCGGCAGTAGACTTTTTCTTTTTAGCGGTCACAACGGCTTTCCCGCTTGCTGGTATGGATGTAAGGGTGGGTATGAGAGTGGATGCGGCTGTTTGTGCTGATGGTGTCGTCGTAATAGTCGGACTTATGGTTGAACCAGATCCGAATGTAGATGTTGATGTGCCTGTATTCATAAGCAATGAAGGGAATTCATTGCCCTGTACTGCACTGGAGTCTGTTGTCTTTTTCTTCGTACTCACAGTCGAAGAGAGCGGTACAGGTGTCCTAGCTCCACCTGCCAAAGTCAAAGTTTCTGTCTTTTCACCTTGACCCACAGTAATACTAACACCACCAGTGCTGTCTTTAGCACCTAATAAACTTGGTACAATATCGGCATTCAAGTTTGCATTTGACTTAGTCTCATTCACAGTGGTCGAATCCTTCTTCTTAGACTTGGTCGTCGACCCTTTGATTGCTGTAGCACTTGTTAGATTTTTTGTGTTCGAATTATTCTTTTTCCCTAATTTTTTCTTAGCTTCAAGTTTAGATGATACGACCCCACTTTCACTAACCCGATCACTTGAACCGCTACCCATAGCTTTAGAGTCCGCCCTTGTCTTTTGGGTATCTGCCGTTGATTGCACCCCAGTTGTACTCGCACTGACATTTTCCGTTGCGGTTGAATCCGCAGTTGACATGTGCACTTTACCAGCTACGTTGCGTTGAAAATTGGTACAAGAGTAAGGGAAAAAATGCGGCGCGAGAATGGTGAGACTAGGTTTGGGAGAAGTCTCGGTGCATAGTAGAGTGTATAAATGTGCGCAGGTGTGTGAGAATTACTAGTAGCTTCGCAAATATGTCTAGGAATACATGATCAAACACAGCGAATAAATATAAGCACAAGCACGCATGTTATAACATGCATATACAGGCATATATAGAAATAAACGCAATGGCACACACGCATACCAAATTTACTGGTACCGGATGTCTCAGAACTATCCTCTGCTTTAATCGGAAATCGTATTTTTAACGGTGAGTGTAACACATTCTCATTCATATCAGTCGATTGCTTTCGCTTCTTATTATCGGGTACACTCGTACTTTTCCCCTTGCCAAAATCTGCTCATAAATTTTAAAGAATAACACATGTATTTTTTTATGCGTGTACGTGTGTATGCGACTATGTATAAGCTGGAGTACTGCTATTATATGATCTCGAAATATGCACACACGTATTCTTGTATATGTACATACGAGTAAGGCCAGTAAGTACTTTTCAGGGTGAAAGTAAGACAACTAAAGGTGAAAGTAACAACAACACAGAATCATTCTTAAATTCAACCGCTTTCCTTTCCACGTATGTACCGCCTACATTGCCATTGCCAAGTTCTATAGTACGCGTGGAAATATGTACGTACGTTCGTATTTTGTGTCCATGACTACATTCGAACGAATATATTCGTTTACGTACACGTTTGTGTGTAGCATCAGTGGTCAGAAACATACGTAGCCGCCACAAGAGTAGATGTATGGAACATGCAACTTTATATATGTATATACATATGTATGTATAGGTCTGGGTGTATGGCTGTATGCACGACTAGCCAATACATATTGATATGATAATGCGCATATATCATATATGTGTTCAAGTAAAGCGAAAAAAGAACTAAATTCTTCTGCATTCTACTGCAAAGAACTTCAAGCGGTTATCGTTTTCGTTTCGTAGGCATATAAGTACTCATATCCAAGCTTCTACGTCCATTTTACATATCCCCCCCTCATCTCATCTACTATTAAACATTCCTAGGACTGACATGAAACATTTTCTTCCAATTGCATACGTATATATACACCCAACACCTACACACGCGCCAACGACGACAGAAACCCCTTACACAGCCTGGGCTCAGATTTCAGAAACATGTACTCATACTAACGCCACATACGCACACCACACCAACAAGTACTTACCTAGTGCGTCGTGATCTCGCTTCTGACCCTGTGTGAGAGCGACCTGTGGTTTTCTTCCACCCTTTTTCGACGGATCTACCTTGTGTTCTTCTTGTGCAGATGTGGCGGCTCTAACCACGGACATGACAAATTTATTATGCAAATCGATGGCATTTGCGCTCATATCCGCGCTCTTACTAGCACCACCGCTCCCCTTCACATCTGAAGTACGGCTCGTGCCGGTTCTGGTAACATCCAAGCCACTTAATAATGTTTTTACGCTTTCATCAAATAATGCCTTACTAAGGTTCGTGGTGTGGAATTCTTTGTGCAAATTCCAGTATATCTTCGCATTCGCACCCAGCAGTTCATCAATCTGTTGTTTAATCTGTTGAGCATCCGCACGTGCACTACCAAGCTCCATCGTGTGTGATGACAGTCCATAAATTTGAAAATGTCAACACATGTGTCTCTTGTGTATGTGTTCATGTATACCGTTTCTATGTGCGTCTAATAATGTATGGGTGACTTTGTATTATTCAGTATACGCAGTATTCGTACATATGTACAGGTTTGTACAATAGACGTGTATTCATGGATATATAATTCTAATAGAAAATGTCGTACGTGGCTATGTGTAGATCAATGTATGTCGTCTTGAGTACACGTACGTTATGATAGTATGATGGTACAGTATTTGCGTGTGTATACTCTTCTCTATATATTAACCCATGCTTACAGTTATAATCCTTTGAGCACACATGCCTGGGGTACACACCAACCCAACTGCGTTCTAGATGTGCGTTTTGTGTGTGTGTGTGTGTGTGTTTGGTCGTTTGTTTGTTTGTTTGTTTGTTTGTTTGATATTCTCTTTGCGAGACTGAGAGTGAGTGAGTGAGTGAGTGCGTGAGTGAGTGAGTGTGTGAAAGAGAGTGAGTGTGTGAGTGTGAGTGTGTGAGTGCGTGTTGTTGGGGTGTTTGGGCAGATTTTTTAACGCTATTGGGAGGCACTTGGCGGGAGGGACGGACGGGTAGTGTGGGGTAAGGGTTAGGTAGTCTGTGGGGTAGGGCAGTGGGTGGGGTTTTGTGGGGGGGGGGGGTAGTCAGTAGTTCAGTGAGTTAGGTAGGGCATTCATACACGCGGGGTGGGCGGGAATGTTTGGCACGAGGAGATAACCTCAGCACTAATTTCAACTAACTAATATAATATGTAAGAGTTCTATTCACACTATGATATGAAACTAAAGTTTCCTTCTTTCCCCTCCCCAAAAAATAGCTTACTTTCTACGTGCCAATTAATAAACATTCGATAGTAGTGCTGTCTGTGCCCCCGTGCGTGTGTACATGTAGTTTGAAGCGAAGCCTGGTCTTGGTATCGTATAATACTGACATACACACTCGTGCTAGCATATGAATAAGTGTATCTGTGTCAGTGTGTTCAAAGTAAAATGTCTATCACCTTTATACCTGACCACAACGTACAACTTTCAACAACTATATGATTCCCTTGCGGTCAGAAACGATCATATTCTCGAGGCAGCCCATAGTCCCAGCAGTAACACAGGTTGCAAACTTTGTACTCAATATTAGCGTTATCAGAGTCTCGTCGTGAAGGAAACGGAGACGCAAGAAACTTCTGTAACACTACTCTAGAATCATACTGAGATAATAATACCAACAGGGAGAGTTAGATCTTGGATTATGTTCGCCATCTAATATTGTCTAGATTGGTTGAACTGGCACGCACGCGACAGATGCATCCATGCCATACACGGGAAATCAGGGTTTGTAGTTCCAACTGGTTTTTTCGAGTCAGCCGGACATGTCTGTCGTATAGTTCTCTATAGGAAATTAATTGTCTCCAAAATGTTCCAGCACGTGTTTACCTCAACTTGATAGTTTATCTTGGGGATGAAACTAAACATATAACAGCCCTGAATAACCCTTCCGTAAGGACAGCGAATGGTGTGACCTATTGAGAAACAACAACCTACTATTCCGAGGCAACCCATGTCTCAATGTAACGTTCTCCATGAACGTACAGCTGCTCTTTATGTGCACGTTCTTCTTTCTCCCAAATACATGCTTTAGGCATTCAAACTTCTTTCAAGTCAGAATTATACCCCAATTTACTATTTATTTTCAAAGAGTGGTCATTTTGTAGCCATCATCTCTTGGTAACTACCTGCACAACTCGCTAATACTGCAATCAAACATTTATTTTTAATTCTTTGAGTATATTAGCACATTTACTCAATCGTTTGAGGTTGTTGTCATTTATACTGAATGATCTGCCAGATACGTATAATCCGGATCTTCTTTGTGATCGTTCATGAGTGCATATTCATGAGTTGGTCCTCTGACGGCAATTTCCGTTGAATTTGAACGCAACGACCCAGTATGTTCATTAAGCCCTCTACCCTCGTCACGTTTCGTGAGAATTCCATAACTTGATCCTTCATCAATATCGATAGATGCCAAAGGCTTATCCCTAGGTACTGGTTTTGTCTTTTTGATGTTGTCAGTCCTTCCATTGGAGAACGAGAATGATTTGTCGATAGGTAGACTGGTCACCAGTTCTGCATATTTTGACATGGGTGAAGTAAGCGCTACATCTGTGTATTCCATGAAACCATCAGCGTCTTTGTCCTTCACTTGATGTCCTGTCGTTCTCAAACTATTTTGATATTCTTCACTATCATCCCGCTGTTCGTCAAAAATAGCCTTTATCTTGGGGACTATATCACTAAATCTGGGACGATCCTCTGGGATTCTTCGCCAACATGAGTTCATCAACTCGAAAACGTTGGTTGGGCACAATTCGGGACATTGCAATCTTTCCCCACCGGCGATACTTGCTGCTAAATTAAAAGATTGCGTGTTTGCATAAGGACGCTCACCGTTGCTGAATATCTCCCAGATCGTGACACCATACGCCCATACATCAGTAAGTTCTGTGAATTGTCGGGCAGTAATTGACTCTACGGCCATCCAACGAATAGGTAACAAACCGCCAGATTCCATCACGTAAGTGGCCTCATTGTCGTATACTCGAGCAAGGCCAAAGTCACTGAGCTGTGGAGAGATGAGAAAATTGATCAGCTGAGCAAGAAATGAGACGCATGTACAATACAAACAGAAATCGAGTTGCCGATATATCCGTTCCTTTACAAATTCTAAACCCTAAAACCTTAACTATACCTTTAAAGTTGGATAGCCTTTGGATCCTGTATCGCCCAATAGACAGTTACGAGCGGCTATGTCTCGATGTACCAAATACTTTCCAGCGACATATTCGCATCCTAAGGCCAGTTCGTAACAGAACCACAATCGCTCACGTGTTGATAGCCCAGGATTGCTTCCCAGATACTGTTGAAGGTTTCCTCCAGGTAGATATTCCATAATTATGCAAATTTCCGTCCGTTCGTCTTCATCCTCACCACTTACGCCGAGTATGCGTACGATGTTCGGATGCTTCAAGCCTTTCATAACCTCCGCTTCGGCAAGAAATCTTGATATTACAAAAAAAGCAAACATTACTTGTCAGACATGAACAGTCTCTTCTACTTGAGATTACAATATAACCGATAGAATAGCAAAGTAGCAAACACCGTACTTGTCTGCGAGAGTCTTTCGATGCTCTTCTTTGAGCGTTTTGATCGCGCACATGGCCGCCCGGTTATTGTGGAACAACGCTCCCTTGAAAACCTCTCCGAAGGCACCATTACCCAATTTCTCCAAGGCCATGAATGACTTTCTAGGAATCGAATCATAATCAAATCCTTCCAGTGCGTCTAGGTTTGACGCTGGCTGGGGCATGTTCTTTGGGTACTGTCTTGGTTCAAGCCTTTTCACTTTGTTCCTCTCTTGCTTGTATCTATAAAACATGCAACCGAGTGCAACGACTACAAGCCCGAATAATATGCAAGCCAACACTATACCGGCGACGGCCCCGCCAGAAAGGTTATCAGGTCGATCCGTTGCGGTTGTGTAGCATCCTAGCCCTAGTATAACGCGGTGCCCTAATTCATTATAAAAGTTCACATTACTTACTATCATGTGGCGTCCTGCAGTAAGTTTTAACCTTCCCGTAAACTCATATTGACTTTCGTTGGTAGCACGTCGGTCTGGTGGAAGTAATTGTCTAATCTGTGGATGAGATGAAGAATAATTTGTGTCAATATGGAACTTCCTCTACGAGTACAATGAGAAACAATCTCATTTGGAAGTGATGTGCGGTTCACGATTGTCAAAATCCTTCATAAATGAGTCCAATCGTTTTGACGAATAAGCTATGAAACCCTAATCCACGGCTACGGGGAATAGATATGCATACACAGACTTGCTTGATCTATTTGTGTATCATCGGATCTGAACGTCAAATGAAGCGTGACAAAGACGTGCAAACGGCACAAGTGTGAGTAGACACTATATAGACACTACATAGACAAGGGTGCCACAGGTAAGATGCTACTACATATACATGTGCCAGTTCGTCAATAGGCCAGCAGTACAAGTATTTGTCATGCTGTGCGGAGTATCCACACCTTTAAAGACTGCTCTGCAGTGTCAACTTCGGGTAAACATGTGAGGTTGGTCGTATGGCCCTGATCGATGTTACACCCGTATAGGGCGTAGTGTGGAATAAAGTAACCCCATCCGTCCAAGTTATTGGCTTTGATGAGACTCTGGGTAAAATTATAATACTATTAGTTGTTTACGGTCGTAATATCCCGATATCATGACTAAATCACATTGGTATAATTCAAACGTGAATACCCGATTGTTGGAATAGCTGTACCTGGTTGATGGTAAGTAATACGGAAGCCTCAAATTCCTCAGACGAAAAGACATTTTTTGGTGGTGCCTCGATCCATTTAAATAAGACTCCTGGCGGACAAGCAGCCGTATTTCCCCCGACAGGCGCCATTGGACTGTAGTCAATAGGATCGTATTGCTCCTGTGTCCAACAACTTGGAGTCCACCAGTACCCTACACAATTTTGAAATGCGTATATAATTACTTCATACAGTCAGTATCCTTGACAGCTGGACTCCGCTGCTTTTTTGAGCTTTAAACTAAACCTACAAAGGCTAAGAAACACAGAACAAACTGTATACCTCGAATCCATTTATTCATTCAGCTACTCAGCAATGGCAGCATGCCAAGATATAAATTAAACTTCTAGACGACAATTTATATGAACAAGTTAGATACTATCTACCATACTAGCGTAAAAGTTGAACTTGTAATTGACATTAGTTCCTGTAAGATTAGGTGTACAGTGGTATCCGCATGCACGCGCATGAATGTAGGATTTGCCGTATGGGTGCACATTAGTGGATCTGTGAACGTGCGTATGCGTGTGTGGGTGATTGTATGTGGGCAAGCGTCATTATACTTATACTCTATCGGCGAAACGTACCTTCAGCAAATTCCCAGTCTCTAGGTCCCAGCTTTGGCGGCGGGTAAGAGCCCAGCCATTCTGTTCTGTTTATGCTCGACATTTCGATATGACGGTAAACCTGGGTACTGTTCGAAGTGAAGTGTCAAAGTATACGAACTATAAATCGGTTGTAAGCACAATTGCTAAAGAACCGTGCGTCACGCTCGTATATAGGGGTAAATACTTCAGAATAGATCGAAAGTCTTTAGTTGATATATAGTGAATCGAAAATCGGACTGTCTCTACTGTTCGAAATATTTCAAGCGTTTTAATGAGCTTAAATCCAGTAGTGTTCAACTACATTAATACTCATTATCGTAAGACACCACACGAAATAAACATACGCTGTGCGAACGGTTGTGAAATGCGTTGGTGAAGTGTCCAGCTCTACCTATTTACTCCCTTTTATTATGTTATCATCGGTATGGGTCTTCAATGGATTATTGCTATCAACGATTATCTATGCATAGAACACAGCGACACTTGGTTGGATATGCTGTTCATTTTGCTCACAGGAGCGCCCATGGTGCTCATTATAACTGGCCATCAAGTGACGCTGTTCTAGTTTGATGGGGTATGCATCAAAAATACACCGCTTTGTGCGAAAACCAGCAATGCAACGTATTTGATGGGGAATGTGATACAAATAACGACATCATTGTGAGAGAAGCAAGCAACCTGACACCAATTTGATGGGGAATGCAACAACAGGCAGTATTTGAGAAGTATATTGTATCTTTAATTAGAAACGGGGAGCACCACCACACACGAGCCACTCACTGTGATCTTAGTCGCAAAGGTGACTTGTTTTCTCGTCGGTCGTGTAGACGTATCGGAGTCATTTATATCTTCGTGTTAATGTATTGGGTACACTGAACCATCTGCAGTGTCCACTTTTATTGTTTTTACGTCGGCAGTAGCTCTATGGCTGAACGTTTCCGTTTCTGCATTCATGTGACGTCATAGAGAGAGGTCTTCACGCATTCCAGTGGAGGTAATCCACTTGCGCGCTGAATAAGAAAGCGTCGAGAAGAGAAAAGATCTCTTGAATATAACGCTCTCCCGGTACAGAATATTGTAAATGCTATACATCTGGTATTTTGCGATCTTGCTGATAGTAAAGCAATTAAGAAAGGGCAAGATCTCACGAAGATAGCGCTCAGAAGGTACAAAACATTGTCGATGTTTGGAATTTAATAAAAGCATGATCTCCTGAAGATTCATTGATGTTATATGTATGGTCATTACACTAATTCTTTTTGTTAGTAGATCTACAAATACCCGAGGGCGTATGAGTCGCACGCAGTCTGGAAAGTAGGTTTAATATCAACACTCCAATCCTAGTCGCCGTATAAATCCAATGATCTCTGCTTTCTAATACTAGCGAACTTCAAACCATATGATGCCACCCTTGTAACGATTATACAAGATTGGCA
>JAWQFL010000006.1:2063776-2119914 GCA_033442365.1 Creolimax fragrantissima
CGAACACGCTCTTAGTGTATATATTTGTTGTACATGGGTTGTACAAACAGCCCACTGTCTGTCAATTAATCGCACATACACCTACACACGCACACGCACGAAAGCAAGCAGGCACTATCAGTCAAGCAGTATATGCCCGCATGCATATACTCGCATACCCACGCACACGCATACATGCACAAACACACACACATACACACCCCACGCACACGCATGCATCAAAATACATACACATTACATACACACGTACACAGAGTATCTCTCTCTCTTTCTCCGAATCTCTTTCTTTTTCCCTCTCTCTTATAACGCTGGCCAACCACAAGACACTCAAACATTCATTTGTTGTAGAATTCTATCTGTCTACGTTTACACACAAACGTCGCACATACACGCACAAACACACACACATACAGTTGCTTTGTAAGTTCAAATGCACGTAAAAATGTTGAATTAGTTGTGCTTGGCGTCACATTATGGCTCATCTACATGGATTCGTTTACCGTGAAAGCAGATCTACATATGTGGCAATAGAATTCGGCACAAGTGTATACATGCTTTACAATATGCAATGATGAATAGACATATAAAGCATTTTGTGCTTTGGGGTTGAAAAATATCGCTTAGCTTAGTTCATTTTTCCGACGGTAAAGTTCATGTTATTCTCATTACATTCTAAGCATCCAATATTTCCATTCAGATTGCGTACATGGTGTACTTGACCCTGTAGCTAAAACCTGTGCTTGTCATGAAGGATGGGCCGGGGTATTGTGCAACTGTAAGTTGTGAAGTGTTTTTAATCAGTGTATGAGATTAATGCGTGTTGATCCACCTACCTGCCTTCTCCTCTCATCAATTCATATATGGATTTTTATCATACCAACGTATACATAAATAAATTCACAAAGATAATACCAAGCCTCTGCTTATGGCAAACCACAACGGGTGGTTATATACGTATGATCCACAGGCATGCATATCCTATTAGCATAAATCCGGTTATCTTGCATTTTTCATGGTCACTTATGTGTATGGTGCCTAACGGAGAACTATTGTTAGTTAAGGATGTCCGTGATAAGCGATAGAACCGTTTGCCACGAGACCTCCCTCAACAAGCCAGAATCGCAGAAGTATTTCATATGCGCACAGCAAGTGAAAATTTTCTTATCTCTTCGCTTATGTAATTATAGTGTGTCTTGCGGATACATCATGCAAATTGGTACGCGGGAAAAACAATACTGGGTTCTGTGATTCAACACTCAAAGTAGTTAAAAGCAAGGGATACTCATGTATCGACAAAGGTATGCTTAACGTACTCTCAAACACACATATATGTGTTTTTAAACAGAAGTGCACGGCTAAATTCGTATACACGCGTATATCTACAAGTTTAAAGGTCAGTTGCTAGAATACCTCAAGGAAATGAACTCTGAAAGTGAACAGAAAAAATGACCATAGATGACAAGGTAGTTCCAGTATCATATGACACTGATATACATATTTATATTTGCACGCAGTACATCTGCATACAACTAAAACTTCTCGCCGTAAATTTATGTCGGGTTTATGAAAAGTAGGTCGAGAAGTTAGAAAATTCATTATCTTGAAGGCATAAGTTCAAGGAATGAATGCATCAGAAGAAACATACACAAACGCAACAAATGAACAAAGGAATAGCATTCTAATGTACGTATACCTATGATCATCTTGTGGGCAGACCCTATTTTGCACGCATTACTGCACGGGACCCACGCACACGTGGTTGTTCAGATAGACAGGAAACCCAAAAATATCGAAGCATCTTTCTCGCTCATAAGAGATGAAAGAAATAATACCGACGGTAGTGTGAAAGATCCACAGTCTTCTCTGTTTGGATGCCGTTTAACGAATTGCTCGGAGGCATACAACCCTCGTGGTGCGTTGTACTTATTTATATATGAATGTGTTTGTGCGTCTGAGCTATGAGGTTTAGAAGTCGTACTGAGGCAGTTGCTGCTGAACCCTACCTGGTTGTCATTCAACTACACATGTTGTGCATATATGTTTGTTGTGCGTGTGATATGAGTTCGTGTACATCTATGAATTGCATATATACAAGCTGAACAAAAGCACATGTGATAACGCGATAGATTCGTCTCTACGCAAGAATGAAGCAATGGTGCTGTGTACTGAATTTGAACGACTTGAAATGTCATGGGAAAATGTAACTTGCGTGTATTTTACTGCAAGCAGTACATATGTAAGTCGTTTTTGTCCTGCATTAGCGTTATAAGACTATTTCTCAACTGGTATATGATTAAGAGAACGGGCTGTATGTTATGTGCATTTATATCTTATACTATTTTCTGGGACTATTGTGTTGTGCTATACTTTTACAATACTACGAAACTTTATCTTCTTGTATATTCATGTTGACATTCATTCAGGGCCGCACGATTACGCTTTGAGTGACTGAAATAATATGTACATTTATTGGTTGTCTCCCCTAAATTATTCCTATTTGTGGATGTTTGATGCCTTTTTACACACACTCTTGGCAGCAAATCTATCAATAAAACAATTACTTGTGAATGCCATTTGTATGAGAGTGTATTGTTAGGTGTATTAAAAGGGCGTGTAATGTATTTATCTACGTGCTTCAATAAACCTAACCCAATACGCTCGTTTCTGTACCAGATCCTGACCTGACTCTGGAGTATGAGTGCCATAATACAACATGTGCAATGAGTTGTGAGACTGGTAGTGCCGACTGCACAGACAGTATGCTGATGTGTTTATGAAGATCACTTATTGTTATAGCAATACGTTACGTGCTTAATGTTCGTCGATTATATGCTCACCTACAATTGATCATGGAGAGTATGCAGTTTTCTTGATCATATGCAACGCCTTTAGAATTTCGTAAACTTGTACTGGCGAAGCAATTCCCGCGCCCCAGTGTATGCGACCGTGGGTGTGTATCTGTAGACGGTGGATAGCCAAGCGGTATTGATCAATATGTACTAAAGGTTGTCTTATTTTACTAATTTAATTTAGTTCTGAAAGGAATTGTAGAAAAGGTGGATGGTAGCACGACCGTGCGATGTGCTGCCAATGGGGCATGTACTGTAAATGAAAAGGTAAGCCAATGGGCTGCGTATTTTGTTGCCATTATGTCCGTTCTTGTAATTCTAATCGTGTGTATGTGAATTCGTGGTTCTGTAGATACACGATTCCGAGCAACAATACGCACCGCAATTGTTTTCTTTGCACGAAAAAAAATTTCTTTTTAAATTGCTTTAAACTAGTACAGATTCTTAGTTGAAACTTGCCTCCGGTTATTCATATTGTCGTATGTATGGAACGTACATTCTTTTCTCAATATTGTGCACAGTCCGTATTAAGCAATAATCTGTGTCGCATGATGTCGGGTTTAAAACGCTTGTCCTCTTGGTTGTTGGTTTGGTTGTTAGCTTTCATTGTGCTTTCGTATCTGTTTGTCTTAGTATATCTACATCGTACGTATTTGGGTGTCTGGTTTGATCGTTTGGTTTGTTAGCTTTCATTGTGTTTTCTTATCTGTTCGTCTTAGTTTATCTAATTCGTACGTATTTAGGTGTTGGACAAGCTATTCCGAGGAGGGGTGCATCTTCAGTGTAGCGCAGGCGAATGTGTTTACGAGCACCACCCACACCCCACCACTACTGCAATCCCAACCCCAACCCCAAATCCTGAAGCTAAACGACAATACCACGTATGTAGATTACACATATTATTGCATACGCATAAATGAATATATTACGCTCAAGTCGCTTCTTGCCGAAGAATATGACGAGAATCTGAGAAAACGTCAAACCACCATGTACAGCACAAAATGTTTTAAATACAATAATGCATACAACTTAAATGCTCACTCTCATGTAAACGTGTACAAATTAGAACTCCCTTCTAGTCGTGATAGTTGCACTATCAATAGCTGCGGTTGGGTGCTTCTGTGGACTCATAGCGTGCGCTGTTGTTTGGTATCGGTTACGGAACACCCGGAGCGACACGCTTTTCTCGTCGTACGAAACAGAAACGGACAGTGAGAGTATAAATAGAACCGGCTCTGATGATAGTGTTAGTGGGATTGCTAAATATCTGCGTGACCGGGGTCAACTACATGGGACCCTCACATGGACTGATCTAACGTACTCCGTGAAGAGCACAAAACCGAAAGAGACGTACGAAGGGTGCTGTGGATTTGTAGGTACGTGTTTTATGTTGGCATTTTGTGCCCCCATATGCGCTGTGGCTGGGTCTATACGGATAGAGTGCGTGCTGGACATTATTTCGTATCATGTTCGATGGAGGGAGGAGCGTGCGAATGTGATACGTCTCAATGAACAAACGTCGTATTCTGCTCCATATATCTACGCGAACATTTCAAAATGCTGATAAAGACAATCGTAGTGTATTAGTAAGTGTAAACATGCCCATTACCACCACCATTAGATAGATACCCCGCGTGCTGTTCTGCTATTTCTTTTTCTAACTTCTATCAAAATCGCCCCACTCATCATAGATACGTTGACGCCCTCGTTGCTCACAACCCCGTACTACAAAAAAACTATTCACGGAATTAGCGGGATCGCAAAGCCAGGCGAATTAACTGCAGTTCTCGGACCTTCAGGTGCGTATCTATAATTTGTTGATCAATAACTTTTTGGCTTCTAATTATTAAATGATGGTTGTTTTATACAAATAGTTTGTACGATCTGTTCAGTTCACATAGCAATTAACTGTGTAGTAAAATAATGCGTGGGTAATTTTGGTGCGTAGTTATAGCTTAGATTCATACTGCTTCTTTAGATTAATTGCATCATCTTTATCTATATACATTATGGATCCATAGTATGAGGCATTTTCTTCTCAAAAGTATTCTAGTGTTACTTTTTGTCAACTGCGCCAATAAGCGAAAATGCGTGTATGTATTTTAAGGCCTTGCGAGTAAAGTACCATGGACTCCTATGCACACGAATCTGCTACATATATACAATAATATCGTCTAAACACTCCCAAATTGTCATTATTTTTCACATACACGGTACGCACTCATGAGCATATGTACTGCAATATGTTTATCTAATCGAGTAACAAAATATTGTAGGATCTGGAAAGACAACTTTGCTAGAGGCACTCGCAGGTAAATGGACATGTACATCGATGCATATTATGCATATATGGATTGTTATTTGATTACATGTGTGTTCACGAACGTATGATTATGTGCTTGTTTGTATTTTATTAGTGTATGGTTGTACACACATGTATAGAATTCCCTAAACTGGTAATCTAGTTCTAGATGTTCGTGGTTTGTTTTGATTTTGGTTCAATAGTCCGGTCTGTGGTTGATTTGCATAGTAAGTCTTATATATTTATTGTTACTTTTGATTCGCATTGTGAACCATTATTTTACCCATACAAATGTATCCCCAAACCCCGTTCTAAAATTACTGAAATGACCGATATACACATACGTATGTATTCGACAACTACAAACACTCATAAAATTTAGGTTTTACAAAACATTCTTTTAGATGCACATAGGAATGCAAGTATGTACGTATGTATAGTATAGAGAGAGTTTGTGGACGAGATTTCATCTACAGTTGTTATTAATATTAATGCTTTAATCCCGGCTAACACATATCATACCTTTAATTTCAGGGCGGCTCCGCAACGAAGGTAGCATACAGGTGTTCGATAAACATAATAGAATGGTCTTGTTCTGCGTGCACGCGCGCGTGTGTATATATGAATGGCGGGGTGTGCGTTGTTGTGTATGGCGAGTGTAGAGGAATAGCAACGGCGCTCTCAGTACTGTTTGTGATCAATTCCTCTCGATGTATATATCGTGAGTATTATGGTCAAGGCTTTCACAGTATACATGCTGTATGCCTCAATCATCGTCGCAACGACGGTTGCATACATAACACACTAAACGAGAACGAATATATAATGCTGAGCCTGTACTTTATACGAGCGATTGAGTGCAAAATGTTATGGGCTCTTGCTTGTGCATATAGGTTTTTTTGTATATTTGATAACGTATGCACATATATATGGGCATTAGTGACGGATATCGTTTTTACTTGCTCGGTCGATGCCACAACATTCTAATTCATCAGAGGTCTGCTGGGAAGGTATTGATGTGTCCACGACTTGTATAAGAGGTTTCGCACCTGGGTACGTGAGTCGGTGTCAGTGCAGGTGTAGTTAGTTATGGAAGTGCAGAAACCTTTTCGTGTAGTGCACTACGTATTCATGCAATTCAAAGTTGCATCCGTGTGCGTAAATTGTATATTGGCGAAGATGGCCATTGATACATTGACCATAGTGTATATATCAACTATTTTTTATTTGGTCTAGGTCGAGGTCTGCTAGAAGGGTCAGTAAGGGTCGGAGGCCGAACCATAGAAAGTAATATGCGATTTATGTTGGGATATGTCGACCAGAACGACCATCTTATCGGCACACTAACACCAAGAGTAAGCGCGAGTGTTGGATGTGCACGTGTGTGATTATTTTCTGTGGGCGAGTTTGTATGCATACACTAATATATATGTGAGGATCGGTGTCAAAAGATTGACCTTTTTTCAAGCTTGGTTATAATCAACCACGAGTATCTTCTTACATCAACGTTGAGATCAATGCTACTTTATAGATGTTTGTTGTTTACCTTTATGCATGTATTTTTTATGTAAATGAGAGGATTGTTCAACAGCTCTCAGAAATCAGTGCTTTGGTTACGTAGTCCAAGATTAAAATACCAAAGTATATGTAGCTTGGTTTGATGAACACGTAGACGCACTCTCCCGTCGCACATTCATCAAATATTTCCTGCGTAGATCCTCCTGCATGCACAGACATATATGTCTTGCTAACAAAACTATACAATAGGAAAGTCTGATGTATTCTGCTAGGCTTCGATTGCCGGACAATCTATCTGATGCTGTTAAGACGCAAGTTGTAATGCATGTTATATGTAGTTTAAACATGAGCGGTTTCGCCGATTCTCTGATTGGTACTATACTTATTTGGGAATGTGTGTTTGTGATATACATATACATGTATGTATATAGTGTGCCTACTTTTGTTTGTTCGTAAATTGGGCACGTGTGCTACAAATTGTACTTTGTTAAGATGAATATAGCAAACGTAATAAATAGCGAACATACTTTCTTTCACTGATCGGTAAAAGACATACGAACTGATCCTTTTTGTCTGCTTGATGGATGGTTGCCAATTTTTTATTTCTCTGCTTCTTGATAGGTATTTGGCTCTCACTTTCTTTGTGTTTATGTTGTGGGTGTGTAATGTGGGGTTTTATGCGTATATCAGGAACACCTATGCGAAGAGGTATTTCTGGAGGCGAGAAACGTAGAGTTAGCATCGGCATGGAGTTGGTATCCTGCCCCGGTGTGCTATTTCTGGATGAACCAACGTCAGGTATGGAATGCATGATACGTCATCTGCGCAGTTACATGCATCAAAATATACAATAAACATACAATACATGCATATCCATTCACGTACAGGGCTAGACTCGGCTAGCGCACAGGTCATCATTAGTAGTTTGGCAAAAGTTGCAAAAGAAGATGACACTGTTGTTTGTATGTCAATTCATCAACCACGAAGCAATATATCCATGCAGTTCGATCGGGTGATTTTGTTGAGTAAAGGGTATGTTCGTCCATATGTATTGTATACTTGTGCCGTATTTTTACGTGTTTATTTGGTTATGTGCCTTGCACGTATGTATTTGTGTCGAGTGATGAGACAAGAATTGTGGAGGAAGATGGGATTTTGGGAATGCGTATGTTTTTATATTTACATTAATTTCCTTTTCATACCATATGCAAAATTGATTATCTCTCTCGATAATAGGTACAGTCTTTTTCAAGGTGGTATTGATGAAGCACTTCATTTCTTTGAGAGTATGGGACGAATAAAATATCCAGGATCCTATAATCCAGCTGACTATTTGATTGACTGTGTAGCTTTGTTCGAAAAACAGGGCACGCATCATCAAACAAGAGTAAGTGTACCTGCATGTGTTGTTGTATGTTTAATATTGATATATGATGCACGTGTATATTTCATCAGTTTATTTGTGCTTATGCAAGCATTGCTGATCGCCTGTGGGCATACATGTGTAATTATTTGTGTTCGTATAAAATCGTCTTTCCGAAATAAACTATGCCTTATTAGAGCACAAATCATTTTTAGTACGTACTTCATTTTGAGTTCGCACACCCTATGACTGATACTATCCTTCATCCTGCATATATTTCCACGCCCTATTACCCACCTGCAGATTGCAGGTAGCCCTGTAGACAACGAATCACGCCCATTACTTAATAATGGAGACTACTGCAGTCCGCACTCAAAAACACGTTTGCGAAGTAGTTCTAGCCAGGTATGAATACATGCTCACATGCTCACATACACATATACAACCATTTGTATGGATTTATGTTACATAAAAATCTAAAAATATAGGTGTGCGCTCGTATACCAGAATCATGTCTTTGTACATACTTGCATAAGAGACTCACTCACTCTGTTATAGGCTAATATCATCCATGTATACCAGGTATACATGCTAGTTTTTATGTATTCACTTTACCTGCTCACCCACAAACAAGTGTAGTTGGTTGCTCATTTGTTGTACATATTTGTTAAATAAAATGTACACATAAACGGGTTCTTTTCTTTAGGCATACGTGGTCGCATACATATAAACACACATACATACAAATGTATATATATATATTATTATTGATACATACAGATACTTGGACATGCGGTCAGCGATCACAACGAATGTGCATGGAACATTCCCAATGTTGGGTTCGTAGTGGAGAAATACATGGCGAGTGAGTCACACAAGCAATTGCACATTGATATTATAGCAACATTAAGGTGAATATTTTGTATCTTATATATGCACGGGTGTGTTTGTACGGTACTTGTGTAGTTCTGTGTGGATGATGCTATGGTATACGAGTTGTATGAATATATTTCGCGTATGATACCATGCATCACTTGGCATGTGATTTAAGTAGGTCACCGCACACAGAAGGAATAACGGTAACAAGTTTATTTGGGTGAGTGTTCGTGCGTGTGCGTGTGTGCATGTGTGCTTGTGTTTTTCTATCACATACATCATACATCTACAAGCAGCTACTCATACACTCCCCTTATGTTTGCCAGGGACATGGGTGGATCATATCAAAGTAGTCCTAACCCCACTGTGCAAGCTAACAGAAGCACTGATGATGTCCTCCACATTAGGTAAAGCACTTATTTATACATAATCGCATGCACATACCTACATGTGAACCTATCAACATAAATATCTGTGGATCTCAGGAGTACATGTATATAGTTTCCTCTACTTTGTACCTACACCTAACTAAACTTACATTGCATACCTATTAATGGACGATCACGCACGCTACAAGGCCATTCTCGACAAACGCGTCGTGGGCAATGCAGTTCTTTGTACTCTCAAAGCGTACTTTGACAAATACAGTGAGAGACCCTCAATTGCTCCTGGGTCACATTGTGGTAGCAGCCGCTGTAGGCTTATTACTTGGCTCAATATACTACCACACGGGAGATAGATATGATGCCCATGCCCCTATAAACGATGGTATGTGTACCCACCTCTCTCATTCTGCGATTTTATGATGAACGGATATGTATGTGAGGGTGTGAATGTGTGAGTGTGTGAGTGTATTGAAACGGTCAGTTTGTGATCGTTGCTCTGTTTCCCTGAATTCCCAAAAGGCAAGGCATGATTCCTATACACACAACATGTACTTGATGCGTGTGTTATTTGTATGTTTGGCATGCCTATGCCCACTATACACGCATATATATCTCACATATGATGTACAATCATTGA
The DNA here is from genome assembly GCA_033442365.1 of Creolimax fragrantissima. Taxonomy (NCBI): domain Eukaryota; class Ichthyosporea; order Ichthyophonida; genus Creolimax; species Creolimax fragrantissima. The sequence continues at coordinate 2,073,708 of JAWQFL010000006.1, forward strand.
GTGGTCAAGAAACCAGTGTCACTCAATCATTCACGTACGCACACTTGCGGACACACACCCATATGCAATAATAAGAAACATCAGACACGCACCGTGAGGAGGTTCGAAACAATATCATCAATAAGTTCATAAACAGAATGGGTTCTCTACTATTGATGTGTGCATTTCTTGCATTCGGGTCACTGTCGTCCCTCGATTTGTTTTATAGAGAGAGATTGGTGTTTGTACATGAAAGTCGTAACGGCTTCTACCAGCAGTCAGCCTTTTACGTACAGGTATGCCATAAACACGCATGTATGGGCATACGTATGTACACACAAAGAGAAAGAGAGCTTGCATGTACACTCAGAACAGGCACACACCCGCACATATATGTCTACGCCACTGCGTATTTCTCATGGCATATACCCGTGTTTTAGTAGCTCTTCCTTTCAATTTTATAGCCAAGAAATTGCGATTGCGTACTTGCCATATGTATATATGTACGTGTATGTTGATGTATGTGAGTATATTGCCTTTGATCGCCCTCAGGTATGTTATACACTTGTGTATTAATATTGCATATGTGCTTCACAGTTGTTCGCTTTACATAATTGTATATACGACGAACTTTACACATGTTGTAGAGGATTCTCTTTGATTTTATTCCGCTGCGAGTAATTCCACCTCTGATTCTCGGCACAATCTCGTACTACATGATTGGCCTGCGACCTGGATGGGTATTCTTATTGGCCTTTTTGGTAGTACTGGTTTTAATTAATCTGTGCGCAACTACGATTTGCATGTACGTGCATAAGATTAACATATTCCTTTGTGTATTTATCCATATGTCCTTCTCGTAAACTCACGTAGTATACTTGAATTATGTTTCATTCATATGTGCACCATGACGATGTGTACAATGTGCATTAATATCATATTTGTATTTTTGGTGTGGAACAAGTAGACTTTGCGCAATGGGAGAGTAGTTTAGTCTGAGAATCAATTCGGATTTCGTGAAATTATATTCACTTAATGTTGATGCTATGTTTAGCGAGGATGTATCGAGCTTGTGAGATACCGGTGCATTTATATGTTTACATGTATGCATATATGTACTATAAATGTGTTTGTGTATACGTTGTTTGACATTTACACCTCACCTAAATGCAACATACACTACATTCACGTAGTACACTTGAAGACAACGTACGCAAGTCTTAGAATTGCACATGTATGCGCTACGCACACGAACCCGTACATACATCCGCCAATGAGTTTGCTTTTCTTGTAGGTTAATCGGGCTATTGGTGCCTTTATCTGTTGGGAACCTGATGGCTAGTATGGTAATTTTGTTTTCGTTAATGCTCACTCCGATCTTCAATAATAAAGGTATTTATAGCTGTAAGATACATCTGAACACTTACATGTGCATGTCCTCATGTACAATTTGAGTTTCAAGATTGTGGTTCTGGTTTATTATGGTAACACGTAAATATGTTTACAAAGAGTCTTAGCTCAAACTAATCTAACCCACGTACAGGCCTACATATCTGTAGATACAGACACATGCGTATGTCTAGTCCATATTGTCTCTCATCTTTTTTACTTTCCTTGAAGAATCAATGCCACAATATCTGTCTTGGCTTCACTACACCTCGTTCTTTAACTACGGATACGAGGCACTCGCTGTGAACGAATTAGATGGTGTTTTCCTTTCTGGAAATGTGTATGGAGACGTCTCGGCCGACAATGTACGTGTCGTGTGTGAGAGTGCAAGTTGTTAACCGGCAATGTTTAATAGGTCATATTTTGGGGTGTTTCGCACTCACACGAACATGTACCTCACACTATCGTGCTTACATGTGCACGTGTTTAAACTGTCATTTTATTCTCAAAGTTGATTTGACCAACAAAGTGGAATGTGTGGTTGTATATTAATTGAACTAGACAAGTGTTTGCACTCATTCATGTTCTCACATACACTATTTACGGACTCTGACAGATCAACTCAACGGAAATCCTTGTAAAGCTTGGGCTGCAACCCACCAACTATCTTTTTGATCTCACTGTACTCGTTATCGCTGTGGTTGTTCTGATTGGACTAGGGTATCATAGTCTAACACGATACTCTTCGTAAGCCACATTTCTATGAAATCTATTGAAGTGATGATGTGTTCAACGAACGAAAATAAAATCAACAGTAATGGAAAAGTATTACCTGCGTTGGTAATGCCCTTAATATTTGAACCCTAACACTAGTGCGTATACTGCTCTGGTCCGAAAAACTTGAAGCAAAATGAAAATATTTGTATTAAATGTATGATCATAAAGAACTGTGGGATGGGCAAGTTTTTTTCTCAATGTCCATAAAACTAAAATGATCTGTACTACCTCTCACATCACATTCAAATGCACGACATTCCAACCAGCAACACCTATAGATTAAACCAGTATGAATTTTAGTAGCACCGTCCAAACACAAATTCGAATGTACAATTTTATACCCCCGTGAACGTGAAGATGTTTACAGCGGAGCACACACATAACAGTGGACAGACGAAAAAACTGCAACTGTGACGATTTTATTCTTTAACTGCGTCTGATAAAGGTTGTACGCATACGTATTTGGTTTTGACCAAAGAGAATGAAGAGCTTTGTATTGTTCAGTGCACCAATGTGCACTAGAGTTTACTGGTTGGACGATGGCAATTCACACTGCTGAAGACGAATACAGTCTCTCCTCGACTTATTCAGCAAACTATTGATATAATACTAATTTCTAATTACTTACATAACGTGATTAAGCTTTGGGATTGGACGAATGTCAGTTGTGCTATCACTTGCGATTAAATTCTCGAGCATCTAGCTCATGAGGTTTTCTTATCTGCCTGGCTTTGTCTGTTCGTATGCTACCAGGGTTCGTACAGCATGCCCCATGTATTTGTGCGAAGCTGTTAGATTCTCCCACTATATAAATACCTCGATTCAAATCCTTATGGAACCTTTTCGAACAGTGTTATTTCTGTATCTGTTCGCTGTGCAATTATAATTTCGAAGTTTTATTCTGATATGTATGAAGATGGTACTTCTTTGGTTGCGTGCACGTTTACTAGTTGCTGTATGTACAGCAAAGAGAAGACTGATAAATCTGATATATAGAAGATTACCACGAATACAAGGACCTGTACATTACTGTTCACAGAAACGTAGAATCCATCTACGAAAGTGAGTACATTTGCCGGGACGAGTGACTCTAGCAGAGACTGTGACAAGGTACTCTTGAGATATGGAAACTATTAAAACCGATGAGATCTCGACTAACCGATCGTTAGATAAAGAATGAGTCTGACACGGGCAAGGTAGAGGATATGCATAATCACATACAAATATCTTTATCTATACATTCTATTTATACAAAGTATATACAACCAGTCCGTTACGGCAGCTCAAATATTTCTACCTACCTACTGTACATAAGTAAATGATTTGAAATAGTATTTCCAAATCATATGTCATGCTAAGGACGAGGTTCTGACATTACCCAATCAAAGTTAAAAAGCGATGGCTGTCCCGCGTGAGTGACATTTGCAAAAGGAGCCCATGAGAAAGGTGGCTGTTGGTCTGTCGATGCATAAAGCGAACTTTTGAATAAATGCATTAAGTGGGCCAAGGAGAGTATGTATATATATATGTACGAATGTATGATGAGCGTGTATAAGTTTCGTACTTTATCCACGCATGTCAACACTGACATTTGTACGACACAAGCACGCCAATGCAAGGTTTACAGGCAGGCAGCACATAAACACACAACGTCAACTCATACACGATTAGGTAAAATAACTTAATCTACATGGGCATGATAAACATACCTGTAGTGGGGCCATTGACTGCCATGAATATAAGCTTGCGTCCCATCCCGACGTTGGTGATCTGAGTACAGAAAGTAGAATTATGAAAGTTAATGAACCGTATAGTATCACGTTTAATTCTAATAGAATTGACTATTAAGATTTTGTCGCACATGTACGCACTCACACACTAGATAATCAAACTATACACGTACCGTTCACAATACGTCAGTATGCACTGCGTGGCATTGATTACTCTCTATATAGAATACATATGCAGACATAATCTCATCACTTTCCAGTACGAAACATATATACGGATATACTAGTGCACACACCTTGGCATCAATAGCTCCATCTAATTGAAATTTCTCTCCTTTTGCCAAGTCCCAACGTCCTGCGATGGCATTTCCCGGTTGACCCAGAGACAGAGGGTCGTTCTCGAAATCATTGTACCGCATTATGCGTTGCATGCTTTGTACATCAGACACCGTTAACTGGTGGCGTATACGCCACATATTATTGGATGTGAGTATATATATGTATTATAAATAAACAGTATTTTCACTGTCAGCTTAGAATGAGTAAAAACTTCAAACATCAGGAACAGCTACGTATTGTCATTAAGACATGGGATTACTAGAATATGTATGTGCTATGATAGAAAAGAACTCATGTGAGCAATCATTCTCACCATTGGTACATGATTCTGTTCAAGTATATATAACATGCACATACACACACGTACCTGCTGCTCTCGAAATATATTGGCACGTGGACAACGCTCGTGTGACCATTCGTCACCCAGTTCCTCATACTTTGCAGCCCACCCGCTGGTATTGTAGATGTCTGAGAAGAACGGTACGTTGTAAGAAGCCCAATATCCATTCTTGTTGAGGTGCTGTAGATGGATGTCAAAAGTGTTCGATATTGGTTAGCATTTTATAAAGGTTGTGGAAGTGTGAAAACATATTTCTATCCAGAACCATATCCCTGCAGTAATACAGCATGGGTGTATAGAGGTGTATTTGTAACTATGTACAGTACATTACACAGATATAGCTCAGTCTTCTACATTACAGTATATGTGTGCGTTTGCCATGTGTATTACATTATACATATATACCTCAGACATGTCTTCGTAGTGGATTGTTCCTGGTAGCTGTTCTAGAACATAAAACGACTTCGCTGGGAGGTTCTCACCCTTCGCAAAGCTGTTCATATTCATAACCATCCATTGACTATCATACGTGCCACTGTTATGAATTCCTATCATTAGAACAATGTATCACGTTGATATTATGAGAACTTATGTACTATGGCACTCAAGGTAACGTGGATATTGAGTGATTCTCGTATGGTACCAATTGTGTATGATCGATGATTTCGAAAGCATCCTAAACATACTTGCACTCAATTGGATACATGCACACGTACAACGTACACGCATACCCAGCAACACTGATTTTCTCGTAGTCATATGCAACATACAACCAAAATTCATGTAAATACTCACTCTATACACTCATATAGACAATCATATGTATATACATGACGGATGAACAACAACTGTTTTGTGCTATGTTGGTGTACAGAACGTTAACTCACGATTATACGTGTGCATGTATGCCCTTTAAAACCAGCAATCACATAAATCAATATCTATCCGCATACCGAAAAGCTTCACCCACTCCTCTGCCGATTCACTTAAAAGATTAGCAACTGATCCTCTGATCCAGCATGGGACAGACTTGTGTGTGATGGAATGTGAGAGAGTTTCGTTGAAGTTTGTATTGGAAGTCTCCATCACAAATAGACCAGCGCTTGTGAGATAGAAATCATCAAGAGACCATAAAAACCCTGTATACGTATTCGTAGGCGTGTATGTAATTTACACGTTTACCGATTAAATATAATTGCACGTGCATACATGTAATTTTTACTATCGATGTTGCGCTCGCTAAGAATTATCATGCCGTTTGTATGCAAGTAGCGTATAAATCATAGCAGTGTCTCTTGCCTCATTTTCCAGCTATGTGAGTCCTGTCTCTCGATGTATGATGTAGTCATATTTTCATGTTGCGCGTATGGGTAATCATACACATACCTGGAGTTGAACTAAAGGTGATATCTTTACGATATCTCTCACATGTTCTAGCAGCGACTGAGTACGGACTGCATTGCATTTTAAAGTTGTATGTCTTCAACTGACGAACCATGAGCTGAAAATGGTCCCATGTGGCATGTCCGAAGAAGATGTCAGACTGTCATGTGCATGGATGTGCATGTATATGCGTATACGTGCATGCATGTCGAAATGTGTATATGAGTACTTGTGTGTTACTGCTGTGGTGGAAATAAGAATACTAGTGGCATACATTTGTGTTCGCAAATTGTGTTCGCCGGAAGGTACGCTGCATATATGTGTAAACGTGTGTGCGTCTATATGTGCCTTTTTAAATTTCTTGTGAGCCTTACTCCGTGTGAGTCAGAGAGTGTGTCCAAGACTATATATGTATACCGGTGTATAGTATACCCATGTTTGCACATAAAGGTCTACACGTGTTCACTATTTAAACTCTCATGTTTGGGTGCTCTCGTAAATCCTTAAAAAAGGAGTCGTAGTCCAGACATTTGTTCTCTCGATTTCGTCTTTTCTGGTAATCTATATGTGTCTAACACGTACATACGTACTTTATCTGGCAGGACCTTGACAAGAGCGCTGCACCTATCGTTTTTCCTTGCGTTTTTCTCAGCGGTAAGTTTCATGTTCATTTTCCTTTCCGCCTCAGTGAACATAGGCACCAACGTCTCCAAATCACCGTCCGCACTCAACATATATATCTGTACATCGCTGTGTATATATGTGCGTATGTTTAAGTATCCGTGCGGGTTCGGGTCCCTCTTTCGCTATAACCGTTGTTATCTTATAAACCCTACCAACATATGCATGCAATGTACTTGGCCTTCGCGTTAAGAGTTTCCGCGTCGCGTGGGCACATGTGTTGATATAGATTATATCCGGGTGGGTGCGTGTGAGTATAATAATGCAATATATGGGTGTGTGTACATGATAAACAACATACGTAAGGTTTTGTTCGGGGAATGTAAAGTCTTGGTAGCCTTGAACAAGCCCATCCAACTGGTACATTGTATTGCTAACACCGGCCCAGAATGCTCTCTCGTGCTGTGTCCAGTGTGTAGCATTGTCCATGGCATTCAAACCTGGATATACATGTGTTTGTACGGATGTGAACGCTCTAATGTGCGGGATCGAATATTTACATTCAGATATCCAATTCGAGGTACGTTTGCTTGTCATTATGTTTGTACTGATGTGCGTGTGTACGCACATGCATGTGAGTGTGTGTATGGGAGTACTCGTGTATAGCTTATAAGTATGAGTCTCTTGAGCGTGTTCTGCTGTATTTGTATGCGTATGTATGGCTATTATCTGTTAGGGGGATGTGTTGTGTATTGCTGTGGGTACGTTTCATACACTCATGTGTGTGTGTGAACCCTCGGGCAGGCGAGACTATAGTTACATACGTACGTGTCCAATCAACGTTATCTTTGATCCACCGAGCGAGGCCAACGGGAATGGGTCCTCCTTCAAACCAATCTGTCCGCATATTTACGAATGTAGAGTACATACTTTCATACGTCAACATACCCTCAAGGTAGCCTGATTATTAATGTGATAATAGAAGTTCTTAATTTAGATATGCAATACTCTAGCATTTCATTGCAGATTGGAATCGTGCCCGCGTGTATTTTCTCTGTATGTCGTTGTGCATATATCTGTATATATATGATTTGGGTACGAACGTATGTGTACATGCTTACCGGCAGCGAAAAACGCTTGCTGAGTAGGGACCCTATCGGAAGTTGTGATCCACATGCGATCCCATCCAGTCGTATTGTACTCAGACTTAAACGAAGCATACGCAGACGCACTCTTATCCAACTGTGCATTGTTATGCATATCGATTACGTTTTTGATTACTAGTGCGTGCCTACATGCCCTCTCACACACAACACAGTTACGAATGTTCGTGGAATACACTGTACATTAATGCAACATGTGTACCCGTGTTCGAAAGATATAAATGCTTGGAAATCATATATAAGTGTTCACTTTCATGTCTATCTAACCACTGGGATGTAGTTTTATTTACGTGAGTGATGGATGAAAACTGAATTCATCTGAGTCAATATTGTACAGCAATCAGACACTCAACATACGAATGCAGTCTCGGCGGTGGAGAAAGAATACAAATCAGGAGACTGGGACCATGACCTAAAACGTGCAGTAACATGGACGAGACTACCCTCAGACACCAAGCCGGGATCAAAATGATTGTCAACACTAGAATGTGACAAGTGTACTGGCGTGGCCATGGTGGTATGTAGACCTGCACAAGTGAAAACGCTCAAAATTGTGTATACGGCATATTGCATCGTGTGCGACATTTTGTGCCAGTGCTGGAATATTAGGTTGATAGAACCTCACTAAGCATCAGTGGATGTCTTTGAACGTGCCAGTGCTTATGCGCGCGTGTGCGTGTGTGCGTGCGTGTGTGTTTGTGTGTGTATATATAATGTGTGTGTATATATAATATCAGATAAGCGTTTGGTGGTCCATGTGAATATAAAACGTACGATACCATGCGGTACGTATTCGATTCCGGTCGACTTTCCCCAACTTTTTCTTCTTGCATTACTATACATTTGTACGTATATTAATTGTAAAACGAAAACAGATACAGCTACTGATTACGTTTTTTTGGTTGTGCCTATTGCGAATGCCACAGACTTATTTCTGTGACGCCAAAGCCTCACCACTAAACTTAACATTGCGTTAACAAGTTAACTGATGAATACTATTTTGCCTGTGCTTGCAGTGATGAGGAATGAGCCAGCCCGCTCCCGATCGAACGTTGTCAATGCTCGTGATAGAAGACATTAATGCTATTATAAATATTACAACTGATAATGACGTGTGCTGATGTCAGACACTCCTCTTAAAAACTCGCCCAATACACTTTTAACCCATATTATGTTTACAGTAGTGCACCGATGGAGCTCTCGTCATATACCACATTCCCACGCATGAGTGCAATATTTGTATGCTATTCTTTGAGAAGAATTATGTGTGTGAGTGAGTGGCTGATACTATTATCTCCATATCAAAAGTTTTCATATGCTTTCTTTCAAATTGATCACTGACTGCATAGCTAGACAGCAGTCGTACAATAACAGTTTTAAGACACATTCCTTTTATTGTTTATAGTGAGTGAGTGCACTGCGGCGGCATATGATAGTAGTGTTGGATATATGTGTGTTTTTTATATATGTAGGGTGCATAAACGTTCTCTTATGCACATACTGTCATCTTTGTGATACATATGACAAACATATCTCTTGAACACCGGATATATTTACATAGGGGGAATGTCGCTTTATAATGGCACGTGTGGATGTATTTGACGATTCTTTCGAACAGATTATGGCAGCTACGCCAACGGTGCTACGACAAAGGCTCGTGCTCACGTTTAAGGGAGAGGAGGGTTTGGACTACGGTGGAGTGGCAAGGTGAAACAAAGTTAAACTGTCATAAAAGCATATGTACTTGCGCATACAACATATACACACGCACGAATATGCAAAAATACAGCAACACAGGACATGTACTCGTAGACATTGAATACAATTACAATGACATTCACGTACTCACAATCCCACTGACATCACGCTTACTCGTACTGTTGCCATCCGGTCTTTGTAGCTTCGCCTTATTCGCAATCGTATATATATGTACATATATCGGCACGAATACACGCACTCATGTACGAGTTTCATACACGCACTATGCGCTACAGAGAATGGTTCTTTTTGCTATCACATGAGATGCTCAACCCGAACTTTTGCCTATTCGAGTATGCTAATGAGAACCACACAACATTAAAGATAAATTCCATGTCTAGCATCAATCCTGAACACCTTGAGGTATGTGTGTAGCTGTTTTTAGATGAAAATGTTGAATACTTTGGAATGTGCTTTGTGGAATTGTACGTGTCTGTTATACAAAAGGTGCTTATGTAATGTTTTTATTAGACGACACACGTAAATGTGAATATATGGATATATCGCTGAACATATCCCTGCATCTACGCACAAGCTCCTTCCTATCTCACATGCATACTCTGACTCATATACATTACCCATTTATCGAAACTCACACATTCAAGTCACACGTATAATACATTCAATATGCAGTATTTCCACTTCGTTGGACGCGTAGTTGGAATGGCTGTGTTTCATGGCAAGTTTATTGACTGTGGATTTACACTGCCGTTCTATAAGATGATGTTAAGGAAGCCGTTGACACTGCGTGATATGGAGGGTGTAGACCCGGAGTATTACCAAAGTTTGACTTGGCTACTGTACGTTGTATGCTCCATGCGTATATGAGTGGATGTTTGCATTTTGTTCGTTTTAGCAGTACACACACTTGTGCACATATACACAATACACATACGTACACATGAACATACACATGTATACCTACAGGGCTAATGATATTGATGATTTAGGCTTAGGAATGACCTTCTCTGTCGACTATGAAGCTTTTGGTGAGCGTGCTACTCACGAGTTAATGGTACATAGAACAAATATCCACTCCTTGGCTTTGTGAGTGCGTAAACGTTTGTTTGTGCCTTTGATATTTTTGAACTGTGGGAAGCACGCACGTCTATGTGAGTAACATACATTAATGTATTGATGCTCTCTGTCTGAAGGTATCTCAAATCACATCCATACATATTTACATACAATACAAACGTACATCCATGTGGGTACGATAGGAAAATGGAGATGCGACTGAGGTAACCGATGACAACAAACATGAGTTTGTGACTCTTGTGACAGAGTGGATTTTCACTCGTAACACAAAGGATCAAACTGATGCCTTTTTAAGTGGCTTTGATAGTATTGTGCCACTGGAGTATTTAACGATGTTTGACGAAAGGGAGATTGAGGTGTGGGTGTGTTTTTGTTCATAGTGATCAGATATTGCTACGTTAATTCTGTTGATGCAGTCTAAGAATGCATATACCTATGTGAATGCGTGCATGCACTTACCGCATGTATATGTGTCCTACGGTTTCACGTATTTGCACTTGTGGCATTCGTTTGTGTACGCATTGTACAGGTGTGAATGTTGGGGTCAGAGTACGTAAATCACTGTGGTTATGTGTATTTTTTGTGTGCGTTGGACATAGTAGGTCTGTTTTTTCTTTGTAATGAGCCTTGGCACATACACCGATAAATACGATACACAGTGATTCGCACATTTTCAATATTATGCAGTCTCATTCTCTCTCACATACGTGCTTTCCGCAGTACCTCATCTGTGGTGTGCAAGCGATCGATGTGGATGATTGGGAATGTAACACAATTTACCGCTCTTACACCCCAAACGCAAAACAAGTGCGCTGGTTCTGGCAGGTAGGTTGTTTACATTACTGATATGCTGATACATTGCATGCTAGCACTTTTCTTCATCGTACTCTTACTATGATCAAACTCTGTACTCTCACACTCTCGCAATACAGTTCGTACGAGCTGCAAACAGTGAAAAACGGTCTCGAGTGTTACAGTTTGTTACTGGGACATGTCGAGTACCTATGGATGGCTTTAAAGGACTTCAAGGATCCAATGATCTGCAGCTGTTTTGTATTGAGAAAGTTGGGAGCGAAGAGTGGCTTCCTCGCGCACATACCTGGCATGTATTATAAATTTCGTCTGCGCGTTGACGTGCTTGTCATGTTTGTATTTGTATCGGTCTGCGTGGATAAAAGTTGGAGGGTTATATGTGTGCAATGTATTGCTATACGCATTGCCTTGCTTGCATATAGACATATTTAGACATATACAAATTTATTTATATACGCATACATGTATGCTAATAGGCACTTATATTTATTCACTTACGCAAACATTCACATGAAAGCAAACTTTGTTTATTTGTTCACAGTTTCAATCGATTGGACTTACCGCCCTACAAGAGTTACCAACAGTTATGTGAGAAACTCACTATTGCCATAGAAGAAACTGAAGGCTTCGGTCAAGAATAGCAAAGTGTATGTATGTAAGTTACATAACCTTGCGGTCATACTCTTAGAAATAAACATTTAAAGCAAATCGTTGCTCGTAAATTTTATGTGCACGCGGTGGATCGTACATCCACAGACAATTTATTTGTCATGACTACAAAGAGAATGGATGCTATAATACTTAATTTAACAAACATGAATGTAGTTGCTAAGACCTGACAGTGGAGTTAAACTGCTATGCCACCAGTTCAAAATTTCAACGAATTTTTGTCGTGCGATTTTATCCATTTGCTCGTGTTCGCCTGCGTTTGAAGTTAATTGTGAAGAAGGCATTCATTGCACTATAGAGGTATCCCTGTGTTCATACAGATGTAGATAACATACATAGAATAGATATAATTGTGTGTGTTTATATGTGCATGGATACTGTCATATCTCTGTGTATGTATTTGTGCTTTGTGTATGTGTGTGTGTGTGTGTATTACGTCGGGACAACAAACGCAGTATCGAATATAAATAGAACATCATTTTGTGCCATGAGGTTTGATTCACATCACTTAACAGCCAATCCTGTTTGATGTATTTCGCTAAGGGCCGCGCGGTCACGCAATAGACACTCCAACCACTAGTCGCACGACAACGACGTACAGTCATTCGACGGCAGACTGGTAACTAGTCACTATGATCAGTAAATAGACTTGAATGTAACATTTTGCAGGGGAAGGGTTGTGTAGGATTGCAGAAACGTATCAACATACCTTCAATAAATCGACAGAGATACACTACACAATGTTTAAATAAACAGTTTGACTCTCTCAGACATTTACTTCTATTTGGCTCGACTGAAAGGATGGGTTGCTGCAAAATCTGTTTATCCTTAGTGTACACGGCTGTAAGTGTGCATGCTGCGGTTCCATTTGGACGTCGACTGCATTCCGATGGAAGTACGTTAGTTCAACTGAATCGTTCATCAGATGCTATACAGATCGATGAACATGTAAAGATGCTAATGTCGATGACTACAGAAGCTAACAGACCATCAATCTACAGAGCAGGAGATTTCGTTGCCTACTACACGCACGGTATGTTAAAGCAGAGTAACCATCGAATGAGTATTTGAGTGCCTGGATGAACTTTTAACAGCTTACACCGCTTTTACTTCTAGACATGACAAATGCCAATTTGCGTTGTATTGCGAATATGCCGGAAGTTGTGGAGATGGAGGCAATAACTCCGCAGTATGCGATTCGCGACCAGTGTCAAGAGCAGGTTGGTAATATTTTTTGCAACCTTTTGAACCCAAATATACGTAAGTATCCTAATGAAAGTCCTCATCTTCGAGAAAACCTTCGTATTTACACAGAATTTACCACCTCGAGAAAGCGGCATTCAAATACTCTGGAATCTTGAGAGGATATCTAAGCGCTCATATAACAATTTTAACGACCGATATAAGTCGCCGATGGCTGCCAATAGCAGCACTAACGTAGATCTTTACATCATCGATACGGGTATAGACATAACGCACGAGAACTTTAATGGTAGAGTGGAGCTTGGTTTTGATGTTACTGGTGAGGAAGGGATTCTTAGTGGCCATGGCACAAATGTAGCTGGACTCGCAATTGCAAGGTACGCTCCCTTCCTGCTAGTGTTGTACACACGTAATTGATTGTATATGGGAGTTTTTCGATCTCACTTTCTTCTTGCGCACTTCCAGAACATATGGAGTTTCAAAGCAGAGTAACGCGATCTCCGTCAAGGCACTCACGGGGATTGGTGGCATTGGGAGCTCGCGATTTACTATGGATGCTTTACAGCTTGTAGTCGATCAAATAATGAGTAAGGACGACGGTCGCCAGAACGTAATCAACATGAGTCTTGGCGGTCCCAAATCCAAAATACTTAACAACTTTGTGAATTCCATTGTTACGCAATTTGGAGTGCACATTGTTGTTGCTGCTGGGAATGAGAACCGAGACGCTTGTACACGATCACCTGCTAGCGCCGAATTGGCAATTACGGTATACGCAATTGTTCTCCTTGCTATAATTCACTGTACTGTTAACAAACTCATTATTTACAATCACGGAACCAAATCCACATGGTTCCTTATTTTGTGCTCCCAACAACATTAGGTTGGCGCAAGTACTTCTACTGATACACGTGCTTCTTTCAGTAACTTTGGTAGCTGCGTGGATATCTTTGCCCCGGGACAAAATATTTTGACCATTGCACCTAACGGTGCGCGTATTAGGGTATGCCTCCAAGTTGTTTTTCTACTGTTTGATTTTATGCTAGGATAAGAAGATCTTAAGTGTATGATATCCAACTTTAGGGCTCAGGTACTTCATATTCTGCCCCGATGGTGGCTGGAATTATCGTGAATCTGCTTTCTTCGTTTCCAAAGACGAGCCCATCTCAAGTTGCAAGACGTCTCATCGAGGATTCTACTGTTGATGTTCTGTCCAATATTGGTCCCAACTCACCGAATCGCTTGGCTTTCCAAAACTGCAGTTTGTTAGTGATAAATGTATGTAGTCTTGCCGTTGTGCATGGTCTGGTGAATTGTAATATGGGCTCTATTTGAATATATAATTCACTTCACGCAGGACAAACCAACGAGTGAAATGCCAGATAGTGACGACGATGAGGTACGGGACCCTAACAATAATCCATCAATAGATGACGATGACACTGAAACTGGAAATGAAGAAAACGAAGAATTTAGCCTTGACGTTACACTTACAGGTATTGAAGCATGATATTATACATAGCCCATCAGTGATCTTGTTACAAATGTTTTTTGCTTAATCGCCATGCACAATTGCGCTTACAATAGGAGTAATTGTTGGCGTTGGTTCTGTCGCTATACTATCCATTGTAGCTGTGGGCGTATATTGGAAACGGCACTACGACGCTGCAACGAAAGGAAAGACCATCAGTTCTTCTTGGTCTTTCACTCCCAGGCAGTTGAAAGATTCAATGATGGCAAGTGGTTCAGTTTGAATTTAGCCACATTGTTTTCAGAAACATGGACAAACTACACAAGAATATTTCATCAATATTCAAATCTTACAAAGTACAGTCCATGCGCGTTAGCAGAAAATAATTATTGAATAATTTTTCACGGACTGAGAGCGCACGGGACTTTTTCAAGGTTCCAAGTCGGGTGGAATACCTCACAGTATTATACTTGAGTCTTGAGTAATATATTCCAATGTGATTGGCGAGACAGTGTTTTGTTGCTAGGCTTTCGGCAAAAGGTGGCAAGATTCTATTCGTGGATATTATATATCGGTCCAATGAACCTCACCCCCAAGTAGCAAATGAAATCTGATTTGTTTCTTGAAAAGTGAAGTAACAGTGGATCGTTGTGAAAGACACACACATATATGCTGGCATCACATGCAATCCACACATACGTAACTATGCATACATATACCCATCTTAGTTCTAACAATACGGAGAAGGCACAATCAATCGACGATTCTAACTATGCATACATATACCCATCTTAGTTCTAACAATACGGAGAAGGCACAATCAATCGACGATTCAATATCATGTATTTCAAGTGCTATAAACTCACCAAAACACATGGACTCATAAAGAGATATATGAAAGCCTAACATAAACAGTTAGACTTTCATCCCAACCGATGATTGTTGTTACAACTTCTGGTTATTGCTATTTTCAACAAACATATTATGTATTAATAAAAAAACGACACTCTTTACACAATCAGAAACGACACGGCTACCGGACGCAAATGAAGGTTATACTTATATCGTGCATTCCAAAATTATTTTGGATTGTTTTTCTGGACTTCCTCAGCATGGAATACTGACACTTCCAAATCTTTGTTCTAGAGTTTAGGGTTTGCAATTCTGGTAGGATTTTGAAAGTTTAAAAAAATTATTGTTGAACGGGATGTCCTGAATTTCTTTGTACAACTACAACAGGACGAAATGACGAGCATTCTCCTCTCCTGCGACAGAAAGGTGTGAATGAACTTCACTAAGCTGGTGGGTTAATATTTCGACTAGTTTTACCTACTACGCTGAGCTGGCACCTGCACGGTTTGCTTCTCCTACGCAAGTTATACCCTCCTAGTTCGTACCTAGATATATTTCTGCTAGTTGTTTCTATCTATATGGCCACGTTTAGTTGTACTACGTAAGGCTACTGCTAGCAGAGAGTGAAGATCTATGCCTTGAGATCTGTAGCACTTCTTTTTTCTTTTTTTATCGTTGTATGTGCGTTCTTAATGGGCAAGCAGCTATAGCTGCCCCTTCTTGACGGAAATTTCACTGACTTCCCGAGATATTTCCCCGAGGTCCGGTCCAAAAAAGTTCGTCCGTTCACTCGCACCAATGTGCACACATTTGGCACTCGTGATTGTACCCCTAGCTAGTAGAAGCCGGCGTCAAACCATATCAATCATACTTACGGCTGAAAATTCCACTCTGTATCACGAAGCACATTTTCACACGTTCCAACCCACCACGGTACCACAAACTCACGACTGCCAGTCTCACTCTGCATCACAATTGTGCAATTTCACGCATTCCAACATATCGAAAAGGGTTTAAATGTAGATAGTTGTATTAAATGCTGTTGCTGCTTGACGTCATCGTTGGGATCTTACAAACCCTCGCACCTGTGTGTGACAGTTTGGTTCAACACGTCTAACAATGGTTTATCAATGACCCGTGGTAGAGAAGTCATCACCAACTTGTCGGCTATTCGAAACCTTAGATAAAAACTTATATTATCGAATACAAAACAACATATGCAAGGGCAAAAAATTAATGAAAGTTGTGGGACATATATCTCCGTAAACACACACCAGTTCTGGAAATGTAAAAAATGATCGTGTATTGCAAGCCAAACAATGAAACGTACAGAACGAGTAGTACAGTCAATGAACGAATGGTTGCTACGAAGGGCAGTAGACAGAACATTCTGCAATGAAGCCGGCAGTGTGGCACTAAAACACAAAGACTGGCGCACTGGTGACTCCCCGCTAGTGTTCGAGGGAAGAAAGCTGTTGTACGTGTATAACATGGATGAATCGTACGTCTAAAAGATTAATTTTCCGCTTTATATCATACACTTATGAGGCATGTCTGTAGGGGCGTTCGATGTTCATATGGTGGCAATGTGTGTACTTTCGCATGCACATGATATAACATCTGTGCATGTGTGCAATGCAGTATATCATCGGTCAACAGACTTATTTTCAACACGTTGGGGGGCACGCTTGAGAAGTGAAATGTCTAAACAGTGTATACATGAGGTATCCATGTGAACAAAGTTCAGCTTCACTAGAGTTGGTGACCTCTTGGCAACTAGATTCCCTTCTTTGTACGGACTCAGGATGCATCTGTTATGGTTTTTGCTTTTTCCATCACGCAATCTCTGTGAAGATTTTGAGAGAGTTTTGAGAACTACTGCTACGGAAATCACATCGTACTCACATCGTACTCACCAGACAGTCACTATATACAAAAACTAAATAGTTTATATATAGGATTTTTGTTTAGAGATATATTATACTCTATTTGGGAGATTAAAATGAGTGGCGAGTGGAAGATTATAATATACAAATGTTCTTTCACTCAAGCTTTAAATATGGGAAGAACGACCATCAATGAGCTCTGTGAACAAGATGGTTGACGAATGCATAGCTAGAGTCAAATCAAAAGTTCGGACCCTGCAAATAGCTCTCTTTTTCAGTTGTTTGCATCAAGTATCTTGTACTACTCTGAGTGCCAAGATAGCTGTGTGTGAAGTTCTTGAACGACAATGTCGATTTCGTTGAAAACTATATGCTTTTCGTCTGTATAAGCGTCACCATCAAAATATTATCTTCCATTCTCGTTCATCATACAGGCACAAGTGGGGGCTTAATCACGTAAATAAATATAGCAGTACAGGAACTCACAAACTTTTGGCAAGATAGGGTCTCTTATGGTCTCCAGAACCGTAGCAATGTTTAATGTAATAACAAATTATTACAATCTTGTAGCGCCATTGGATGCTTAATACGGTGTATGCACAGCCCGGATATAAAAGTGAAGTCAATATATCTACGTGATTGTAGTGCAACAGGAATTAACTATATGATACATAATATAATGGACTATATACGTCCCTATAACATCAACGCAAAATTATAAAACTTCGGTTAACCATACATCACGACCATTAACCTCTTGATATAATTGATACTTTTATGGAATACATCGTGTGATGATATTTGGGTAGCGTGACTCGCACGTTCTACACAGAGATATGCAAGTGCAATCTAAAACATATTGGTACATACTTTACGGTCTTTTTTGTACAGTACAGCCATTGTATGACTGAGCAAGAGAGAGGGGACTATCAGCTTCTATCGAACGTGAAAACCTTGAAAACCAAGAGTAGTGACAAATAGCACATTGCATGTGAGTGTACTGCTTCATGTTAAGTGTCAAGGACAACCAGTCAATTCGACCGGCTCTGCTGCACGCGTGTGAGGAACACAATCTGAAGCTTGTACAGTATACCAATGAAAGTTGAGATGGGGATAGTTTTTTAAATGGTGATTAACACTATTTCGACTATGATTACTCATTATGGAGATGTAGATTTTTATGACTGTTCGAGGGGTACAAGTGTCTGCGAAACCGAACGGGGAATTGTTCTTCTTCTTAATTGCTGTTACGTACCACTTCTAAATTACGGGCACACACGAGTCGTTTACTGTTGCACTATTATTCGTAGACAAAGGGGTGTTTATTTAAATTGCTTTGTCCCAAGTGCGGCTCGCCCAAGGATAGCACAACAGGATAATGGTGACCCGGGATTGAAGATGCGCGTGATAAAGGAGAGGGAATGAAGGGTTAATGTTAATAGAAATCTACGAAATACACGTATTGTGCGTTATTACAGTATTACGCCAATAAAAATTGAGACGGGCATTACATTTTCAATCGAACACTCACTCTTGTAATACTGGTTCGACCACATGCGGAAAACGGGTGCATTAAAGCCCACTTATGTGGTGCGAACAAAAATGAACTGCGAAAAGTGTGTTGTGCTGCTCTGCAAAAGTAAACCTAACCTGTACTAGTAGAAAGAAAGGCCACCAGCCATTCAGGATTTACGTATCGAATCTAAACTTCTGGGTTCGTGGAAGGTGTTTTTTTTCTCTGTTTCTTTTTCTCGCTTCTCCCCTCAGCCTCTCATCTGCAACGAAATACACTTAACTAACCAGCACACACCGGGGGGAGGTGAGGGCTAATATCGCACAAAGTATGTTGTCATAAAAATAACGCCATCTCTTTTAAAAAAAGTATTATACCATACACAAATACATGGAAAGAATTTGTTGCCTTCTTGAAGGTACGCGAAAACGTATTGAGCCCATTACAATGTTTTATTAGCACCTGTTTGCGCTCTTTCAGTCAACTTTCGCTACGTTTTTCCATTCTTCTCTCATTTACGAAACCGCAGATTATATGTGTGACTTATTTCAGTACTATTCTAGGAACGCCCCCTCATCGTATGAACGCTTGACACTTTGTTTGCTCCTACTCCCGGTCCGCCATGCCAATCCCTTCCTCCTCTGCCTGCCTTCAACACCGCTCCGACTCTTTTAAGATATAAGTTCCATCAACGCTCAAAGAGGAACATTGTATCGGTTATTTTTAACCTCATGAAATATCATTATATCTGTGACGTTGCGGAGTGTCACAATCAAGTTCAAAAGAAATCTCGCCGTCAAGATCAGTTCTGTCGAGAAAGGCGGACGGCCCTGTCTGTCAGTCTCTATCTGTCGTATCTGTCTGTCTCGTCTGTGTCCGTAGGCTTAAGGGCCCGCTTTTTTACTTGGATGTAAAGAAAGGCTCCTGCAGCTCATCGTCGTCATATTAACACAGGCACATAAAGGTTGAGATGATACCGTGCACACATCTAAGTTAATACAATAACATAGAAACTATGATGCTACCGCAGTACCGAGATGAATATCTGACCTACATGAGCGTATGCTCACCCGTAAGCACATTTACCTTTTCACGATTTCTTTTAGAGTGTCACGGGGCGGATAGTTTCTGCCCCTATCCTCTAGTTTTCGATGAACCGTCTGCACTACTGGACTTTTGTGAGCACCTCGTACAACCAAAGGGAGTAGAGGATTCATTCCTGGAGAAAGCATCTGTTCTTCACGGTTTACATTATATGAGAAATATAGTTGAAGCGAATCCTAGGTTACTCCAAGATTCAATATGCGCCAGCTGCCTTTTCGTGGGATGTTTGGTTGTCAGTACCAAATATGTGCAAGAGTCTGGAGGCCGGTCTAATCGAGAGTGGGCCAGGATTTCATGCCTTGATCTTGAATATCTCAACCGACTTGAGAAGGATGTACTCACGTTGTTACGGTTTGACCTTCTTATGTCGCCTACACAATATGCTGAACTGGAAAACCTTTTGCAGTTCGATCCCGTGGTGCTGGGTTGGTTCACTGGAAAATATAATACTGCACACTCTCGATGTGATGGAAGTAGATTCTGTTGTGGTTCCAATTTGACTCTACAAGCGCCTGTGTACTATGAAGAGAGATTAGATTCTGTTGCCGATTCTGAGGTCACGCAAGTGTTTAAAAGTATGGCAAGCGACAATGGTAAAATGTCCAAGAACGTAACTGTGCCCAAGATATCCAACATGTTTGATTACCAACAAATTCTTCACCACCTGCAGACCTGTTGAGGCAAGAGAGAAACAATACTGTAATTGGATACATCACAATAGTATCGAGCAGAAAATTAGTAACAAAATATTGAAATTAGAAAAAATAGAAGAATAAAGTATAAAATATTAAGTACTTCAATCTTGTATATTGATGTGTCATAAAGACCGTATAGAGGACTGATGCACGTTTTGTCGATTTCAACTTCTACGCCATCTTCAAAGTAATATTCGCTGGATAACGACAATCCGAGTTTATTTACAAGTGGATTCAATTCTATCTTATTTCAATAGGAAGTAAAGCTACGTGTGCCCTCAGGACATCCACTGATTATACCTAATGCTAATCTCAATATATTATCCAATTACCGTTCGTACACGCGAATATACACACGAAACAATTAGCATTCTTAGTCCATCTAGAAGCTATCGGTCTCCAAAGCATTCCAAATTGTTTCTTACAAGCTCTAGTGATATTACACAGAACGGTTGAGACACGAATATCAATATAGGGATTCTACTAGCTTTATGAATAATATTATTATCGTATGTATAATGTGATGGCTAATCTAATTTTCTCGCTGTGCAAATGACAAGTCATATCTCGGTATACAGACTGCGAAGTTGTTTCTGTAATCTACAATGAAGACTACTCATTGATCCGTTGCTATTTTCGCATTCATTTCAAACGGTGATGTTTTAATTTATTTCAAACCTTACGGGAATTTTCTGGTGCAAAAGGATTGTAACAACGTATCATTTCATGGAGTACATTTGGCTATAACTTTAGCAAGTCGAATCAACAGCGTGTTATCCGAGACGCATGTAAATTTATATGTCACAGCATTGTAAGCGTGTGGTTCCGTAGTTCCTTCTAGGTTAAAAAGTTAGAAATTGACAAATAGACTTGAAACTTTCCAGCTAAAACATGTTGTTAAAGTGAGTCTGCATTAGTTGCTCATCAGGCCTGACCATAAAGTAACGCTTACGTCAATTGATATCGACTTTGTCTCAAACAGAATATCATTCATCCGTCATTAAATATAACAAAAAGAAAGTATGAAAATTGGCAAGAAATACCTTTCTTTCGAGCTTCTATTGGTTTTTTAAATTTCTTCCAACTTGCACCATCCGATGCACTACTGTATCGCGTCTGATGTGATTTGGACTACTTACTAAGAGTTGAGCATTACCAAATTCCTCTGCGTTCAAGGAGCATACTGCAACAAATGTTTAAAACTAAATACACACAAGGAAGAACGGTAATGCAAGTTCCAATGTTCTATTGGATGATGTGAACTAGTCTACTATATGTACTTAATATGTGTTGCTCTTGCGCGAGGGTTAAACTTCTCGATGTGTTGGGTGAGTATGGTTTATGTCTACTCGTGGCGCATGTTTGTACAACCATCGTATCAACAGTGGGGTCTTTGTTCGGATATGTGGTTATTGACTGAGCACAGTGTTTCCCTCTAGCAATTGGTTTTAAATCCCCCGGACACCAAAACGAAATCTCAAGTTGTGCATTAGTCGCGAAATTCAAAACAATCACTGCATGTAGAGTACCCTATTAACCAGTTAAACAATATTATCCGTCTGTCTATACACTCCATTCGCACTGGATATGATATTGGTCGCTCGCCAGACTAGGCTTGATTGCTATATCCATCATCGAATTCAAACTCATAGTTTTACTGTTGTGCTGATTGTCGCAACGTATATACATAAAATTTTGCATATGTTACATTCATACGTACATCCAGCATTCTTGAAAAGATCAATAAGGACAGACTTGGCGTGTGTGTGACCTATTGAAATTTGTCATTCAGATCTGCAGAATAATGATTGAAAGTTTATAAACCATATAACCAATGATGATAATACGAATTAGCGTATCATGTAATTCAGTGGATAAAAGTTAGTTTTACATATCTTGTGCTCTGTTTTTTACTCTTCTAAAATGAATTTGAAAACATCTATATATAGAATTTTGCTGATCTATGATAGCAGGCAGGCGCGTCGCGTATGCTCATTGGTAATCTTCCCACATTGCTGTCTTGCAATTATCAGCACACGTGTAGTAATCTGAGATCGATTTTATTTTTGTTTACAAATAAAACTATTTATTATATTGAGTGATTACGATCAACGCAAGCTTTGATTGAACCAACAGTTCACATGGTTGTGACTGAGTTTATCCCTCAAAACATAGAATAGATAACGTTAATCTATATTTTACGGGTGGTAATACTAATTGGTTTCTGTGCGTTGGTGCCATCAGTGGGAGTACATGATGCAACGAGGCATGCAACAGCTGAAATATGTCGCGTGTTCATGCTAGACAACGCCATGCTCCAACATGCCAATGTTTGACTTATTGCCATGAGTGAGGTCTACAACGCTTTCCCATTATTGTTCCTCTGTTTAGAAGAAACGTTGCGACGAAAACACTACTATAGTCCGAACTTAAGTTAAAAAGAAGTACATAACAGTAAAGAGTGGACACGTAAATGATAGTAAATCACACACTATGAATGTTGTATGTATTGGTACACTATCGAGCATGTAAGAAATAAGCAATACATACAGTTTTGAGGCCGAAAGTTTGCTCTGTCGTGGGCGATATATATGATGTGGGTTTGGAGAGCTGCGTTCTAGTACTTTTGCTCGTATGCATTGTTGGTTGCGCTTGTTTGATCGTATTCTTGCTTGCTTAGATGAACATAAGCATGGCGAGCTAGGGTATCCTGATATTCTCGATCGAGTATGGTGAAAAAGGATGGACAATAAATAGGATACCAATTACTTGCTTAAACAATGAACCACATCCAAACTTCGTACCTGAAAAACTATACGTGCGCAGTTGCCGTTAAAATGGATTTATACCCAAATAGAGAAGAAGAAAAGAGTCTAGAACGTATACACACAAACGAGCGAGTTAATCTGTTCTCTGGAGGATTCCATGTCTTTTTACTGCTCTTGCGTAGCAGTATTGTTTGCATCCGTAGTTTCTATATCCAAGCTGTTAAAAGCATTAAAAAGCAACAGACAACAGTGTATCGAGAACGATTAGTTCGGTACATGTGTACATATACTTTAAAACATGCAATATATGCATACTGTGTATTGAGAGTAGGGAAACCGTTGCGTTTGCACATGGACGGCCAGAGCCTGTATAAGAGCCAGGACACAAACGATTAGATCACTATAGAAAAAGGCGGGAAAATAATACACACAGACACAAACACACACATACATCCCACCCCCCCCACACACATATATACATACACATGCACATACATACACAAACACACACGCACACACGTCCATGAGCACAGCACACATGTACATATGTTAGCGAGTATATAAACGCTGCACACGCGTAAGTACATGAACACCCACAAGAAATCGAATTCAAAAGAAGAACCGCAATCGTGTCTGACATCCGTAGTGTGCAAGATGAATAGTAGGTTTGATAAGGACGGTTTGCACACATGAA
The DNA here is from genome assembly GCA_033442365.1 of Creolimax fragrantissima. NCBI lineage: Eukaryota > Ichthyosporea > Ichthyophonida > Creolimax > Creolimax fragrantissima. The sequence continues at coordinate 2,097,893 of JAWQFL010000006.1, forward strand.
TACGTATACTGTTTGTTCACTCCAATACAAAAACTTTGTACACACCCAAGCAAATGCATACACCACGACCGCGAATTGCATGTAGTTGTAAAAACCTGACAACGATAACACCGCTGTTCTCTAACGTTGCACATATTTTTCAAGTGTTTTTAAGTGCGCGACTATAATCTGCTTAGCATATGTGCAATTCATGATAAATAGCTCAAGCTCGAAGTAGTGTTATTCATCGTGACGTTACTCGCAACCTCCTCTCAAAACACATGCACTAACATCCATGTACATTTGATGAAAATTTGCTTTGTTTTCCTTACACCATGGCTTATCATGTTTCTTGCAAAGACGGCATAAGTGAATATGAACTTCAAAGGCTGAAGAATATTGATGAAAACAAAGAAATGATGAAGGTAATAGTGATCAACTATGGACAATATAAGCCGGCGTGAAATATATGTGTGTGATTTTGTAGCTTCCTTTATATGTAACTTGTCGTGCTACTGTTACACGGTATATCTAAAAACTCTTGCTATTTATTTATATTATGCTTCCAGGATGTATTAGGTCAGATCTCGTTTAATACAATAATAAACGAATCCAAAGTTGTGAAGAAACCTAGGTATGCACTTGGTGACGTTGAGTACGCATTATATATAACTGTGGGTTATGTGTCAGTGAAGATACTTTCCGTGACTTCAAAATTTTGTCCAACATACTACCAATATTAACATATAACTATTCCTACTGTTGGATCTGGACTTACACAAACTCACACGCGTGCTATTTGGCACAGCACAATGCAGTTTATAAATCTCACTGTGCCACAATTTTGTGTAGCTTTCAGTCTGTTTCGAAGTGTTTCTATATCACAGGAATACCTATGGATTTTCTATATATGCTACATACAATTAGTAGTATGTGTGCAAATATATTCACGTTGATAATGCGCATGTGTATACGTACGTGTATTGTGTAGATGACGTATATATAAAGTACTTGTTTGTACATATCTAAAATATGTATTAAGGATTTTTGGATAGTATTTGAATGCACGTTAAGTGTGCGAGACATACGTTAAAATGTAATACGTGCTTCACTCTGTAGGCAGTATTGCTGTGTAAATTTGCGATATTAATCTTGCACTTGTACTGTATTCATCATTATCACATACAACGCTGACATACGGACGGACGAACGCATATACCTATTTATGCAGTTTACACACATATATCAAGACTGACACATATGAACGCATAATACTACTCTGATGCAGAACGAAGAAGCACAAAATTCGAAACCCTCGAGAAAAAGTGTCGACAGGTGCGTTCATATCTCCTCTTACGCTAGCTCTTACGTACATTGAACATGCCCAGACACATGCACGGGCATGCATAATTACAGTCTAAAACAAAAACATTGAACGATTTATGCATATGTAGAGGTTTGTCGAAGAGGTGAAATGTTGCTTTGAGCGTTGGTAAATATATGTGTGTATGGTTTGAGTAGTTTTTTTAATTTGTGATGCATTTGTCCAACTTGTTAAGTATACATATATAATGCATACACACTCTTGAAATTATACATATTCACATTTACACAGATACATGGTTATGTACCAGCAACCAAGCGCACGGCTTCTTACATATTCCCATTATTCATACTTAGCCTCAAGGAACGCCACTGTACTTAGAACGTCAAGAAGATTAAGAGGTCATGCCGTCGAGGTGAAGGGAGAGATCGAAAATGACGATGACGCTGTACGTGATATCTCATTGTGTGCAACGCGTGCGTGTATGTATGTGTACAACGATTAAATTATCCTCAATTCAGAGGATTTGAAACCATTCTGTCCACATCGTGGAGGCACTTATGCTCCACATGCTCACCCGTACAGGTGAGTGAAGAGCCAAAAAAAAGCGGTGGTCTAAAAACAATGGAAGAGTATTTTGCCGAGCGTACTGATATCAACCCTGTCAAGGTTCCATAATATATGTAGTATAAGGCTAGGCGTATTTTTTTACATGATCATTGTGTGTGGAATTGAGGGAAACGTATCATTTATTTGAATTACGTCGAGTATACTTGTATCCTTAATATCTTAAATTATACTTACTCGATTTACCTGTACAAGCTAACGGGTAAGTTCACTGGATGGGTCAATCCCGAGGTAATGGAGCGCTTCAACATCGCCGAAAATGCGAGAGATGCGTGGGACTCAAATGGTGGCGGAAAGTTCTCATTTAAAAACGTCTTGGGAGATGGTATGGGTGATATCGGAGCAAAGCCACATGGATGGTCCAGTATCAAACACGCGACGTCAAAATTGCTAAAAAAGAATCCCAATGCTTTCTTTTATCGACATGTTGAACCAGGGAAGGTGTGCTTATATATTTATGTTGATGTATATGCATGCAGTGTGATATAGATGATGGCGTCGTATGTATGCATAGACCAGTGTTCATGAATACACAGGGTTGCATATCTATGAGCCTGACAATGTATCAATTATAGTAATATGCAGGCGGAATAAAGTGCATGTAACTTATGAAATGTATCAAAAAATGGTGAATTTCAATGTTGCCTGTGTAACATTAGTGTTGTGTAGCAATAACGTATCGTCGTTGTTTTACAGACACATATCAATATATAAGGACATACACAACACTCTGCCATATTTACACACATAGACGTTATATAGTCATACTGGTGTGTTCCCTTCCTTATAGCACATATAGGTGTAAATTTATGTTTATATATGCCCACACACCTAACACATGCCTACACAAACACACTGTCTTTGTCATGGGCATATGGATGTGTATACTACTATGTATACAGGATCAACACCAGGGGGATTGGAGTGACGAAGAGAAGGCCAAATTTTTGGAGACTGTTAGAAACCATGGCTGTGGTGATAAATGGGGTAAGATTCGGAAACTTTAAATAATGTAATAATATGAACGCATATCAGATATATACACACAAAAGAAATACTGTACCCATCCAGTATTACGATTTTCTCCCAACACAGGCCTTTTCTCCACATATATCGACAATCGCGTGGGATATCAATGTTCAAATTACTACAGGCAGGTCATTCTCCCAGAAGGTAACATTATATATATATATATACTTACATGTGTGCACTGTGGTATGTACATGTGTTACTCAAATACATGCATAATTACATATACAATAACATGTGAGAAGCATACATATAATCACACACACACATACACTTGCTCGTTGTGTTGGTCTTAAATTTTGACAACTGATACACCATAGCCAACACTCATATAAGAATAAGTACACCAAAGCGTCCGGTTAAGTTAACATCTGTAGTACGCACACGTACAACAGTCACATCTCACTCGCCTTGCATTTCGTAACCCAAAATACATTCATAATTCTGTCAGGATTGGTGTTCGATAATAAATATCTTATGGACGGACAAGGTAGGGCCGTATATTCCGCTGGACATGGAAGGGATATTAAACCTAACGAAGATACAGAAAAATAACACTCATCGAAAAAACATATACTCAGATGCAGAGACCGTTCACCTACATATACACCAATCGAATAGGTAGTACATTCTGGCACTAATAAATACCCACTCATGTATTACACACAATTATCACAAATCCTTACCCGTGCTTAGGAGACGTTAACTTCTAACCCAACCGCGTTTCACGCCACAATTTCTTTTAATCTTGCTTTATATTATAATTACTACGCATTCTGTTGCTGTGACGTCTGCTGAAGTATGAAGTTCCGAATCTATGTTCTTATCCCATTTATATCAATAATTTTCTTGTTGAAACAACAAGTGCCATAGCGTGCACACCATATGCCTACATACGTTTACGGATATAATTCTTGATATCTTCTATCAAGTTAGCTGCACAATAAATTCAACAGCTTCATACCAGTCAAGTCATACGAAGGAGCTTTCTCACAGGATATGCCCAAGTCTTATTTTTACTCTCATTACTCACCACGGAGATATTCAAGAGACTAATACAAGCAAAGGACTTACGTATTACAAAATGAAAGTACAGAATGAGATGAAGTGGGCAGGTAGTGAACAAAACACCTTGAAATAAACAAAGAAAAACTAAAGTTCTATCAATGACGTCGACAAGTACGATTGTCACATGTTTATCATTGTATAAACACACATGAATAGATTCATAATGTCATAGCTGTAATGGACATAAATTTAATTGATCTAAATCATTCGTCCCCAATTTATAGCTCTTTCGGCTTTTTAACGATTCCGTCCTCCATGGACCCAACCAACTTTCCTTTAATCACATCCTGTTCCATCTTGATGTCGGGTACAGCATACCAACAATCCTGTTCAACCTGGAGCTCGTTAGTGCCACGACGCAAGCGGAAAAATCCAAGCTCACCCCAGAAGGTTCCCCAAGAGTTACGAATATGCCAATATTTTACACCCTCTTCATCTATGTCCCATCCAACAACCTCAACGTCATGGTCCACGTCAGTTACATTGTTGTGGTCAACAAAAACCCCACCACGGTATCCATAATCCAGAGCCTCTCCAGTAGCGATGGAGCACACAATGGGTCCACGGTTGTAAATTTCGGCCATCATAGCTTTCTCACCCTTTGGAACAACTCCCCAGGACTTCATACTGTTAGATTGATGAATTTTACGACAATAAATTTGGATGAATCAAATATGCATCAATATACTAAATTCAAGACATCGATAGTTGGACAGTAAAGATCTACTTCTTTAAGATGAGCACGCGCTTACAAATACACACAGGAAAATCACACACAGGGAAAATGTGTACATCTGTCATACCCGTAGAGTATGGGGTTCTTAATGGCATAGCATTCAGGGTTGTGTCCACTCATGCAGTTCGTGCAAATGCCTTCCGCGGGACAATCGGTAATGCCTTCTTTCTTAAGATGAGCGAATGCAGTGTCATCTGCCTTGTAAGCGAAGCAGCCCTCGTCCGGGAGACCGTATTTCTGTATATACCCGAACACGTCTTTAGGGTCACCCCCACCACATCCATTGGATAGATTCGCGAGGGGACCACACTGAAGAAGTACCTGACGCGCAAGCATGACATCTATTCCATCACCTCCATGCATTATTTTTATACGATCTTGAACAACAGAAAGGGAAGAATGCAACCAGCAGGATCCACAATACTGGGGAATGTGTTGATTCCACGAGGGAGCACAATACGACTTTCCACCTACGTTACACCAGTTCCACGCCTCAGGTATGTTCTCCGCGCGGGCATCGTTTGTTGCAATGGGTTCATAGTTGTAGGAAATGGCTACCTAAGAGAAGAAACGTAGGAAATTGGACACTTGAATGCAGAACTAACGTAATAGAACTGACCACCCATAAATTGTTTAGTAGACGGTACAATTTTAATAGGAAACATTAAAACTATGATAGCACAAATAGGAAAGGACAATTCTTCCTTGCGTAGGCACGCAATCCTAATGAAAGTGTACGTACCTTCTCCTCGTAAGTCATGGGAGCGGGCTTGTTGGGGTTGTTTGACCCATAGCATCCAGCTTGCACAGAGACAGACAATGATGCGATGGCCGCAACAACAAGGAAACACTTGTTCATGACTACAGGATCGAGGAAGAGGGTAAAGAGATGTAGCTTCACAAAGAAGTGAATATGCTAAAGCAACGAAAGCAATAGAATGTGTCCTCGAGTGTGTTCTGAACTGTGTGTTCGTTCTGAACTTTTCTGAATTTTTGTTTTGCGGTGTATTGTGAACAGGGAAGCCAGTTTGTGAGCCATTTATATACACGCAAGCTGTATCACTGGAAATATAAATATTCAGAAAATTCTATAAGATTATTCAATATATTTATAAAAAAATGATACAACGTCGCAGTTTCTTCACTGTGGTGTATCCTGGAGGAGAATTTGGTTACGATATTATTAATATATTTATTCTCTACGAATATATTCTGAAAGTATTATTCATTGTCAGTATCCTTGGGAAAAGACCTCTGTCAGGGACAGCACAACCACATACGTTTTCAAAGGGGTAACAGTTTGAATAAAAAAGCTTACTTAAAATTATTAAACTCAGTAGAGCCATTTTTTGACGTCCGAAGCAGAAAGCGTAACTGAGTTACGAATTACATTTTTAGAGCTTGTTTCAGCAGCCCAGTGTGCTGCAATTCAATAAGATATAACACAAGCAACCAACCACCAATGATAACGTTCTTTTTGTTGCTATCGGGTGCGCGTAGGCCAATAAAATCTGATTTGCTGTTGCAAATAGTTTATCAATAGAACAAGGTAGAGTTCCGATGTTGCTATTATGTACTATAAATAAATTTTAACAGATCCATTGGCGGGTATTCATAGATGTTTTAACAGGCTCATTAGCTGCTATTCATAGATTTTTAACAGGCTCATTGGCGGGTATTAGGGTTTAGGGTTTAGGGTTAGGGTTTTAGCAACCAGGAGGACCCTAGCAACCACGTTACCCCGTAGAAACGATGGCTCTGTTACGAGTCATTGAAATAGAGGCCCTCGAGGGGGTATGCATTCATTTTTACTAAATACCTTGTTCAATGACATCTATAAAATGACACCAGGTTGACCAATAGCTAAAAATAGTAGCCAATGAGTATGTTAAACATATATGAATAGCAGTAAATGAGCCTGTTAAAACATCTATGAATACCTAAACCCTAAACCCTTTAATTCTATTTATAGACGCCAATCAAAAGCCTTCGTGCTATTTATAGCAGCAAATCGGATGCGAACTAATTCTGAAATGTAGATACTTGATACATCATCTCCAGGTGAGAACTTTACGTACAATTTGATTAGAGTTTACTTTAAAGGTCTTCTCCTATTCGAAGTATACGCGTCCACGCAGAACAAAATTGATTCTCTTTCTCGCAACATCTATAAATAGAATGATTTTGATAATATCGCCAGAGAATGTACACTTCCAAGGTTATTTGCGTTGTAGTAGCCGAGGGTTAGGGTTTTGGGGGAGCCTCAAGCACTGGTGGGCGGGTGTGTTCAACAGGTGGGGTAAGTCCCCCTTGGCCTGGGGAGCTGAAAGGCAATGTAAGTAAGCAGTACAAAATGGTTCTTCCGAGTAGAGCCTCCGACCTCGTTGACAAACCAAATAGTTTTGCCTGGTTAATTAAACCTGTGCCGTGCGATCTCATCAATGATCTTCGATTCTTGATCAAATATATTGCGTCGTGCAAACTGTGTCCTGTCAATCAAGCACTGAGTGCTGACCTGCTGTGGAACGTGCTAGTTTTTTCTAATCTCAAGTTTGTATTCTCCACTCTGGACAGGGGCACTCACTACCTATAACCCGCCAGACTTGGTAACGCATGAATAATGAATATTCTTATAATTAGTGGTGCGCACTATTTTGATGAAATTTTGCTTTTGTTGTGAATGCACTCGTTTTTTGTATAAATACCGAGCGTGAAGGGACTTTGCTTTAGTAATAATTAAAATTGATATTGCATTATGAACACTGTTGATAAACTCTTCCTCCTACTGGCCATGCTTGTGATGGCCACCGCTGTTCGTGCTTGCTCGGGTGGAGGTAATCCTTGCTACGTTAGTAGCGATTGCTGTAATGATCTGAAATGCGGAGATTATGGTGTATACATACTTGGTGGTTATTGCATATGATGTATCAAGTATCTACTATTCGTGATTTACGGATCTGATTGCCTGCTATAAATAGTATAAAAGCTTTTAATTGACTGCTGCAAGTAGTTTATTAATAGAACAATGTGGCTATTGACTGAATAGCTAACAATAGCAGCCAATGAGCCTGTTAAAACATCTATGAATATCCGCCAATGGGTCTGTTGAAATCTATTTACAGTTACCAACCCGCTATATTGGAACTCTACCTTGTTCTATTAATAAACTACTTGCAACAGTCAATTAAAAGATTTTATTCTATTTATAGCAGGCAATCAGATCCCTAATCCCGAATAGTGGATACTTGATACATCAAATACATGATATTGAATCGTCGATTGATTGTGCCTTCTCCGTATTGTTAGAACTAAGATGGGTATATGTATGCATAGTTACGTATGTGTGGATTGCATGTGATGCCAGCATATATGTGTGTGTCTTTCACAACGATCCACGGTTACTTCATTTTTTCAAGAAACAAATCAGATTGCATTTGCTACTTGGGGGTGAGGTTCATTGGACCGATATATAATATCCACGAATAGAATCTTGCCACCTTTTGCCGAAAGCCTAGCAACAAAACACTGTCTCGCCAATCACATTGGAATATATTACTCAAGACTCAAGTATAATACGGTGAGGTATTCCACCCGACTTGGAACCTTGAAAAAGTCCTGTGCGCTCTCAGTCCGTGAAAAGTTATTCAATAATTATTTTCTGCTAACGCCCATGGACTGTACTTTGTAACATTTGAATATCGATGAAATATTCTTGTGTAGTTTGTCCATGTTTCAGAAAACAATGTGGCTAAATTCAAACTGAACCACTTGCCATCATTGAATCTTTCAACTGCCTGGGAGTGAAAGACCAAGAAGAACTGATAGTCTTTCCTTTCGTTGCAGCGTCGTAGTGCCGTTTCCAATATACGCCCACAGCTACAATGGATAGTATAGCGACAGAACCAACGCCAACAATTACTCCTATTGTAAGCGCAATTGTGCATGGCGATTAAGCAAAAAACATTTGTAACAAGATCACTGATGGGTTATGTATAATATCATGCTTCAATACCTGTAAGTGTAACGTCAAGGCTAAATTCTTCGTTTTCTTCATTTCCAGTTTCAGTGTCATCGTCATCTATTGATGGATTATTGTTAGGGTCCCGTACCTCATCGTCGTCACTATCTGGCATTTCACTCGTTGGTTTGTCCTGCGTGAAGTGAATTATATATTCAAATAGAGCCCATATTACAATTCACCAGACCATGCACAACGGCAAGACTACATACATTTATCACTAACAAACTGCAGTTTTGGAAAGCCAAGCGATTCGGTGAGTTGGGACCAATATTGGACAGAACATCAACAGTAGAATCCTCGATGAGACGTCTTGCAACTTGAGATGGGCTCGTCTTTGGAAACGAAGAAAGCAGATTCACGATAATTCCAGCCACCATCGGGGCAGAATATGAAGTACCTGAGCCCTAAAGTTGGATATCATACACTTAAGATCTTCTTATCCTAGCATAAAATCAAACAGTAGAAAAACAACTTGAAGGCATACCCTAATACGCGCACCGTTAGGTGCAATGGTCAAAATATTTTGTCCCGGGGCAAAGATATCCACGCAGCTACCAAAGTTACTGAAAGAAGCACGTGTATCAGTAGAAGTACTTGCGCCAACCTAATGTTGTTGGGAGCACAAAATAAGGAACCATGTGGATTTGGTTCCGTGATTGTAAATAATGAGTTTGTTAACAGTACAGTGAATTATAGCAAGGAGAACAATTGCGTATACCGTAATTGCCAATTCGGCGCTAGCAGGTGATCGTGTACAAGCGTCTCGGTTCTCATTCCCAGCAGCAACAACAATGTGCACTCCAAATTGCGTAACAATGGAATTCACAAAGTTGTTAAGTATTTTGGATTTGGGACCGCCAAGACTCATGTTGATTACGTTCTGGCGACCGTCGTCCTTACTCATTATTTGATCGACTACAAGCTGTAAAGCATCCATAGTAAATCGCGAGCTCCCAATGCCACTAATCCCCGTGAGTGCCTTGACGGAGATCGCGTTACTCTGCTTTGAAACTCCATATGTTCTGGAAGTGCGCAAGAAGAAAGTGAGATCGAAAAACTCCCATATACAATCAATTACGTGTGTACAACACTAGCAGGAAGGGAGCGTACCTTGCAATTGCGAGTCCAGCTACATTTGTGCCATGGCCACTAAGAATCCCTTCCTCACCAGTAACATCAAAACCAAGCTCCACTCTACCATTAAAGTTCTCGTGCGTTATGTCTATACCCGTATCGATGATGTAAAGATCTACGTTAGTGCTGCTATTGGCAGCCATCGGCGACTTATATCGGTCGTTAAAATTGTTATATGAGCGCTTAGATATCCTCTCAAGATTCCAGAGTATTTGAATGCCGCTTTCTCGAGGTGGTAAATTCTGTGTAAATACGAAGGTTTTCTCGAAGATGAGGACTTTCATTAGGATACTTACGTATATTTGGGTTCAAAAGGTTGCAAAAAATATTACCAACCTGCTCTTGACACTGGTCGCGAATCGCATACTGCGGAGTTATTGCCTCCATCTCCACAACTTCCGGCATATTCGCAATACAACGCAAATTGGCATTTGTCATGTCTAGAAGTAAAAGCGGTGTAAGCTGTTAAAAGTTCATCCAGGCACTCAAATACTCATTCGATGGTTACTCTGCTTTAACATACCGTGCGTGTAGTAGGCAACGAAATCTCCTGCTCTGTAGATTGATGGTCTGTTAGCTTCTGTAGTCATCGACATTAGCATCTTTACATGTTCATCGATCTGTATAGCATCTGATGAACGATTCAGTTGAACTAACGTACTTCCATCGGAATGCAGTCGACGTCCAAATGGAACCGCAGCATGCACACTTACAGCCGTGTACACTAAGGATAAACAGATTTTGCAGCAACCCATCCTTTCAGTCGAGCCAAATAGAAGTAAATGTCTGAGAGAGTCAAACTGTTTATTTAAACATTGTGTAGTGTATCTCTGTCGATTTATTGAAGGTATGTTGATACGTTTCTGCAATCCTACACAACCCTTCCCCTGCAAAATGTTACATTCAAGTCTATTTACTGATCATAGTGACTAGTTACCAGTCTGCCGTCGAATGACTGTACGTCGTTGTCGTGCGACTAGTGGTTGGAGTGTCTATTGCGTGACCGCGCGGCCCTTAGCGAAATACATCAAACAGGATTGGCTGTTAAGTGATGTGAATCAAACCTCATGGCACAAAATGATGTTCTATTTATATTCGATACTGCGTTTGTTGTCCCGACGTAATACACACACACACACACATACACAAAGCACAAATACATACACAGAGATATGACAGTATCCACGCACATATAAACACACACAATTATATCTATTCTATGTATGTTATCTACATCTGTATGAACACAGGGATACCTCTATAGTGCAATGAATGCCTTCTTCACAATTAACTTCAAACGCAGGCGAACACGAGCAAATGGATAAAATCGCACGACAAAAACTTCGTTGAAATTTTGAACTGGTGGCATAGCAGTTTAACTCCACTGTCAGGTCTTAGCAACTACATTCATGTTTGTTAAATTAAGTATTATAGCATCCATTCTCTTTGTAGTCATGACAAATAAATTGTCTGTGGATGTACGATCCACCGCGTGCACATAAAATTTACGAGCAACGATTTGCTTTAAATGTTTATTTCTAAGAGTATGACCGCAAGGTTATGTAACTTACATACATACACTTTGCTATTCTTGACCGAAGCCTTCAGTTTCTTCTATGGCAATAGTGAGTTTCTCACATAACTGTTGGTAACTCTTGTAGGGCGGTAAGTCCAATCGATTGAAACTGTGAACAAATAAACAAAGTTTGCTTTCATGTGAATGTTTGCGTAAGTGAATAAATATAAGTGCCTATTAGCATACATGTATGCGTATATAAATAAATTTGTATATGTCTAAATATGTCTATATGCAAGCAAGGCAATGCGTATAGCAATACATTGCACACATATAACCCTCCAAATTTTATCCACGCAGACCGATACAAATACAAACATGACAAGCACGTCAACGCGCAGACGAAATTTATAATACATGCCAGGTATGTGCGCGAGGAAGCCACTCTTCGCTCCCAACTTTCTCAATACAAAACAGCTGCAGATCATTGGATCCTTGAAGTCCTTTAAAGCCATCCATAGGTACTCGACATGTCCCAGTAACAAACTGTAACACTCGAGACCGTTTTTCACTGTTTGCAGCTCGTACGAACTGTATTGCGAGAGTGTGAGAGTACAGAGTTTGATCATAGTAAGAGTACGATGAAGAAAAGTGCTAGCATGCAATGTATCAGCATATCAGTAATGTAAACAACCTACCTGCCAGAACCAGCGCACTTGTTTTGCGTTTGGGGTGTAAGAGCGGTAAATTGTGTTACATTCCCAATCATCCACATCGATCGCTTGCACACCACAGATGAGGTACTGCGGAAAGCACGTATGTGAGAGAGAATGAGACTGCATAATATTGAAAATGTGCGAATCACTGTGTATCGTATTTATCGGTGTATGTGCCAAGGCTCATTACAAGAAAAAACAGACCTACTATGTCCAACGCACACAAAAAATACACATAACCACAGTGATTTACGTACTCTGACCCCAACATTCACACCTGTACAATGCGTACACAAACGAATGCCACAAGTGCAAATACGTGAAACCGTAGGACACATATACATGCGGTAAGTGCATGCACGCATTCACATAGGTATATGCATTCTTAGACTGCATCAACAGAATTAACGTAGCAATATCTGATCACTATGAACAAAAACACACCCACACCTCAATCTCCCTTTCGTCAAACATCGTTAAATACTCCAGTGGCACAATACTATCAAAGCCACTTAAAAAGGCATCAGTTTGATCCTTTGTGTTACGAGTGAAAATCCACTCTGTCACAAGAGTCACAAACTCATGTTTGTTATCATCGGTTACCTCGGTCGCATCTCCATTTTCCTATCGTACCCACATGGATGTACGTTTGTATTGTATGTAAATATGTATGGATGTGATTTGAGATACCTTCAGACAGAGAGCATCAATACATTAATGAATATTACTCACATAGACGTGCGTGCTTCCCACCGTTCAAAAATATCAAAGGCACAAACAAACGTTTACGCACTCACAAAGCCAAGGAGTGGATATTTGTTCTATGTACCATTAACTCGTGAGTAGCACGCTCACCAAAAGCTTCATAGTCGACAGAGAAGGTCATTCCTAAGCCTAAATCATCAATATCATTAGCCCTGTAGGTATACATGTGTATGTTCATGTGTACGTATGTGTATTGTGTATATGTGCACAAGTGTGTGTACTGCTAAAACGAACAAAATGCAAACATCCACTCATATACGCATGGAGCATACAACGTACAGTAGCCAAGTCAAACTTTGGTAATACTCCGGGTCTACACCCTCCATATCACGCAGTGTCAACGGCTTCCTTAACATCATCTTATAGAACGGCAGTGTAAATCCACAGTCAATAAACTTGCCATGAAACACAGCCATTCCAACTACGCGTCCAACGAAGTGGAAATACTGCATATTGAATGTATTATACGTGTGACTTGAATGTGTGAGTTTCGATAAATGGGTAATGTATATGAGTCAGAGTATGCATGTGAGATAGGAAGGAGCTTGTGCGTAGATGCAGGGATATGTTCAGCGATATATCCATATATTCACATTTACGTGTGTCGTCTAATAAAAACATTACATAAGCACCCTTTGTATAACAGACACGTACAATTCCACAAAGCACATTCTAAAGTATTCAACATTTTCATCTAAAAACAGCTACACACATACCTCAAGGTGTTCAGGATTGATGCTAGACATGGAATTTATCTTTAATGTTGTGTGGTTCTCATTAGCATACTCGAATAGGCAAAAGTTCGGGTTGAGCATCTCATGTGATAGCAAAAAGAACCATTCTCTGTAGCGCATAGTGCGTGTATGAAACTCGTACATGAGTGCGTGTATTCGTGCCGATATATGTACATATATATACGATTGCGAATAAGGCGAAGCTACAAAGACCGGATGGCAACAGTACGAGTAAGCATGATGTCAGTGGGATTGTGAGTAGGTGAATGTCACTGTAATTGTATTCAATGTCTACGAGTACATGTCCTGTGTTGCTGTATTTTTGCATATTTGTGCGTGTGTATATGTTGTATGCGCAAGTACATATGCTTTTATGACAGTTTAACTTTGTTTCACCTTGCCACTCCACCGTAGTCCAAACCCTCCTCTCCCTTAAACGTGAGCACGAGCCTTTGTCGTAGCACGGTCGGCGTAGCTGCCATAATCTGTTCGAAAGAATCGTCAAATACATCCACACGTGCCATTATAAACCGACATTCCCCCTATGTAAATATATCCGGTGTTCAAGAGATATGTTTGTCATATGTATCACAAAGATGACAGTATGTGCATAAAAGAACGTTTATGCACCCTACATATATAAAAAAAGCTTCGCCTACAAAAAATACAACGTGTCCGAAGTCGTATGGAAAGGAAATCTCTAGAACTCCAGAACTATACAGAATCGTTATGAAAGTGCTGCACACAGACTTAATTATGCGTGCGTGAAAATATACATGCACATGACCTGTACTACAAAGAAATTTTGATTGCAACGTTGTAACATGGCCGGTAATTCCTTCCATATACCGTCTGTGCGGCGCTTATGTCCAGAAGCATGCACGAACAAACATTAATACTCAAGTGTAATAATTTGGGCATACGAGCATATGTACTAAAAATCGATATATGCACGTATACCTGTGGTACGACCAAACGTTGTTTGAACTGCTGTAATTTCCGAAGGAAATTGCGCACGTAGTGTGGGACCTGCTCATTAGGTTTGGAAGGTCCGCGCTTTCCCTTAAGACGGGGATCTATGTGTGTGCATTCACGCGAGAGGGAGGTAGTTTGACGGTAAGATAACCAGAGTGTCAGAAACTGCGCTCATGGAAACGTAATGTGTATGTCAGTGTATGTGCGTGGAAACGAATCTCCTTCATCTCAATACAGTGTAAACGAATCTCCCTTCATACAGTGTAAACGAATCTTCCCATATCTCAATACATCAACGTACAGAGGTAAGGAGAGGAAAACAATCAACAAACATACTACCTTCAAAGGATGTAGTTCTTGTGTTGTGATCCACAAAGTACACACGGCCTTCCGCTGTGACCGCTTGTGTCCAGCCTCGCGGGAGAGGAAGATCAATTCTGTGCGCATCAAAATATAGGACATTTACATGTATGTGTTCGTGTGTATACCTTTGTAAACGTACTTTATCAACAAGCATATTATTGACAAGCATTTATACGCATGTATATATGCGTGGGAGCACATCCTTCCAAGTATGTTACGACATACGAAGGTACATACATATATGACCGAGGATCCACCCACTGAGTTCGTTTATTCACATGGTCAACGTAGTACGGCTGACCGTTGAGAGCCATTCGCATCTCTGCAGGTACCATGAAGGTTTAGGGCATTTATACAGGAGCATAACAAGATCAGTTACTTGCGTTAACACAAACAAACCACCAAACTCGCACTTAGAACATACGCATACAAACACAGACACCTACGGATACCCAACTTCATGCTCATTTCATACATCGCGGGATAGTACATATTTAGGTCTTTATTGTAGTAGACGCAAGAAAATACACACAAAACAACGCATGTGCCCAGTAAAACGTACGCGCAACTAACATATACTAACACACATACCCCAGCCTTTCGGTAATGGTTCGTCCTCAATTGCCGGCCTAGACAGCTGTCTAGGGGTGGACGGAGCAGCACGCACATCATCAGCTTCGCTTGTCCCTCCGACAACCACAAACTCTGAACCTATTGCTGATTCGTGTTCTGGTCCAGTCTCATCTGCATCCGACGCCATAAGCATATCTGATGTACTGCCTATCGCGGTCCGTCGATTAAATGACGCTCGTGCAGCGTTCAAGTCTCGGCTACACCACTCAGTTTGGTCAACGCCATTTGGCGCTTTAGTTGTGTGAACAAAGACCGGAGAACAAAGATGTCCGTATATGTATATGCAAATAAGTCTATAAGCAGTATATAGGCTTGTATGATTGGATATACTATGGAATACGACTGGTAGAGTAAGTATAATACACTTACGCCATGTTAACACCAAAGCACATTCATCCAAAAGTCACACTACATACTTGCGATCGAGACGTTCCCAGGTCTTACCCAACTCGTGGTACGCATTGCATGGTTTACATAGTATATTTTCCCAGTTTGGTCCCTCCGTTCCTCAATCATTGTCGGTAATGCACCGGATGCCCCAGCTCGGCTAATGTACTGGTCTGTATTTGCATATGTAAAGTGCTGCGGTTTGTATACAAATTTTATACAAGATAAAGGCATATACACGCATATGTGTCACAATTTCACATCTTTCACCAACATATTGAATTATACTAGAATGTAATGTGCAGAATTGTATTCATAAATTATGATAAACCTTAACCCATGCTTTCCATAATATTAACGTAAATTCACATGTATTTCGTACTGATTTGAAATACACTATACTCAACATGTATACACAATTGAGAAAATACACTTGGCTATATACACTAGTCACATACTATTTGCGGCAGCTGGTGGATCCCATGAGGTCGTTCGAGTATTATGATTTACGTAAAATGCTCGACCTCGGGCATCATACCTTCTCTCACACCCTGTAGACGTATGTATATACATAGATGGAGTACAGTTTATACACATACTGCGAGAGATTGTTTTTTCTGGATGATGTAGATCTACAGTCACGCCAATTCTCATAAGTTTCTGTGCATGTGCTTTATCCATACATTTTGCTTTGGCGTTTTGTAATGTTCATATATATAATGTACCAGACAATCTTCCACTCCCCTTCACATGCACACATAACTATCACGCACGTCTGGGAACACGTACTGAATCAAAACTTCAGCTAGCACCGGAGGAAGGATAGCACCAGACACAACTGCAAAAATACTTTCCATGTTCTAACGCTTGTACACATATACACATACACGCATAGGATACATCGTCACTTATACGTGCGCACGCACACCTGCATATAAACGTACTGAAAAAAAAAACATAATCTACCTGGGGGTAGCCCTGGTGTGGTACGATGTTGACCTCTAGAGGTGCGTGAGGCAGTTGGGCTTGTGGTTGACGCCGCGAGAAAGCCTGCAGCGGCGAAGGCAATCTCAGGCAACGCATTAGTAGATATGTTTGATGATATTGAGCTGTCCTCTCCTAGCTGTGTTCCCGATTCTCCTGCAAGTGCAGTCTATGCGGGTATGTGAGTATCAGCTTGTATATGAGTTGATGTTTATATGTTACCGCCTATTTGTCAGAAAGAATTGTAGACGACACTATGCTTGTGTGTATGGTTATTGTCTGCATGTACATAAACCTGTGCGGAAATCAAAACATGTTACCTATATGCCCACATCACGTACCTTCAGAACGATTTTACCAGTGACGTCCGTTTTCATCACGTCTGCGGACATCAAATCTAAACAAACGCTTTCCTCTGTTTGTAAGTGTGGGCGTGAGTATGGGTACGAGTATGAGCGTGGTTTTGATTGTGATTTTGAGAGTGAGCGCATTTTGCGTGTACCGGCGTTTGTGAGTCGGAATGGCCTGTTTGTCCAAGCGTACATTCGCGTGTATATGTAAGCAGTGCATAATAAAATAGTTGACTCAAACGAGTGTTTACTATCGTATATATGCATGCATCGTGAAATAGATGCTTTGCGCACGTGTGTTCCGAAATCATGGAGCATGAATTATGAATGCGCATACACACGCATCTATATGTTAAGCAGTATGTTTGCGAGATGGGTATATATATACTTCGATACATGCATTTGAGCATGTGAATTCGAGTATTTGTGTATAAATGCATACATACCGTGCCCTGTGTCCAAGAGGTCGAGTGTGACGGTTCCTACGCAATAGTCTGATTTAAATACGTTTCGTGCCATTACATCGACTACAACTTTACTGTTCGAATGAACCAGCCTGTGTGTATTGACATGTGAGTACACTTGAGCGCAATTCTTTATGTATGTATGTAAGCGATGTGCATAAGTATATGTATATGTATGCATGTGTAGGCGTTTAGCATATCTGAGTAATTGAGAGCAGATTTGAAACTTCCATGCCAATATGAAATACACCACGACTTCTGGATACATGTGTGGGCTGGAAATTTGAGAATATGCATATGGGTCAGAAGACGTAAACATACAATCGTATAGGCAGATCAGGTCTCTTCTCCTTCCCGACCTCCTCAATTCAATACAACTAATGCGACCGACTCAATAATGTATGTGTGAAAGTAGGTGTGGATGTTTATGCGTGTATGATAACGTGTATACTGATATATTACGCTACATACACAGTGTAGGACGAATTAAATATAGGATGTTCCGACTTTTCGACCATCTTTGTTCGATATTTTTGCGTACGGTCGCCCTCCACCGTCACGTGGGCATACATTCCTGTTGATATTCCTGTACATTTTATAAAGAGAAGCTTCAGGGTGTTACTTTCAGGGAGTAAAGAATTGCGAGTATATGATCTGAGGTACAATTGGGTGTCCATTCATGTATGCACAAGAGGGTAAGGATTTAACGTATCGCATACACATATGTTGCTGTGTGTACGTATGTGCATATGTCGGATCACGGGTACGTCGATGCAAGCGTGTGTCGATACATCTAGGGTGTACATTCTGTGTGCATATAAGGTGCATATACCAATCTTTGCCACAGAGATGTCCAGACCCTTCGCTTCTTTTATGAAGATCTTCATTTGCTTCAAATAGCTCTGTACCCTACGTTGACAAAACATGGTAGATATTGTTTCTTTCATGAGTAAATCTATATGCGTTGTGTGCGAGATCCATACGAACAAAGAGGGTATCCACACTCCACATATTATCCAATACTTGCTCTTGCATTGGGGGGTAGAAACTAAACGTAGCAGAAGTGACCCCCCCCCCCCCCCACCACACACACACATACACGAGGGCGCGAATACCTTGGTTCCTCAGCACTACTTTCTTCTGTCGAACCGTCACTCCCATTTATCCTCAGACCATCCATTGCTTCACTCACACTTAAAGCTGCACTCGTACTCTCATTTGACGAGAGAAACTCTAACACAGCTCGCGTACCACCCTCCACAACGCACGCAGGAGGGTACATAAGTCCTTCATTTCCCTCTAGCACGATATCAAGCAGCAAGTTTGTATCTTTAAGTCTTCCAAGACCATTAGGTAAACGAGTTAGTGCATTATAGCTCACATCCATGTGCAAAAGAAGACTACACACACTCACAGACACGGGCAAGCGTGAAAGTTTGTTGTGCGAGACATTCAGGTCAACGAGCGTCGAGAGGGAGCCGATGTCACCTGTATATGCATGTATATGATATATGGTGTTTATATATGTACGGATATCTCAATATGTATATGCATGTTTATCTGCATGTCTGTATATATGTGTGTATATGTGCATGGTAGTAATATATATGCAAGTGTGCGTACAAGCACATAAGTGGCTGCGTGCATGCGTGTGCGTGCGTAACAGTGCTACATACGTGCATTTGTGCATGATGAAGAAAGACGTATATTTACGTATGCATTTCATTGCGTTTGTACATATACATGCTTACTTGTATTTCTATAAGAAAGTATAGTTTATTAAAGAATAACACTGGTATAGGCAGATCTACGCCTTGATTGATGCATTCAATCTCAAATAGACAATCAAATTTACACATGTACGTACCTGGGAGAAAGGATAGGTGATTATATGACAAGTCTAATTGTTGAATGGATCTCAATACAGTCACTGACCCAGGTAAGTGAGTGAGTGCATTGTGGCTTAAGTTCAGATGTCTCAGGGTCGTAAGCTCCCGAATCTCATATGGCAAGCTTACTAGTACATTATGTGAGAGATCCAGGTGCACAAGCGACGTAAGATAACCAATCTCTGCAGGTATCGATTTGATCCGGTTCCAACTGTGTTTTGTGTGAGTAAATTCTTGTGTTTATGTATGGGAATGCATGCACGCCTCTGCTTTTGCGCAACTCACGACATAGTTGTACAATATTTCGCGCGTATGTGTGGCTTGTATGCGTGCGTGCATTTCAGCAACAGTAAGGCCGTCTATATGTTCACGTGCATTTACTATTTTCTGTGTATGAGCGGTTCAAAGTATCCACACGACGAGTAGTAATCAACCTCGTTTGACATCGATATTGATCGGTTTCAATATGTGATTGCACGGTGTGCGTAGGTGCGTGCTTCTGTATGGTATATGTCAGAACAACTTGTGTATCCGTTTATTGCAGGTTTTGAACAAGGTTCTGCTTATGCGCGGGTATTCATCATGACACATATTTTATAGAAACACAAGCACAGGCTTGTTATTTCGTACGCGATTATATATTTGTATAGGCGAGCACGTTAATTAGTAAGTCTGTGCAATGGGTTGGGTCTAGAACATTTGAGTGCACAGCACGTGCAAAAGCAGAATACAGTGGATCCCTGATGCGAAGTGTTGTCACGGGCACATAAAAGATAGAAATAAAATCATATAACAAAACAAAAGCAATTGTGTACTCACACAGCAACTCACGTTAAGAGTCATACTCACCTCAGATTTAGATGAATGAGAGTGGTATTCTCAAACACTTTGTCGCCAAGCACCTCAATGTCGGACTCAGAGGCATCATACTCGTACTCACTGACCTGAGTACGCCTCCCCTGAAAGTACGTACGTGTATATGAATATGGATGTCAGAGTGGATATGCGTCTGTTGCGGGACACGTTCCTTTTGTTAGGGTACTGGTGAGAAGAGAGGGGATATCGCTTACTACACCGTACTTAAGGTTTGTGACTCAAAAAAAAACTATCACGCTATTTCTCAAAAGACATGCTGACTTTATATGTATACATGCTAGTTCATATATACTTGAAACTTTCAACCTTTTACTATAATATTTAACTTGCATCCACTATTATCAAATCGATACCAGTAGCTAAGAGGTTCGGTGTATACATGAGTTTGAAAAAGATCAGCTCGGGGGATGATTATATTCAAGATGAAAATCAGCGGTATTCAACTGTAGAATCTACCATTGCAGGCATCATCACTGCCACAGTCTTGTATATTCATAAAAATGTTCGCTGGTTCACAGGTCTAATGCCCTCCCATGTATATATAAAAGATGCTTTGACTTATCGCTTTGTTACATATCTCTCATAGGGACACATATATTTGTATGTGAATACCTTATCCGACATGGTACAGTTCTGTGTTGAGTAGGCAGCCTAAGGGCTGTATACGAAAAAGAGAAACGAGCATGAAACACTTTAGGATCGAAGAGGACCAACTTGTGCGTATATCTGTCTACTGGAACAGTGCGTATATCTGTCTACTGGAACATGTACTTTGGCGCGCGTGCGCGCGAGTTTCAGTACTGTGTATGTGTTTGCGTACGTGCGTGTTCGTTTGTTCGTTAATTGATTCATTCATTAGTTCAACCGTTCGTTCGTTTGTGTGAGAGAGAGAGAGAAACAGTTTTGTGTGTATGTGTGTGTGTGTTGTGCTGTACAAATGAGTATGTGAGAGCTTCTTGGCAACGCTTAATAGAGCTTTAAAAGGCAGAGTACCGAACTGTTTATCGCACGACTGAAACTACACACATACACATACACACAAACACATACATATACATACACATACACATACACATATACACATACACATATACATATACAAATACACATAAACATACACATAACATACACATACATATATACACATACTCATACACATATACACATACATATACACATATACACATACACATACACATATACACATACACATACACATATACACACATATACACATACACATATACACATACACATACACACGTACACATACACATATACATATACAAATACACATAAACATACACATATACACATACACATACACATACATATATACACATACACATACACATATACACATACATATACACATATACACATACACATACACATATACACATACATATACAAATACACATAAACATACACATATACACATACACATACACA
>JAWQFL010000006.1:2120495-2141552 GCA_033442365.1 Creolimax fragrantissima
ACATACACATATACACATACACATACACACGTACACATACACATCTACATATGCATACACATATACACATACACATTACACATACAAATATATATATATATATATATATACACACACACACACTCTCTCTCTCTCTCTCTCTCACTCCCATATACACAACAGTTAACTCCTTTCTCTCTCTCACGTACATGGACTCACATTCTCACACTCATGAACGCACACACCTGCACTCCCCTTCACATGCACACATAACTACCAAGCACGTCTGGGAACACGTACTGAATCAAAATTTCAGCCAGCACCGGAGGAAGGATAGCACCAGACACCACTGCAAAAATACTTTCCATGTTCTAACGCTTGTACACATAGACACATACACGCATAGGATACATCGACACTTAAACGTGCGCACGCACACCTGCACACTCATGTATAATCATGCCGGAATCACGATCACGGTCTAATCCCGCGTCACAGCGGTCCCTAGCTATACCATCACAAGAAACCTCACATTCCGGAAATGGTGTAGATAATATACACATTTCCCGCCAAGTGTCGCTTCAACTGCGTGCGTTGAAAGTGGATGATGATTCGCCAGTGAGCGACATGATTATACAAGCATCTACGACTAGCTACAGCTCTAGCAATTGCAATTTTCACAACCATAGTGGCAGATCCCATAATCTGTGCCCAAGTGTGATCAGTACGTATATACCGGATGCAAAAGTAGATTTGGAACGAGTAGCTTCGGAAAATTCGATAGGAATGGTAGAAAGCTTTGTGTCGGCGAAGTCGACAGAGCGTGGTTCATCTGATCAGATTGGTAACACATTCACACCTTTTATACTTGTGTTCATAATACATATACGTATGCATGTAAATCTGTACAAACTGTATACAACTGCTGAAGGACATCACCTATTATAATCTTTATCAAGTCGGAGACATAAAATCCGTTTCGTGTTTATATACATACGTGCATATAATATGCAACTTGTGTCCACCATTACTGCTAATGTGAATAATATGCTATAATTTGCATTGTGGATGTGACCACTCCAAAAACGCATATACTAGCGTGACATTTGGTACATAAAATATGTACAGAAATTAAATCAAAAATCGTACAGATATATTCCAGACATACGTACATATTCTTTCATATATGTGCACACATAACATCCGCGTATACTAATACAGTACACTGCATTCGTCACATACAGAGCCTACTCTGGAACCTGACAACGGTGATGATATGCCCAGTTTTAAACAAGAAGCCGTTGTTGGGCTGCAGGAGCCTCTCCATAACAACGCGCTTGATGACACTCAAGAGGAAAGTGAGACGGGATCAGTGGACTTAGACGTGTCTTTGGTGGACCCAAGGGTGGCTGATTGTCTAATTCAATTGAACAAGGCTACGGGTATGTGCATATGCATGCTTACATATTTTCAAAGAGGTCAGTTAATGGGAATGGGTGAGACTGTGTTGATGTACTAGAACTTGTCAAAAGCATTGCATTCGATTAATGCATACATTGCCGAGTGTGTAGTGGGTGTCAGCGTCTCTCTCTCCCCCCTCCCCTCATCCCCGTCTCTCTCTATGTATGTATGTATGTATGGATGGATGTAGTATGGATGGATGGATGTATGTATTATACGATATATATATATGTATATACGATTCTTTGTGTGCATGTGTGTGCACGTGTGTGCGTGTGTGTGCGTGTGTGTCCGCGCGTACATGTGAGTGTGTATGTTGGTGCGTGGCGTTCAGGTAGGTAGATATATATGCATATGTATGTGCTCGTGCCTACGCACTTAAAGTCTTAACAGAGGGTCACAAGAAGCTAGTAGTGCCATCTTTGACGACATATCTGATCTATATGTATGACTTCCACAGACATAATACAAGCACATACACGCATACACATACTTGGTTGCTGTTTCTATTTAATAGACGATGTGGATGAGATCGAAGGCGAATTAGAAAAATGCAAGGAGAGACTCTTTAAAATCATAGCTGATGGTATGTAACCGTACTTATAGTCTAGCTCAAAAACTCTTAATTTCGTTTTTTTGAATACTAGTGTACAGACATTTCAATCGCTATATACATGATCATTCATACACAGTCACATGAAAGATTAATGTTCGCCTCAGACCCCTTGTCTGACTGTTTCCATTCATTTACTCTTACACATGTACATACGAGTACACGATAATTCTCAACTTGTGCTTTAAATTTGCGCTCCTTCGTCATGTGCAGGAGATATTAATTTGCTTAATGTTCAAAGGAGATTAGGAATGCAGAAGTCGATCGATCGCGCCAAATTGTACTACAAGGAGGTACAACAAGGCAAAAGTTCACTATATATATACAAGTACAGTCATAAAAGAATATCGAGTACACTCAAACGGACCTGTATAAACATACAAGCATACATTGATTTTGTTAAAAGTCACTACCGCATGTATTATTACGAGAAAATCGTCATCAGCGCATTGCGCGGAAATTGTTGGAAATTTAAACACTCACTCCCACACACACACTGTCCTTATCCCCTCACGTTCGAACTCGCACTCTAAATCAGGAGCAACGAGCCGTTGATGCACAAGAAGTTGCTGCAATGGTTGAACTCCAGCATGCAAAAGTGGTTAAAGCATACGAAAAAGCTCGTCTCGAGCAAAGCTTGTGTGAGAAGCAGCTAGAGAAAGAAATAGTAGGGAATCTAAACAGACGTGGCGGGGGTGGGGGCGTGAGTGTAGTAATCGATTTACATATACAGGAAGCTCTCAACAATGCGGCTATGAGTGTACAAGAGTGCCGCATGGAGTGGCAGAGAGTGAACGGAGAACAGCAAAAAGCCATAAAGAAAGCGAAGGAAATTGCTGATTTAGTAGAAACGATGCGCACTCAGGACAGGTGTGTTTGTTCTCTCGCATAGTCGGACATACATTGCGCATACGCACGCCCTATGACATACAAAAAAACTTCTCTTGCACGCTTAATACCACAATTTTCTCGTTTACACTTAAAATCACGCACATACTCTTTGCAGAGCATCATTGGACAAGGCGCAAATATTCTACGATACTAGGGAAATCATAGCTAATGACGTGAACATTGTGCAGAAAGAGTTGGAAAGACGGATACAGAATGCTAGTAAGGCCAGGTATTTATATATATAAATATATTTGTGTTAGTATTGTTTCTTAGTTTTACTGAGCGTGTATCACAATTTTCGGTCTGTATGTGAAGGGTGTCTATGTTTGGTCTGATTGTAATTTTATGTCTGCCTGTACGGTGTGTATATATGTATGCAGTGCTGGAAAGCTGTCTGACTACATATACCAAGCCGATTACCCACCAGTTTGGGCTGTACATGCATGCACCTTCAGAATTAGAGCCAACAAGCTGTATAATGCCTGCAAAGAAACTATCACCCACATACATTCGGTACACTAAAACCAGCTGCGAATCCCAAATTGTACCCATTTCCAAAAATGCGCATTAAGACATGCGCACTCTATCCACCCCCCTTACAGATTGAAAGTAGCACAATGCTTGCAAATGCTTCAAGACATGAGCAAAGAAACCGCCAACACCAACCGAGACGTCAAGCATATACCAGTAAAACCTACGCCAACACCCGCAGTTGAAGAAATCGTAACTTCTGGGCGTTCAAACATGTCCTTTTCTGCTCAACGAAGGTCCCTTCCAAATCCTGCTCCGTCTTGCACACACTACGGCATGAAATCGCCGGTTAAACCTGATAACAACAATCGTGAAAGCGTGAACACAAGTATGGGTGCGGATTTGGGTGCAGATATGACGGCGAGTGGGCAGCACACAAACAGAACTGAATACGGGGGAAGGATGAATGCCAAATTGGAAGTCTGTGACAATGCGGTCGGTAACACTATGCATGACAATGAAGTCGATATCGATATCACAGACTCACCGTCCTTGTTAGGTAGACAGGCGCCACTGTCACCCTCTTTCACACCCAATACGTCCTTTAGCTCATGTAATACTGTTAGTTTTACGAATCAATAAGTACAATCACATATATTTACCGTACATGTATACAATAATGAAAGTTGGTATGCATGGACGTATATGTATACATAATCTCAAAGATAAGTTTGTTAGCAGGCTACGAGTGTAAGTTGATTATATTATAGGTGTATGCTTGTGTGTTCGTGAGCCTATATACGTATGTACTAGTGAAAAGCTCACAGGCCACTTTTCATGTGTGCGTCCTTCTCGCCGCTTTCTTAACCGCAATCTCTAGATCACCAATATTTTGTTTTGGAAACCAATGTCTATACTGTCAGAGTCGGGGACGAACGTATGGGTGTTTCTGAACATTTGTGTACGTTCATATGATGTCTTTACAAAATAGTCACCTCTACATTGCAAGGTACACGTAATGTGCTGTTTACACGTATCTACGCGGCATTCTGTGAACAATGTATTGGTTTTTTTAAACATACGTACCGGTATATGTGCACCCATGTTTTCATCCCATTCTCAACTATTACTTAACAACTGGAACAGTTTCAACTTCCTGAAAACCCTTATCCTAAGGCCAGGAAATTTTATTCAAACTACTATAAAAGTACTGACCATATATTTGGTTCCTGTAGAGAGATCATACCTCCCTTTCACTTGGATGAAGACATCTAGTTAGTAGTTTCTTCGAAATAGACTTGTCATATCCATGTACATAACATGATCGGTACAGAGATACTATACGTGCGCATAAGCTCTTGCACGAGGTTTAACATACAGCGCTTTGCATTCAATTTTACGGACGATGTATACCATCATCAGAACTGTCTTGGATCCAGTAGACATCAGCACTATGAAAACAAAGAGACGAAAGGTGGATTTTCGTGTAAAGGTTCTTCTTAAGCATTCGAAAAACAGGCGTTATACTGTCACCAAATTGGACGTACAAAACTCTCACACTATTCGACTAAACACACTACTTTACACACACACACATACTATATATATACGCACGCACACGGACACAGGCCCATGCATACACTGTAATACTGCACAAGGGAGAAATTAACGAAAGCAGGAAATGTGTGGGTTTACAGTTGTGCTTCAAATTTGTCAGTACGTTGAGATGTTGTGTGTGCTTTTAACTGAACTCCAGGAGCGATGATTAAACTTGATAGTAAATTAATTAAAATATTTTAGAATAACATGTATGCTAATAGAAATATTTATAGTCAACTGAAGCCCAAAATTCGAAAATAAGAATAAATAATGATGTATTGTTAATTGAATAAATGTTCTATATCTTTTTTGGGCTTTGTTTATTGTCGTACTAACACGTTCATCACAACGTTAGAAATGTCATTAGCCCATGCACACAAACACAAACACACACACACACACACACACACACACACACACACACACACACACACACACACACACACACACACACACACACTAGGTCTGTTCACCTTCCAGCCATAGTTCGAACCGATATTGTCTGTGGTGTTGACAGTGTAGCTCTCGTGTATGGGCGTGCACGGTTGCACCGAACAGTACGAAAATTGTACAAACAATAGACACGAAAATACTGTACACAAGAAACTTGCATTGCGAATAACACATTCACACGTACTCGGACAGGACTTACAATAACCATATGCGCTAATACACATCTAGCTTGTAGTTTAAGTTTGATATCTAGAGTTTTCGTACTCCCACAAACACAATAGTTTACTCCTTTCTTACCTCTTGTAAGATGGGTTGTGGAGCGTCAAAACCAGAACCGCTTCCTGCGACCGCCAAATCTGGTCCTCAGAAGACTGTCGCACAAGTAAGGATCACTGAACCACAACAAACCAAATTGGCGCAACGACAGCAAGGATCGAAGCAAAATTCACCCTCCAGCTCACGACCAACGTCAGTCAAAGCTAATCCGAAGCAACAACAACACTACACCTCACAAACGCTTCACAAAGGTGTAGGTGGAGATCAGATTGCTGCGAGGAGCACGCAAGTGGACCGTCGCATCGGTCAGCTGTACGTTGCACAGTTCGATTATGCAGGTGCTTCTGGCGATTTGTCATTAAAACATGGAGAGGTACTTGAAGTCGTCGATACGTCAGAAGGTGACTGGTGGCGTGCACGGTCTCTTCGCACCGAGCTGGTCGGCTATGTGCCATCCAACTTTCTTTATCCAAAGACAGACTTTGCCAATGAACCCTGGTTCCACAGTCACATTGAACGTCCAGACGCGGAGAGATTGCTTTCGCAAATGAGCACGGCAGGTGCGTACTTGGTTCGTGAATCACGCACACGACCAGGGTCGTACAGCTTGAGTGTGCTTGACCACCAGTATCTAGTGAAGCATTATCAAATCAAGGTATTGGAGGGGGGTGGGGCGACTGGTCCGCGTGAGGGTTTCTTCATAAGCAAGAAAAGTGTTTTCCCCACTTTGAAATTGTTGGTTGAATCGTACCATGAGAAGCAGGAGGGCTTGTGTACAAAGTTGACAGTGGCGTGCCCCAAGGCTGGACCAACACTCACTGACTTTAGTCATGCTACACGTGATATGTGGGAGATTTCGAGAGACACAATTGGGCTCAGTGAGAAACTGGGTGAAGGGGAGTTCGGCTCTGTTTACAAAGGGACATGGAATAACACCACTGTGGTGGCTGTCAAGACACTCAAGGCCGCGTCAATGGGGGCTGCGGAGTTCTTGAAGGAGGCCACAATTATGAAGAAGCTCCAACACCAGAACTTGGTCCGTTTGTATGCAGTCTGTACGGATTCTGAGCCTTACTATATTGTATTAGAGTACATGGGTAACGGAAGTTTGAGAGC
Source organism: Creolimax fragrantissima (assembly GCA_033442365.1). NCBI lineage: Eukaryota > Ichthyosporea > Ichthyophonida > Creolimax > Creolimax fragrantissima. Next base: position 2,127,355 of record JAWQFL010000006.1, read on the forward strand.
ATTCCTGCTCAAAAACGCACAAACGTGTTCTAGTAACCACCATTTCCCCATGAGCGACGTTGCCGATAGCAATCCGAAGGAGGCGATGGAATGCGTTGAAAAATGTCTGACTTGGAGGCAGAGGGCTGATATGTGCCAACAAATTGCATCTGGCATGGCCTTCCTCGAGTCTAAGAACATGATTCACCGTGATTTGGCGGCTCGTAATATACTACTCAACTCGGAGAATGTGTGCAAGGTAGCGGATTTCGGTTTGGCGAGGGATTTCAAGAACTCTACCCACATGGGTGAAGAGCCCATCTATACGGCGAATGCTGAGACGAAATTCCCGGTTAAATGGACCGCCCCGGAAGCTATAATCAAGGGCGCCTTTAGTGTCAAGTCGGATGTGTGGAGTTATGGTATTCTTATGATGGAAATTGCCACTGGTGGTTGTATACCATACCCGGGTATGGGAAACATGCAAGTGGTAAATTTACTGAACGATGGATACAGACAGCCCAAGCCTAGCAAATGCCCTGACGAGTATTTCGAGGTAATGCAGGAATGTTTGAGGCAGATTCCCGAGGAAAGACCAACATTCGAGTCTCTTCAGTGGACTATGGAAGACATGTTTGGTAATATTCGTAAGGACTACGAAGAAGCGAGCGTAACACAGTCGTTTAACGGTTCATGAACACCTTGCGTAAGGTCGTTGTGGACATGAAAGAATGTCATTTATAGGTTAAACGAGTATGGTATATATTTAGAATAGGTTAATCGTGAATAGTTGGAATATTGGACGCACGATTTGGCGTATCTGTTGATGCGAGAGTATGTAAATAATCTGAAGCGTATTTTACGTCGCGTCCTTGCTGTCTCCTTTATTGCGTTGGTCAGTAAAAGTTGCACATAGTTTAAATGGGAAACCGTGTATACCCTGTCGCATGTATACGTTAGCATGCTACAGCAGAGTGAGGTATTTTACTGGCAAAATGTATTGTCCGTGCAGCTCTCTACGCATGTTAAAAGAATACTAATGAATTTCATGAAGCATAGTATAGTCTTGTCACAAGGATAGAAAGTTGACAGTACCGTTCCTATAGATGATCAAATCTAAATTCTCGAATCCACATACATTGCTACCACAGTTCTAAGTGCTAAATATTTACCGCAGTCTACTTTTCAGTAATACATCTGATTCTTTCTCGTTTGGACTCGTCAGTCTGCATGTCGGCCTCAAGTACACAATTCAAACGTGTTTAGAGGGGGATGTAAACTTTGGTACTAATTCACTTAACAATTGTCAACTAAAGAAATACCGCACACAACAATTGATTCCTTGGAATGAAGGGTGGTGCTAAAAAGCACCAGTTGGGGTTGGGTTGGAAAATAGCCCAGAAAGTTCAACAAAATACAACAAATTTACTTGTTGGAGGTGTACTTGGTGACAGCCTTCGTTCCCTCGGACACGGCGTGCTTGGCAAGTTCTCCTGGTAGGAGCAGACGAACAGCAGTCTGGATCTCTCTGGAAGAGATGGTTGACTTCTTGTTGTACATAGAAAGCTTGGAAGCCTCACCAGCCACACGCTCGAAAACGTCAATAACGAAAGAGTTCATAATAGACATGGCCTTGGAGGAGATTCCAGTGTCAGGGTGAACCTGCTTCAACACCTTGTAGATGTAGATGGAGTAGGACTCTGTGCGTTTTTTCTTGCGCTTTCCACCGACGGACTTCTTGCCAGACTTCTTGGAAGCCGGGGCGGCAGCGCCGGTTGCAGTGGGCTTAGGAGGCATAATTAATGTAAAGTAATGTATGTATGTATGTGTTTTAAACGAAATCAATCGGAAGACTGGTGATTAGAAGTGTATCAGAGCTTGTTTATGTACGAATTTCATTATTGTTCGTGGTGACTGTGTGAACCAATCCTGTGCCAGATAATAGGAATCTCGATCCGATCCGCTCGGCCCAAGCCTTCAGCCCCGCCATTTTGGCGCGCGCGGGGAACGGCCCGACGCGGCCAGATGCGGCCCGACGTGGCCGTTGGTGAAAAAAGACGTTAACCGTTGAAATTATAGATTGAGGACATTGGCTTAGGGAAATGGCGTTGGAAAGAGGGCCTTCAAAGGGGAAAAATACATTTGGTTATTGTTTTTCTTTCAGTTCGGTCAGTTCATTGCCACTACCACCCCAGCACAGAAAAGAGAACAAAAGACAAAAAAAAAACCCCCGCCTTTCGTACGGATCGTTTGGTGGCCAACGAGACTGAACAAACCCCTGAACATGAAAAAAAAAAATGGAACCAAAAAAACATTTCGTTCGGTTTTCGTATAAATAGTCAAAGTGATTAGCACTCACACCTCACACATCTGTTCATTCAGTTCTAAAAGTAATAATTGTATCATGACTGGACGCGGAAAGGGAGGAAAGGGACTCGGAAAGGGTGGCGCTAAGCGTCACCGTAAGATTTTGCGTGATAACATCCAAGGTATTACCAAGCCTGCAATCCGTCGATTGGCTCGTCGTGGTGGTGTCAAGCGTATCTCCGGTCTTATCTACGAAGAGACCCGAGGTGTGCTCAAGGTCTTCCTTGAGAACATCATACGTGACGCTGTTACTTACACTGAGCACGCCAAGCGAAAGACTGTTACCGCTATGGATGTCGTATATGCCTTGAAACGTCAAGGACGTACCCTTTACGGCTTCGGAGGTTAAGCATCCTTGTCTCTGCAACAACACAACAACTGGTGCTTTTTAGCACCACCCATACGTTGAGAAATTACCCTATTGTGTCAATTGTAGACCTAAATAGTGATATACAATTTACTTGTGAACTATTTTTACTACTGCAATACGGTTAACGCATAGTTGATTACTACTTGAAAGCGCGAGTATATAACAGTGAGTTTCTTTAGCCTGATTGTAGGCATAAATGTACATAATAAAATATTTTATTCGAAACTAATTAGGGAGTCAATGTTGAACTTTCTTCAAATTTTGTGTGTGTCCATTATGTAGAATGCTTGTGCACGATCAGAATGTCTATTACCATAAGCGATAGTACACATTAGTGTCTGTATGCAACAATTGTTATGACGGAAACATACACTGTACAATTTATACGTATACAAATTATTTGAATTTAGATGAACACTGCTAAAATGACTGACTGATTCACAAACATTTCAAGAATTTGCACATTATATACGAAAGTTTATGTATAATTTTCAAATTCAACAAAATGTGTCAGCATGAATTGATACACAACGCTTGGCAACTACATCTTATACATGGACCTAGGAAAAATATGAAACAACATAAATGCATACAAGGTGGTGCGTGTAGGTCAGCATGTTAAAAAGGTACCATCGCTTCATATAATACTATCTGTAGTCAGCATTCGAACAGCCACTGCATATTGCTTCAAAGGATTGTGCGAAGTCATCAAAAGGAACTGTACCGAGATCAGCGTGGATGAGGTAACTATCAAGGACCGAAAAGCAATCCTTCGAACCAAAAAACTTGTTCTTCAAGTAACACCAGCAAAACAAATTTTTCATCGGTGGATTTTAATTCCAGACCAAGAGTAGGTGTTTCACACGTACAACGTAGCCAACACGACAATTAGTCAAAAGCTATAGTACATTCCAGAACAAGCTTAGATGTTTCACACGTACAACGTACCAAACGCAAATACGTAATTTCTCAAATCAAGGGTGGTGCTAAAAAGCACCAGTTTGGGGTAATGTTTCGGAGAAACCAACTAGTGATCTAAATAATTTAGAACTCCTGAGACTGAGAAGCCTTGGCCTTGCCAGACTTCTTGGGTAGAAGTACAGCATGGATGTTGGGAAGAACACCTCCTTGGGCAATGGTAACACCAGAAAGAAGCTTGTTCAACTCTTCATCATTACGAACAGCCAATTGCAAGTGACGGGGAATGATACGAGACTTCTTGTTGTCACGAGCGGCGTTACCGGCCAATTCGAGAATCTCAGCAGCCAAGTACTCAAGCACGGCAGCTAGGTACACGGGGGCTCCAGCTCCAACACGCTGAGCGTAGTTACCTTTGCGAAGATGACGGTGGATACGACCCACAGGGAACTGAAGTCCGGCACGAGATGAACGGGTCTTCGACTTTCCGGTGGTCTTACCACCCTTTCCACCCTTTCCTTTTCCAGACATATTGATAAGATTTGGAAAGATTTGCAAGATTGAAACGATAAACAAATGAAATGTGTGTGTGTGTTAATCCATGAAGTCGACGAGCTTCAATTTATACAAAAATCCCTTACCCACCATAGCTGTCGTTCTCTCCAATCGCATTGCAAAGAATAGTGAACTCGAGCCGGCCGTTCCCTTCTTTCCTCTCCCCACCCCGCCCGACCCGGCCCTCCGCTCACTCCCTTCATTTTGCATTTTTTTTTTTTTTTTTCGGAGGCAAAAGTGGCCATTGCCTCAGTCGAGGGTTTTAGTCAAGTTTTGGCGGTCAGAGTGCTCAGTGTGGGCCACTAAAAAACCCACCCTTAAAATAAATTATACGTTTATAAAAGCTGGTCAGTACGGATAGGAAATATGTTGGTCAGAGAACTGGGCGACGTGTGAAAGAGTTGCTTTACGTTTTAACGTTTTGCTGTTTTTTTTTTGTGCTTCTATTGTCGAATACCAACGGACAGTACTGTTTGGGACCGATCGCAACAGCGGCGAGAAGTCGCGGCTTGCGAAGAAGAAAAAAAATGAGGGGCGATTTTTTTTTTTTTTTGCGAAACTGTATAAATAGCGCTGGGCGTGGTTCACTTCCCGTTCATATCCACATTCTGAGATACAGTTATCATAATGGCCCGTACAAAACAAACAGCAAGAAAGTCCACTGGTGGCAAGGCCCCCCGTAAGCAGCTCGCCACTAAGGCCGCTCGCAAGTCTGCACCTGCCACTGGTGGTGTCAAGAAGCCCCACAGATATCGTCCGGGAACTGTCGCTCTTCGTGAGATTCGTCGTTTCCAAAAGTCCACTGAGCTTCTTATTCGTAAGTTGCCTTTCCAGCGTCTAGTGCGTGAGATCGCCCAGGATTTCAAGACTGATCTTCGTTTCCAGTCCTCTGCTATCTCTGCCCTTCAGGAGGCTTCCGAGGCTTACCTTGTTGCTCTTTTCGAAGACACAAACTTGTGCGCTATCCACGCTCGTCGTGTCACTATCATGCCCAAGGACGTTCAGCTTGCGCGTCGTATTCGAGGCGAGCGTGCTTAAATCATTCGTTTAATTATAGCGTCTTGATTGTGAGTATAATCACTTTGTCACAAAACCAACTGGTGCTTTTTAGCACCACCCTTTCTCTGGAAATTGTTGGACACTTTAAAAACTTTAAAAACTTGAGGAAACCTTACTCGCATGCAAATAGTAACATGAAGCTTGAACGCAAACGAGTCCTTTGTACATATATGTTGGTCATTTTTGTGTTGTGTACCAATACGCATAGAGTACAACACTTGATGTGTAAGCTCACATGGAAACGCACATCAGATAATTCAAATACTAGAATTGAGCATTAGACCTTTTCAAGACGAATAATGGTACAACTGGGGAATGAGAACAAAGGCTGTTCGTAGTAAGTAATAATATATGCAACTAATGGATGTAGAGAACAATAGAAAACAATTTCTGTTAGTAATGCACTCATGCTTTCGAGTAGAGCAGAGAACCAATATTAGTTAGTATAATCCAAACAATTGAGAGGACTCTTACTGGCATGTGATTCTGGCACCCACATATATAGTCATGTTTGGCTTTTTTTTGGATGGCGTCAGTGTGCGCTTTTTCCACGGCTTGTATAACACGGGGCGTATCCACGACTCTTTTTAACACGTTGAAAATATATAAAGAAAATATAAACAAATATGTGCTTGTGCATACAAGAACTGTTTATACACGAACAAGCGAAAGTTCAGCCGGTTGTTCTTCTGCACAAATGAGGTTAGTTTGCATTAGTGGCAAAGTTTGATGGTAGCATTTTGCTTTATGAGTTTGCCCCTATACATTTGGGGTAGAATGTGCGTTAGACGAACATCGGACACTCCGCCGCCTGTTGGTAGCTTTGCCTTTAAGCGTATGTTTAGTGGTAAATCGTACAAATGATTAGGTCTTCAACTACATTCGAGCTCAATATGCTTATACTACTGGCCGTATCGAATTGCTTATGGTCTCACTACGCTTAGGAACGCCTACAGTAAACTTCAACAATGTGATCATTCAAATAGCAGTGACCAAAAATATATAACAAGCAGCCAATAAGAATGATAACAATTGTAGTATTCTGACAACGTCTTACAACTTAGGCACACAGCGCACATAACGGACATATATCCACAACTTGAATCCACATTGTGCTTAACACATACATATGTATATGGTGTTTGTGCAATTCATTAACAACATCTGCTGAAATGAAGGGTGCAATTGTTACTGGTGGATCCAGCGGTATCGGGGCTGCCGTCTGCCTGGAGTTAGCAAAGCGGAACTTCAGAGTATGTCTAGTAATGCTGAATGTGCTGTTGTAATTGTGGTCAACTGTATAAATATATTTACCCTCCTGTGTATGAGTATTGAGTATGTGCACAAGTTTAATTTTATATAGCTCTATGTATGTACAGAAACATCCAAAGCAAACTAAACTTCACTGCACACATTGGACAAGATTTTCATGCTAGGGCGAAATGTGAGTGCACTAGAGAAACTTACAAAGGACTGCGAGTGTACCGGAGGAGAAGCATCGTTTGGTGTCGGTGATGTTGGTGATACTGCTGATGTGAAACGTCTTTACCAAGAGGTAGTATAATTATAAAGCATTTGTACAAAAGTTATATATGAACATATAGTTGTATATAATAGTTTCAGTAAACCCTAAACTTTTCTTTGCGCAACGTTGTACCAATTGGCAGGCCATCGTATACCTGAAACAGCCACCCCACGTACTAGTATTGAGCGCAGGTGTCGGAAGAATGGATGCTATTGGCACTGTATGTACTGCAAATATATATTTATGTTATGTGTGGGTAACTACATTTCTGGTAATTGTTTATTCTTACTTATTCCAGGTTACGTAAATCCAGAGGGTATATGCTTGTCTGTATATACGCATGCTGCATGATGCAATGATTCGCCATGCGTACACTCATAAGTTGTCTCCACAATACGCACACTCGTCAATTTGTACAGGCTTCCGTCGAAGATTTTGATCTTTGTTATCGAACAAATGTCCGTGGGGTCTTTCTGTGGTTAACACAGGTTATTGCGTGAGGTTAGGGTTTAGGGTTTATATGTGTTATATGTATTTATGCATGGACATGTATGTGTACGTATGGGTGTTTGTATTCGTAAGTCGCGGTATATATACAGGCACACGCGCACACCCACATTATAGTAATCTGTATTAGCGGCAGGTTAAATGCGTAGACTTGCGTACAAAACACTACATCTTTGTTGATCATACGCAAAACTAAACGACTTGTAATAAGTATACAGAGAATCATCTGTCAGGATATGCTTTTGTGGCTTTTTATGTGATGCAAAGGTGTGGGTTTATTACTTCATATATCACATAACTGTCAACAATGTTCCTACAGCTAGTAAAGGATAGTGTGAAGTACAATATAGTGTATTGTTATATTTGTACAACCATTGTATACATATTATGTTCACAAACATACAAACACGTATACGACTGACAAAAGGTAGTCCCAGATATGAAAGCCCTTAAGAGAGGACAAATCGTTGGAATATCCAGCACTGTGGGACTGCGTCCCAAACCCAACGTGTCAATCTATTCTTCAACTAAAGCTGCAGTTCAGGTATTGCAGCCGATAGGTATACATATGTATACATGTTCAAACTCTGAGCAAACATCGGTAGTATGTATAGATATCAACAGTTAAACAATCCATCTCACACGCTCACTATGATCATGCCACATTAACACGATATGCAAGCATCCAGACAATCGCGTATGTCGCACAATTATACCTATCCATTCCCTGACACACACCATGCCAACCATGGTTTTCGTATTCCAACAGAGTATATTTGGTAGTTTGCGACAAGAACTGGAAGGAACTGGAGTGAAAGCTGGAACTATTTGTCCTGGTCCTGTATGTGTGAAAGTTTGAATAGTCATATCTATTTTTTAAATGGATCTTGTGCGGAACGCGAGTCAGTGTGCATGTGCTCCTATTCAAGTGCCTACCTTTGCAACAGCGTGTGTGTCGTGCATAACGTGTTTTGCGTGTATGTAAGTGTTGGTGTGATTGTCAAACTGGATGTGGTTGTGGACGTACATAAACTTGATGTGTTTTTCTATAATATTAGGTCGTTCATTAAATATGTACAGACAGGCAGATACGTTAACGAATACTATGGAATAATGTTATTCATAATGTCCTTCACATGTACATAAATCTATATACACCCATCAACATAGGTGTCGACTGTATGGTGGAACGATTTTGAAAGAGGTGGGAAGCCTTTCAAAACGTCAGAAGAACAGTTGGTGTGTAAATATGAATCGGTATATATTTACTGCGGTGCAAATATCGTATCGTGTATGTATTGTGTGATATGGCACTACTATACCTCGTATATATATATATATATATACGCACGTACATTGATATGTATTACATGTATATAATCTACACGAGCAATGGTATGTTTACTTGTATTAAGACCTTAAGACCTACATAAGAAAACACTCATACACAAGCACACTCACATGAATATATAATTTAGGAGAAATATCTTACCCCCGAGGATGTGGCACAGTCGACGATGGTCTTTGTTGATCAGAGCGGCAATATGAATATGAATGTTATTGATCTACCATATTGGGAGTGATGTAATAGTCGAATCGGTGAAGTAATATTCGAATTGATGCTCTGTACAAGGACGTCCATTGTTGGTGGAGAATACACACATATATGTTCAATTAACCAATAAACATGCTACTTCATTTATCTCCTCTACCCACCTGACACGTCCTTAAACGGTGTACCGAGCTTAAACCCTAAACCATAAACCTAAACCCTAAACCCTAAACCCTATATATATATGTGTGTGTCCAAGGCCTGCCAAATTTACAGCTCAAGCTTTTTACCTCTCCGCCCCAAAAAAGTCATTTCGTATCGGTACGAAATTCTAAAATTTGGAATTGAGAACAATTTGACCGACCGTGTCTAAACCAAATTTGTTTCAACTGTTTAGAATTTATAAAAAATAAGCCAAAATTGTATATGGATAAAATCTGAATTTCCAAAGTGAGCCAAAATTAGTGGTTTTGCGCGGGCCTTTTCTGAACGTTTAATGGCCTGAACAGAGGCAGGGATTAATATATACCACACACACACATACATACACACACATACACACATACACAAACACACACAAACACGCACATACACGCACATACACACACACACACACACACACACACACACATACACACACATACACACACGTGCTATCTATCTATACATGCGAGTGTTAGTTGATCTATTGAAGACCAGAAACGTCACATCCTTCGGTATTCCAACACGGTTGCTGCTTTGTAGCTCAAACCTCCGCGCTCCTACCGGCACGCCAAAACCTCATTCATTATCCAAAGCAGAATCTGTAAAAATGCTCACAACATCTCACAATAATATGACGTCCGTATCGACTGATAGTGTTTCTACTTCTACCGGAAACGCAGAGGAGATGCAATATCTAGACTTGGTAAGGAATATAATAGCGAAAGGGGCCTTGCGCGGTGACCGAACCGGAACTGGCACTCTTTCAGGTACTTGTTATAAATACTACTTTCCTTCCCAGGAACCCCGGGCTGTTAGCAAATGTGATTGTGTTTGTGTGCAGCATCCATTCCCGGTCTTTTTTTCTGACCACAAAGAGACATCAATCTGGGAAACAGCACAAATATAGACTTGTCCCCTCCGTATTTGATGGTAGCGTTGTGGCTTCACTCAAACTCTTTGTTGTTCATTGATGCGTGTTTGTTAATGTTGTAGAAATACAATCCCCGTCTAAGCTTTATTTCCTGATTTACGTAGTGTCTTATTTTTTATAGTTTAGACCGGGTTTTCTTTATTTCAATCCATTGGCACTTTCTTGTAATGTAACAGTGTTTGGTACACAGATGAGGTACTCTCTTCGTGAAGGTGCGTTCCCTCTACTAACCACCAAACGCGTGTTCTGGCGTGGTGTGGCAGAGGAATTGTTGTGGTTTGTCAGTGGAGATACAAACGCCAAGACTCTACAAGACAAAAACATTCACATCTGGGATGGCAATGGTTCAAGAGAGTTCTTAGACAGTCGTGGCCTAGGGCATAGAGAGGTAGGTGACCTTGGGCCAGTGTATGGCTTCCAGTGGAGACATTTCGGCGCGAAGTACGTCGACATGCACACGGATTATACCGGGCAGGGAAAAGACCAGCTCGCAGAAGTGATTGATAAGATCAAGAACCATCCTAATGATCGTCGCATTATCATTAGTGCATGGAACCCTACCGATCTCGACGACATGGCCTTACCTCCTTGTCACTTGTTGTGTCAATTCTTTGTTGCTAACGGTGAACTCTCTCTGCAAATGTACCAGAGATCGGCGGATATGGGTCTAGGTGTTCCTTTCAACATCGCATCGTACGCCCTACTCTTGTGTATGGTAGCACATGTAACAAAACTCAAGCCTGGAGACTTTATCCATACTATCGGGGATGCACATGTATATTGCAACCATGTGGATGCACTGAAAGAACAGGTCACTCGCGTACCAACAAAGTTTCCAAAGTTTAAGTTTGCGCGAGAGATAGAAAGCATTGATGACTTCAAGTATGAGGACTTTGTTTTGACTGATTATAACCCTCAGAAGAGTATCAAGATGGAGATGGCTGTGTGAGCAGTGTAATATAAAAGAAAGGTATCTTCATTTGTTTGCTGCGTCGTACTTGTGTAAACTATGCTAGTATTGCAAAAAAAAACGTGGTTTAATCTATTAGGTAGTAACACTTCGGCTGCACAACGACGCCTCCCACTCTGCAAGTTTGTATACATTAAATTCCAACTAGTCTTCAGGTGGTGTTAAGAAAACTGCTCTTATATAAATTGAACTATAATTTCGAAAGTATCTGGCAGACTGAAAAAAAAGAGATTTTTACTGCGTGTTGGCTAAAGCGTCTCGCCTTGTTCGTTATTTTTTTACCTCTCTTATCTATCAATATTGATCAAAGAAATAGGAGATCAGCGAGAAAAGTTTTCATTTTAACAATTCTGATGTGCGTTCACATGTGGATTTGAAAAGTTGTCTTGCCTGTAAATTCTCCTTTATAGCACTGAGGCCGATAGCTGGTTTCAATTCATGCGGGGCAGTAGTAGTTTGAACTAAGTTTAATTTCTACTTAACGTATCGCTGTATTCTACTACTGCAACCACACTATATTCAACTTTTTTGCATCGTAATCTAAGCGTTTAACATGCGTTAGAACAACAGTTAAGCATCGGACGTATATAAACCATGCATGTAAATAAGACATGATGCGAACCTAGTCCTGAAGTTTCAACCGAGCCGTACTATTAAGCTAGTTACGTGTATATAGTGCAGTAACGTTGTACAATGAAGTACCTTTCTATGAACATACTCTACGTACATTAAGACAGGAACTTGAAGTCAACAGATGTATAAACACATACCTAGATGCATACGCTTGTGTACCGTAACTGATCTCGCTTTCTTTGCTGGTGATAAAGGTATTCTCCACGAACGTTCATCTTATGATCTGCACAGGCATTCTCCACTAACGTTCATCTTATTATCTGCACAGGCATTCTCCACTAACGTTCATCTTATTGCATTCTCCACTAACGTTCATAAGGGAGCCTCCTACATAAATGGATTGAACAGTTAATTGTCCATTACTGCAGCTGCTTGTTCAGGATATGCTTATCAGTACAAATCCATATGAACACAAATGTCGATGAACGTAAATGCGTACATGGACACAAATACACACACACATAAACACCCACATACACACATAAACACCCACAGACACTCACCAGCACACACACATCCGTATGAACACACACACACCCGTACAGACACTCGCGAGCACATACAAATTTCATAGAAACCCAAATCCATATGAACACACACACACAAACACACACCTACAGACATTTTAAGAGCACACATATTCCCTATCAACACCTCAAGCACACACTTAAGAGGTCTAATTTCAACTCCCACATATCCGTGCACTTCGGTGTGTTTATATTGAGTATTTGTGTGACCATCATCCGTTTTACCTGTACTACCCTCATACACCCAACTATCAATGTATACATGTGGAGTACTTCCAACCCCTTGTACAACCAACTCCGATACTACTGTCGTAGGAACCAATGCTTCTTGATCGTAAATAGAAACGATCACAATTAAATAGATTCATTACGGAGTTCTAATATGGAGCGAATATCCACGTACGCATGGTGCAATGTTATCCTACAACACTGTAGTGACGCGCAGCATTCAGAACCAGTATTAAATGAATGTGGGGGAGACAAAAGTCAATCATTTCTTAGAGACGTGTTCGGTGAGGATTCCATCCCAGGCCCTAGTGCCAATGTCAGTCGTATGATATCTGTGTACATCTCATCAGCTCAAGGTACGCATCTCAGTGTGTCGCCCCTAAGCACAGATGTTATTTTCGAAACTACTGTTATATATATCAATGATAATGCATAACGTGGCTAAGGACAGTCATTTGTTAAATCTCAGACCGTAAGGTTATTGTAAATGCCCTGTAAAAGTTGATTGGACAGTACCAAGTGATCTGGTGAACAAATCTTATACTCGTATGTTAAACTTACAGACCAATACTTGAAGCAGCTAATAGGCCTATACGTGTCTACCAACATACCAACACACACATCCGTGCGTGTTCATTGGTTCAACACAAAATCATAATGTGTATAGGTTTACTGGAGAAAATCAAACCCACAAACAAGACAGGACGAGGAGTGTATTGTGCGCTCACTGTAACAGCCGGCGAGGGCAACTATAAGGCGCCTAGTCAAGTGACTTCATGCTCGATCAATAATAACATGACCGAACCGCAGTTTCAAACTCTCATGGAATTGGACATCGCGCAAACGTATCATGGGGAGTGTATTGTGAGTATGTGGGCGAGTAGTAATCCATCTTCCCACCCGAATGGTTCACACACGACGATCGTCCCAGAAGTGCCCTTCAACTCAAAAGACAAATTCTTGGGTCAGGTATGAACACATACACACACACACACACACACACACACACACACACACACACACACACACATACATACATACATACATATATATATATATACCTACCTACCTACCTACTTACATACATACATGCATACGTATATACATACATCAACGCACAATCGCAGGTTAAACGACCAGTCGACAACCTTTCTTTCGCAATGGATGCAAACTCTGCAAAACAGTATCAGTTAAAGGGTCGTACTGATCGATCAACCGTGGCAGGTGTAATCAATGTAGCATTTAGCGCTCAGGTAAGATATAACTACGCACGCATACTCACGTATATGTACTGCTGTAACAACGCTATATGTGATATGTGTTGTGTAATATTGCATATGGGTCATACGTTTGCGATTAGACTACACACGCGTACGAAAACGCAATTCTATTTTAGGGTATACGTCATATGCATGCAAGTAACTGCGTGACACAACTCATGCATATATACGCGCTCATAATCATAATACAGACACACGTAGTCATATTAAGGGAGTTATACACGAACAAAAGAGTCATTACATGTTAAACGTACACCCAGGATCCGACAAATACACACAGAGACAATCATACACAAACCCATGATACCTGTAATACTGCACTACAGGTCAGAAGCACGTCTTCTACGGAAAAGAGCATAGAATACATTCGCACTTTGGCTGATGCCATTGTGAGACATCAAAGTATACATGGTGCAAAACGCTTCCGCAACGAAGCTGCCGCCATTTTTGAGAGGTAAGTTGATGATGAGTGTGCATGTGCATGTCTTTTTCTAGACATACATGATACAACTTTGGTGTACGTATCATGCGTACAAATTATAAGTCCCGCTAGTTTACCCATCATCCTTCAATTCTTCTCCCCCCCCCCCCCC
>JAWQFL010000006.1:2145439-2225437 GCA_033442365.1 Creolimax fragrantissima
TCACACTCACACTCACTCACTCAACTCACACTCACTCACTCACTCACTCACTCACTCACTCACTCACTCACTCATATATATATATATATATATACATTCGTACATACGCTGCAACAGTTCGTGGAGAGAGTATCTCAGATAATGAAGAACTCAGTCAGTGGCAAACGACAGTCATCTTTATTTTCAAGGATGTATTCCAATCGCTTTACATGTACGTAATAGTTGTACATAGCTGCAATTATGTTTTCGTATTTAGTGTATGAGAGAGTGATATCAGCGAGAGGGTGTATTGTTTGCGCATTATACGTGTGCTGCGAAAAGTTCGGCTCGTAGTATATATATATATAGATTGCACGTTTAGTGTATTGTCCTGCATGGGTGTGTGCATTCACATATTGTTTTGGATTATGAATTGCTGTTAACACCGCCACATCTTTAACCACAACATACAATATTTACTTTACTTTTCCATCTCATTCACAGGGTTTTAATGAAAATGGTGACACGACTAAACAACCAAATGAAGTTATGTTTAGGTGATCAGATTCGAGTGATTCTAGGTATGTGATATGTGCAATTCTCAGAAATCAAATAACATCCTGTGATTCCAATTCTAAACACACCATAAATATGATGACTTAAAAAAAAATAAGCGCAATATATTGTGTTTAGGATCGTGTGCACTGCTATGAAAAATATGAGATTACCCACTTATCGCTCCGTTCTTTCTTATTCAGGTTCGAAAACAACAGTATCGAAGTCAATGCGGGTTAATGGTATTCGTCAACTCAATCAAACGTCTAAAAAGGTCACTGACAGTTCCAAACGAATGGCCAAGTGGCTTAAACTTAGACAAGACAAGGCGCTGGTAAATGTAGATGTCAACGGCAACTCTGTGCCTAAAGCAGGCGAGGTGTGTGTTTTGTGTGCTATACATTTGTATATGTGTTTGTTGATCCGATAGTAGTTGTTATTGTTTATATCAATCGAGTATGTACATGTAGTTCGAAAGCATGGCGTAGCTTATTAAATTGATTATGCTCCACAACGTAGGTAGCACACGTTCACATGTATACCATTCCCACAAGCTTCTGTTGCCACGCACTTATTTCTCCATTCACATCCACAAACAAACATACACGAACACTTATACATCCAACTCGCAGGTCACCTCTATAATGTATGAAGAGTATGTGGCAATGATGTCTTTCTTAGATCACGACGTGCTAGAGCTGCTGTCTACCTATCTCTACAACGACACATTTAATCATATTGTAAACTCCTTGTGGTATGTATATATAATTAAGTGTGCGTTGCATTACGTCAAGTGTCTCTTCCTTTTGCGCAGTCGTGTGTAGGGGCTGTCCCTGCTGTCAAATGATTGCGTAATATCTCTTCCTTCATGATATATTGTATATGCACCCAAATTTATAGAACATGTGTCAGATTATAATTACGTGTTGCGGTAGACTGACACTCAGTTAATGTTCTCGGAGATATGTTGTACTATTTATTTTTTGTATTTGTGTATGTACGTGTTCGTGCGCAAGTTCTATAAGCACCATTATCCATTCAATCATCCGTCTTCAAGTATCGTTCACCTTTTGCAGTGATGCGCAAGTATGTAAGTTTACGGAGTTATTCATGCAAGCACAAACAAACACAAGAACACAAATTATGGTTATTGAATGTGGCCCACTTCCAAACAGCTTTCGTTACCCTACTCTCATTTGATTTCACTATCTATATTTCAACACACTTGTAGGAAAACAATTGTTTTGGCTATACTGTCGTACGTACTTCCTTCTCACGACGACCCGCTGGCGTCCATTCCGTCAAACAATTTTAACATCTCTGTTTCTGTGAAAGCACCCGGGCAAGTATTTAATAGTAGCTCAAAACAATCGTATCAAACAAACCCCCAACTGCAGACCATCAATATACATTCATCTCCCTCTCTCGCTAAAAAAGGTGGAGGTTTGAGCAGTCCCAGAGAGAGTACGATTGGGAATGTTAGAGAAAGTGGTAGTTTTAACAGAAGGAGGGCTGGTCCTTCCATTGCTCAGTCCAAATGGGCACATCAAGTATGCACGTGTGCGTATATGTGTGCATATGTGTTTAGGGTTAGATACATGCGCATATACAGTTATCTTGGAAAGATGTACACTGTTTTGATCGACCGTATACAGGATAACTGTGTTTCTCGTCTGTAGAGTATATATGTATGTTTGTATGTGCACAAATATCTTGACGTTTTAACTTTGTTCACCCACACTCTCTTTCATATCCATACAATGCACACTCACTCACAACACACACCTACACACCAGGTACTACAAGAACTGCATGATCTTTTCTATGCCGATGCTGATGGTGTTCCACTCGAAAAGCTGAATATTCCAGAATATAAAATGACTGTGAAGGCACTGAAGGCGTCCATGCTAGAGACTGAAAGTCTTAAGATCAGGTATATATTGTGCGTACCAGTGATAGTGCACATCTCTGGTTTTGGTCATGATATGAAGTTTGCAACCCGAAAATAGATGCCGATCTGGAAGAAGATGGGGATGATATGGATGAAGTCGAGCACAGTACCTGCTGTGACTTTTGTATCGAGTTTATTTCTGTATATGTGTTCGTTTACATAGAAATACGACTGTAAGCAAGTTGTAGTTTGTGAGTGTGTGACTGTATGTCCAGGTGTATTTCAGCTCAATTGTTTTTTGTTCAATGTTCTACACTTGATACACGCTATACCTACAAACCTGCCTATAGTATACACACATAAACAGTTGAAGAACACCTACATAACTAGATATCTCATGTCGCAAACCGATTCCGGTGCAAGTATGAAACCGATTCAGTGTGGACCACGATCCCTCAGCTACAACATTACTCTTCAAACATTATCAGAAGCTAGAACTGACAAAATATACAGACGTGCAGTAGTGCAAGTGGGTAATGCTGACAACTTGCCTGATCTGGGTAAATCCGGGTATGTGTATATATGCATTCATGAGGAAGTATATATATTTTGTTTCATATACCATGTTAATAATATCAATAACTCCCTCAGTGTGAACGTATACACATTGTTGAATATATACGTAAGCTGACTGTTCAAAGGTACGTGCAGTTGCAATGTTGACGATAGCGATGTGCTGATTTGTCATCCCATGCTTGCACATGTGTGCGTATGTGTTTGTATATATTCGCATCTATAAATATTGACACCAACAACGTTGAATAGCATGATTTCTACTATACACACGCGTTTTGGATTCTCGCTTATACAAAAAAAGCAATTTAAGTACATATTTTGCATTGCCATTCTACTAGTATTTATACGTTTACTTTCTATTTCAACATGTACGCACGTGTATAGAACATGCAATGCATTTGTACAGGGAAATCTGTACTGTATGGGCGAAACACCTCGACGGCTGCACACATTCAAGTACACACGTGTTGTCAATGACTGCAATCCACAATGGAACGAGCACTTTGTTTTCAGTATACCTCAGAATACATATGGACTCCTGCTTCACCTAAGTGTGCTCCATCACAACCAGTACAAGTCTAAGAATGGTTTGTGTGTGTGTGTCCTGTGTGTATTGTGTATGCATGTTTTTGGTTGTCTGAGATATTCTAGTGTGAACGTTGTGTAATAGTGCGCGCGGTTCTTGGTATTCAATATCAACCAGTGTAAGGTTTATTGATTTGCATTGATTTGCTTGTTGATATATGTATCTAACACGTATATATGTGTGATTGCGTCCTTTTGTTTAGATACCCATAGATCGCAGATTATATTTCGCGCTTCATTCGTGGAAACATTTACATTTCTGTTCACAATTTCTTAAATACTTGAATTTGTACATGTGTCTGTACATACCAAATGATATATTTATGTACTTGTGACCACCAGCTGAGAAGAAAGATTCACCACTCCCAATGGACTCTTTTCGAACAACCGATATATATGACTTCGATGACAAAGACATGTACTCATTTGTGGGTGAGACTGTAATGAGTTTGGACTGTCTCGTAGACGGAAATAGTGAAACAGTGTTAGGGGATTTATATCCTACTCGCAATGCAGAAGCACAAATTATTTTGGAGCTGCTTAGGAATCGTACCAACGAGAAGAATGTAATTATGAGTGCATTTGTAAATATGCATGGAAATGAACTTGTATGTGTACTTGTGTTATATATGATGAATATATCTATACATGAGGAAGGGAAGAAGCCTTATGAGAAAGGAAGAAGCCTTACAGTATAAATATTATCAATGACATGAGTATATCTGTATATATCTATGAGTATGTATATATATACCTATACCTATACATATGTGTATTATTATATAGATATCTATCCGTACCGCAATATGCACAGGCAATTTTCCACAGCATGTTGAATGTGATGTGTGTATATCCGGGTCATGTCTGCATAATGCACAGTATTTATAGTCCAGTCTGTTCATACATATGTATAAAATCCAATATTAGTACTAGAGTGCAGTTGAGAACAATAGCTATCACCTCATCGACCATGCACACCAAGTTGTGGCAAAAATTTGTCCGAACATGAGAAATTGATGCCTACATACATAAAAGTTATATAATCTGTAACTATCGACACAGTTATGCACATGTACACTGGATTCCTAATTTGCCGATTTGTTTGTTTACATAGGCGTTGCGGTTTGCGAATGCACGAATGACCGTCTCTCTTGGCAGATCAAACTCTCCTGTCGCCATAGATACTGGTTCGTCGTCTATATCTACAAATCATCCGCGAGAAGGTGCGGGGTCGCTCGCTGTGGCAGAGAACCAACTCAGGAGAGAGACTACTAAAAGTAGATCTAAACAGCACGTTGTGCAAGGCCATGTATTTTTGGTAAGCATCTAGGTTGCATGCATTGAAATGATGTGTGAGTTGAAGAATGTGATCGTCCAATATATAGCGAAACATCCAGACAAATTATTGAGTTCCAAGAGCAGATTTTACAATATTTATTGTATGTACTTCAGATGTGTGTACCAGTGTGCATGATGCAATATCACCCCATGTTTAAATGTACAATGTTGTCTGATACTCTCACTTACAAATACATGCATCATACAATTAATATATACGGGCACAGAAGGCACGACATCTCACACAAGCTATTAATAGTAAGTTAAGGAATCATAAACAGATTCCCGCTTAGCCTGACTCCTTAGTTTAATTTTATATTATAAAACTCAATAGTTAAGTAATAAACCCCCCCCACCACCACCACCGGATTTAATCATAGTACATGCGAAAATTTCGAACTTTGATGTAGAAAGACACAGATCAGAGCAGATCGATCCATTGATGTTTGTCCTACGCTTTCTCATTCAAGCACAGCTACCCATGAGTATTCGTATTTGCAATACATCACTTACACATTTTCCCCGTGTGTGCAGGCCCGTGGTGCAACCGTTCCTCATACGTGCGAAGTATGTCTGAAAAGAATAGTGGGCGTGGGCAAACCGCTGTATCGCTGCGAACAGTGCCACATCCATGTACATAAGAAATGTCATATGGAGACACATCCCTGCAGCAATGGGTAAATTTTTCACCGATGTGTGTATGTACTATGTAACATGTTGATATGTGCCTGTCAATTATATGCAATCCCGACTGCGCTATATGGATGGAAGTAATAGGAGAGGTTAGTACACGTATATCCATGTATTCACATCGTCCATCGTACAAATCATTTGCTGACATATATTGTATCTCTGCAGTGTGGTCGCTCCATCTTATTCGCCTACCCGTCCACAAAGAACGCAGAGAGATGATGTCGCACATATTCTCATTCCAAAGGCCTCTGGAAAGGTGTAAATTTGAAATTTGTGGACATTGTCATTCGATGAGCATCATTCATCATATTTGATACTCAGACATCGTGCTCATACTGAGCATATAGCATCACATATGGACATGATGAGTTGGTCGACAATTGATTACATTTCACATCTACGCACATAGGTTAGTGCAGAATAGTACACACTTTTATGTGGGATACAAACGTATCTAACGAGTGACTCCGCATCGTGTAAATATAACATAATAACATAATATAATGTATTTATTATAAACAAATTTTTCAAGTTTTCTCAATATCGCACACTGGAGACTCCTATAAGTACACTGAAGATTTCTAATTATATGCACCGGTGTCATCTTGGCGTTGATTTAGAAAAGCATATGATACATGCAACTTGACAAACATTCAACTTCAGTAATGATGTACTAATTAATAAAGATTTTATCTTTTCTTACGAATAGTTGAAAATGTGCTCATTAACAAGATACGAAAGCCAGTTTTTACCATCCACATGTCAGAACGACAAAACCTCCAATGAGTTGTTTGTTGTGTACAGAGGTTGAAAGTTGTAGACAGTTCATAGTACACAGAATATATAAACCAATTTCTATATTTACAAGTGTGAATTGGGTTTGCAATTATAAATGCATGTGACTGTGCTCCTGCAAGTTATCGACTATCGCTTTGACATTATCGCTCGAGCTCGAGTTCGTGTGTTTCTTGTTTGACATCGACTGTAAATTATACACAGAGGTAATATTTGTTAAGATGCAGAAATAACACGTACAAACGTCTGCGATGTGTCTATGCGTGTTGGTGTGCAGCACGAATAATACCATGGCATTTGATGTTTGCCCGACTACTTCCCACTGGCACCCCCTTGAATGATCAAGTAGTCATAATTCTACATTTTTCATTGCGTACCAATATTTACACTAACGCAATCGCCGTTCTATAAGTTGAACTGCAAACGCACGATTTTGGTATTCTCATGTTTGTCGGCACAATCTATTATATTTGCACAGTATGCGTGCAACTATTTACGCGGTACACAACCAAGGGCGACAACTTTATCCGCAAATCTAGAGGATATGACCTCAGTCGTCTCCTTTGCATTCCGGTCTGCTTGCAACACCACCGGCCTTTCCGTGAGTGTCAAGGGTAACCCGCCACTTGTTGCCTTGATTGTAGAGACAACCTTGGATTCCGATGCAAACGCTCCTGGTGAAGAGAAAGGTTTGGGGACAACTTCCGAATCTTTTGAACCCAAAACAGCAAAAACAGAAGATGATTCCGACTGTTTAGTGCCTAACCCTGCAAACGCTGAGGTACTGATCGGTTCACTCACTGCCAACGGAAATGGAGATGGTGCTTGATGCTTAGACTTTTGTCCACCAAAACCAGAGAAAGTTGATGAGTTTGCACCGAAAATATCAATAGTGGATGAAGTTGTGGATGGGCCGAACGAATCTGACACTGTTTCACCTACTTTTGTCTCACTTGCAGTTCTTGCACTAAAAACAGTATCATCTGGTGTAGCGCTAGGTGCGTTTGCCGTAAATAAAGATCGCACTTTAACAGACTGTGATTCAGACATGGCGGAAAAAGAATCTGAAGACGCACTAGATGGTGTAGGTGTGGACGAATTTACACTAAACGGTGCCGTGGAAGGCAAACTTTTCACAGTAGTACTAGTAGACTCGGACTGCTGTGTACCAGAACCAGAAAAGACAAGCGCAGGAGACAAACTGGTACAAGATGCAAGCAGAGATTGTGATATAGGAGTCTCAGACCCGGACTTTGGTATACCATTACCTGCGACTGTAGAAGATGCGGCTTCAGGGGGTACAGCAACTGATGGTTTATCGGCAGCCGTTGCCTTAAACCCAGAAAAGGAGGGTATTGGTACTGATGAACTTGTGCCATGCTGGGATAGTATAGGTTCTAATGTTGATTTTGTCAAACCATTGGTGAATTGTGCGCTGGCGACATCCGTTTCGGGTTGTTTTACACTGAAGCCACTAAACGCAGTAGGTGTATGTGTGGGATTCTCCCCAGTCTCGAACCGTGAGGATATAAATGTACCTTGAGACGAGTCTTTACCACTATTAACGAGTACTGGAACAACTGGTACTTCAGAATCGGACTGTTTTACTTTAAAACCAGAAAATGCAGGCATATTCGCTGGTATATACTGGGAAAGCGTATGCTTGGGAGTCTCGTCAGACGAAGAAGTACGTGATATACTATTACTATGTTCACCTACAGGGGATACATCTGTGGTACTCACATTCGAGTTGACAAGCTGTGACAATACTACAGACACTGGTAGCTTAAATCTTTTCGTGGATGCAGACACATTGCTTGGTAATTGGCCTGCCACTACGTAAAACGCACGGAGCACCGACTTTGAAGAAGTATTGCATGGGGTAGTCAAAGGTGAAGAATTCGGGGCGGGTGGTGACGCCGCTGTTGTGACAAATCTAGATATGGGTGATGATGCCGATGTCAACGTCTTGTGCTCCGTACTGGGTTGTGGGTTTAAGTTTGCAGTCGGCAAATGTGAGGACACAGCAAAAGTCACAGGATTACAATCTTCTGCCCTGAGAGATGGCGTGCCAAAACATGGGAACGGCGAGGGCGTTGATGCCACTGGAGCAAACTGTCTGGTACTTTCATTAGTCTTTGTACTTGATACAAAAATAGCAGGTGTTGTTGCACAGGTAGGTGAAGAAGTTGTCTTACCAAAGGCGCATTTATCAATATTCACAGGTTGTGATGGGTTTGTCACAGATTCCAACTGTTTCACATCGAAACCAGAAACAGTGGGGGCAGTCTCTGACCCTCCAGCAAAAGGAAAGGGCGTTTTGTTAGCGGTCGGCTCAGAAGAAGTTGTACTAAAAGCGAATGACTGAGGTGCACGCAGATCAGAAGTTAACGTGTCTGAAGATGGTTTTGCACCTAAAGTTGTTGTCGCGGGTCGATCAGATACATTCTGAGTTGCTTCTGTCGTCGCTTGTGATGCAGTAAAAGCACTGAATGACCTGCTTGTTAAACAATGAAAGAGAAACGGCTTAGGGCAAGCGACATGTGCAACGCATGTACCAATAACATATTAGTTGGTGAGGGAGTAAACTAGGTCCACCGTCATCCCTACGTATTGCTCTTCATGATATTTTTGTACACTTGATGTGGGCACTTAGCGTTACGTGTACGAAAATCATAGACAGGAATATACTCACAACGGTACACATGAACACATAAACATATTCACCTACACGCACAGTAGTGACATACGAGTTTGAGGAGAGGACAGTACAAGACGTATCCATCTTATCCTTGTTAGTCTTGCCCATTTCTAGTTGTGTGAAAATTGTGGGCGTTTGTGGGGGTTCTGGGAAAATGGACTTCTTTCCTGTCTAAGTAAACGGTATTCAAAAGTAGAACACATGAAGATAACAGATAAGTTTTTGTCATATTGTGTACAATTCGTTTTAAAAAATTACACAGTCTACTATACACCACAAGGAGGACGATGTTACATAGCCAGTGGTGTGCCATAGTTGGTAGTTAATATGTACAATATATAGAATATTCTAAAAAAGAAGTGGGAATCTATGCAAGTGGTACCTTGTGTTCAACAAGTTATCGTATTGTGTGGATTTTGCTGTGTGTGATGCCGTGTACCGAGGCGAGAAAAAATAAGAGCAATAGCTTTATTTCTGTCTATAATAAATGAAGACAGAATACATGTATGTATATACACATTCGTTTGTAGTGTATATGTTGAATGCCACGTAAATTATGAATATTTACGTGTACTTGTCCACCTTCATGACGTGAAGAACAAACGAAAACCATACAACCACACATATGCAAATATATACATACCGACATGGAAGAAAGGGTGCTATTAATCAAAGCTGCAACAGCAGAAGGTCGCGTGTGAATTTTTGATGCTTGCGCCTGTACCACCTCCATAGGTTGCTTGGCAATGCACTTGGGCTTCTTAGCGACCGGCGGTGAATGTGGAAACACACGTGGCAAACGAGTTTTTGTATGTTTCTTACTCTTAAAAAGAAAGGAACGCGAGAATATGCAGTATGGATGTGTCAGGGTATGAAAAGTGAATGCATATTCTTTTGAGTTCGCTAATACAAACGAAAACGATATTAACTACTAACACCCACACAACCAACCCAACCAACCATGAACTAAAAGTATGAGAGAGAGAAATATACACGCATATGCGGACCTTGTTTTTTGACAACTATATACAGTATACATGTGTTTAGAATGTACAATTACCACCACGCCACACAACTTTAAGCAAGTAAAAAAAAAACAGAAATACACCAAGTATATTCTCTATGATGCGTAGCTGCGATATTAGGGAGGAAATGATTTAGGGATGATACTTCCTCAGTACACACGTGCGAGTCGTCTCTATTGTACACACAAACACAATCTTGCCTAATTGACGATACATAAGTATGTACATGCAAAAGAAAAACATACTCCTCCGTATATAATGTTGTTTGGGTTCAACAGGTTAGATTTGAGGCGCGCGTTATTGGGATTGGTAACAAATCGCTTAGCAGCAAGGTACGTTGGGCGTAGGTGTGGCAGCAACCCTTTACAAACTCGTACATTAACATCTGTAGTCCCACCAACAGATAATACCGACCACGGACGTCCACGCGAATTTGAAATTGAAACGCTTCTATTCTGGCTAGCGGAAGAGTGAGGGGCAGGCGTGAGCGCGGACGAAACCATCCTGATAGAAAAGCGTGTGTGCGTATCAAATACTTGTGATCTATATGTATATACGTGTACGTGTGGGCTCCATGTGCTGTGACGTAGATGTTTGATGTCTGTCTACGTGTGTTTTAGAAAGTGTGGGTGTGAGTGTGTTAGTGAAACCTGCACGAGAGAATTTTATATATATGTGTGTGTGCGCGTGTGTGTGTGTGTGTGTGTGTGTGTGTGTGTGTGTGTGTGTGTGTGTGTGTGTGTGTGTGTGTAGTGTAGTGTGTGTGTGTGTGTGTGTGTGTGTGTGTGTGTGTATATAGGTGTTGCCGGTGTCTCGTTGCCGCGGCGTGTGCGACCGTGCGTAGGCCGGTGAGCCACTGTGGAACTTGAAAAAAACCCCTTAAATTTTTTCTCCAAGTAAAAAAACATAAAAAGTATGTTTATCTATATATATATACCAGTACCATGCTGTTATTAAAATATTAACCAGTACTGTGTTGTTTTAACAATATATACCAGTATTAACGGTTGTTTAAAAATAGACTGAAACTTTGTTTTGGCGGGCTTTGTACTTTTGTATCCCTTCACAACAGGTAAGAAAGACTGCTGATCTCAAAGACTGCTGATCTCTTGTTGAGTATAACGCGGGTTTAAATACAGCCATTAAACTAGCAACGATAGAATATCGTATGCTACCATTTGACGCGACTTGTATAACGGTGAAACCTTAGGTGTTAGACGTGTCGGTCGTACGGTTAAAACGCAAACATATTGTGCGGGCTGCACGATGATAACAATCGCAGATAACAATGGCGTACACCTGATGGTGCAGTCTCAGTCTTACCAGTACGGGTAAATGAACGCAACGTACGGAATAGTAAATTTACCACAAACGGGGAGTACAGTCTCACCGTGACTACCAGGAAGCAGTGGTAGGCTTGACTGACCTGCACTGAATTGATTGGTGTGAAGCCGAAGAAGGACCTCAAAGCTAATTCTGGATTATGGCTGAAGGCAACATACGTACAGTGTAGATGTATTAGTGGCAACACAAAGACTCGCCTTTTACATTTTTATTTTGAAATATGGCGTGAGTGCAACAAATGTGTTTCCTGACTACTTAAAGCTAGAACCTTAAACCATGATCGCACAAAGTATGACTGTAGAACAATATTAGTATTGCTTGTTGATGCACTAGCTACATTTCACTTGATGAAGTGACAAGGAACACATAATGTACAGTCTGTTATAGTATGGATAAATAAATGGTTATCCTTGAGGTAGGCGAGGATTAAGTTGAGGTTGTCCTACTTCAAGCCTCTTATCTAAACGCTTATATTCTATTCCCACCACTCAATAGTGTGTTTGTTGTGGGTATGTTGTGTACATACATGGTATTACTTTCAATGTTTATGCACATATGCATATTAGCAACCGTAATCTATTCAAGTCATATACATGTGTACATTTTGCTATGCAAATATCAAAAGTATACAATCCAGGTAACTTAACATAGTTTATTTTGTGTTCGCGGTTGAAGAAAGACGCCGAGGCGTGTATGGTCGGGACACGCTGTATATTGCTGCTATTCATGTTCTTATTCACAAATTTGTATCTCAGTCAAAGCCAAAAGAAGTCTCCTTTTCACAAACTTTTGTGTTCACTCAGTATTTACCGATGCCAAATATACGGATACCATGCATGATTGGAGTTTTTGCAATAAGAATGATAGACGACTGTACCACGTTAAACCACCATAGATGTCCATGGCAGTAGTGATTTGCAAACATAAGCCTATACATAAAAAATGGCAACATAACATGAGAGTTTGTGGAAATAAAAGTAGAGTCCGTTATGGCAAAGAGGTTCATGTTGTACGTCTAAATTTTCATTAAATTCAATCGTTTGCAAAAATAAACCTGAACGTGAACCACTGACGAAATATATATATGAAACTTGGTAAATTCGCATACACACTCGACATATAGAGCTCGAGAGCGCTTAAACTATACAGTACCATGTGACTATGTATGACATATGATATCTTTTCCCAAAGTGTATTATGTATGTTTTCATTGTAAATGTACCCTCACATGAAAATATATATTGCCGTATTGTTGTTTTCATGTTATAACTGTACATCAACTGTCCATACGTATACTAGCGCTAGTTGAAAACAATGTTATTTTCTAATAGGGTGCGCTAGCAGAAGTACATACAAGATGATGGGCACGAATGTATAGAACTTCCGTGATGCCGTCCATTGCCGTTCATAGTCGAGCTGTTCCCAGTAGGTCATGCGGTTATATCTACCAAAAGATGGTGGGAGTGAGATGTATACGTGCATGTATGTACAACAATGTATGTGTACAACCGTATCAGTCCGTGCACACGGACTTGTGCGTCTGCTGTCCAAAACGTTCTGAGGTCAATATATAGAATCGACACACTTCACATACAATCAGCAGTAATCGACGCTACTTGATATACACACAAAGCATGCCTACATTGTAAATTATAAATATAGTGTTCCAACGTGAAGTCAGACATTATCAACATGTCAGGGTGTAAAAACAAAGCCAAGACAACAGAACTGGGAACTCAAAGACCGTGTGCAATTTCAAGATGTGCTTGCCCGACGCTCTCGGATCTATGTGCTTTGCCATGTTCTTAAGCAACACAATACTACATACTTTCCCTGGTCTTGGTCGAAAGGAACCCCCATTATTTGATGAAATATTACATAGGTGATCTGTAAACAAACAGTAAACAACAACACAAAAGACGCGTGAATAGACTAACCTACGTACGCATGCATACGATCATGATCATACACGCAGGGTTAACCCGTACGCGCTTGCAAGAGGGCCTTCTTCAATCATGTGTGCGAATGTATTAAAACAAGCATTGATAAAAATCAACCGCATGGGCCTTCTCATATCTGGATATACCAGATGCGAACGATGCATGTATTCGTGTGTATGAGCATATGTGTGGTAAATTCGCCTACAAGATTATGTGCTGTGTTGGTAATGGTCCATCTGATTGCTTTGTCTTGTGTGAAGGCGCCTGTCAGAAGATATCCAACCCACACCAACAGTACGCAGATAGCAAAGGAGCCTATAAAACAAACGCAAACGAACATAACATACTTGAATAATCCAATCGACATAATTGTTGTTGTTACGAAGGTACACAATGTCTTTGTAAAAGTGAGCATATGCTCGCATCTACCAAACAAATAATGTATATAATGTGTGTGAATAGTGAATGAATTGCTACATGAGGCCAAACTTTGTCTGGAGAGAATATATCTATCTATCACAAACACTCATGTACACTGATCTGCATATATAAACGTCCAAAGATACACGCCAAGGATGCGTGCTGCCACATACTGTAAACCTTAAATCATACATATATATGCCCGTCTATACATTTAACGTGAACTAGTATAATACATGCATGTAGGTGTACCTTTGGACTGGAAGACAGTGACGTTGTGATTAGGAATTGGAGCAAGGAGATCGTTGGTGGATTCGGCGTTTTCCGACCGAGAGATTGGTTGTGGCATACTGAATACTAAGACGAAAGACTGCGCGTACGAATGTGTCTCCATGTGAGTGTGACAGTGCCCTTATACCACAAAGTATATATATAGACGTATGCAGGCAGGTTTGTATTAGTGCAAGTGCATAATACTTACTATAAAAAAGCCTATGTTGTTTCAATGAATAAAATCTCTATAAGTATGAATACAAAACTATGTGTGTGTGTGTGTGTGTGTGTGGTCTGTATCCGTGTCTGTGCTACCGAATACGCACAGGTGTATTCCTGTTGCGTGAGTGTCTATGGGACAGTGTGTGAGTGTGTGTGTGTGCGCAAGTGTTCATATTATGACTGAGAAACGGTATTGCATATGTTCACTTGCATGTGTGTGCGTGTGTACTTGTGTGTACGTCATGTGAGGATAAGTCGAAACATTGAATGTCACGTTCAAATGTAAACACAAACAGTGAATACAAAACGATATACAACCAATAATACAATTTTGTGTGCAACATTAACAATACTGTTATACTGTTATACTTCTGGATGTGGAGTAATTTGATAAAGTAGGACTGAATGTGGATTCAAAGGACTTATGCATTTTACCTGCAGAATACAGCAAAATTATGGTACTGCTTTCAAAATCTTCGAAGGTAAAACAGAAAGAGAAATATGGTAACCTGCGATATTCACACCAGTAAGAAACTCGTACGTCGCCGTACGTATGCCGTATGATTTACGAATGGAAGTCACAGAATGCTAGTGTATGTGTATGCGAGTGTGTGTGTGTTTGTCTGTGCGTGTGTGTGTGTGTGTGTGTGTGTGTTTGCGTGTGCGTATGTGTATATGTGTGTATGCTTATCACCTGCACTAACAAGTGTTGCGTACGAGTCGCTAAATGCTAAAAGTTTCCTCAAAATTAGTTATGTGGCAAAAATGGACTTTTTGGTATGTAGATACTACTTCGATGTAAACTTGTAAACTGGTTGTTAATTAATTCTGCTTATTTTCAGAACTTCAGTACAAACGATGTTTACAAAAAACAAACGATCGCGCCCATCCGTACGGTGCGTGTCAAATAGGTTTTAGTTCACTGTGACATAAAATTAGTTCTGAAAGTTAAAACTAATACAGCAGCACGCATACACAAACACACACACACACACACACACACACGCGCACACGTACACACGCATGTACACACACACACGCACACACACACACACGCACACACACATACAGCAAAGGGCTCACCACGAACGCCCCAAGTGTAGAACAATTAATGGAGGCAAGTAAAAACACACACATACACACCAAAGGGCACAATAACATCAAACACTGTTTAGCTGCATCCCTATAGAAATCCAATTCGCGCGTATACTCTTGGGAACAAAGTAGTAGAAACTAACTTGAAGACGGAAGAGAGACATATGCAATATTTTTTTTAAGGAAGTAGAATATATCAATTCATAAGTCATGAGACCTGCACTGAGACTCTTAATGGCCCGGAAGGTTCTCCTACCACGAATGACTTTGTTTGGTAAAGCGAATGGGTGCTCTCTGTGTGAGGACGCGAAGGACGTATTAAGAAGTGTTGAGGATGTGGTAAGCATTGTATTCGTCCTCTGCGTATTTGTTTGTACTTATGTTCGTGAGATGAAGATTCAGATTTAGTGAAACATGTGCACAGTGGCATAGCTACTTCTATTAGAATATCCTCAAGATGGGTATATGCGCTTCAAGTAGATCCACGTCGGAGGTAAGTTACAGGGTATTTTGAGATTAGTCTCCTAGAGTCCATCTCAAATGGACGGCTGTATCCTCGTACGTTGATATGTACCCATATGATAATACTTACAATCATATCCACAGCTACCTACAAGTGTATAATGAATGAATCTAAACATCTTTGCCCTTTCTGCTTTGTTAATTATCCATCTATTTTTCAGGCACCACATAGTGTTCAATTCGTGGACATTACTGATCCAGGAGAAGAAGAATATTTCGAAGAGTACAAATGGGATATTCCTGTTTTGCACCTTAACGGAAAAGAAATTATGCGACACAGGTACGATAATATGTTATGACATTGGTTTTTGTTTAGCTGCGTTTTTGTTTTCATGTGTACGTATGTGAATATGGACAGTTTCTTCTATTCCTTAATACTTTGTATTTAATACGATAATAATATCGTAAGTATGCAAACTATTAGAAGTAGAAGCGTGCTTCAATGGACTTGCGTACCTTTCTATATGTACGCACACCATGTGAAGGTAATCATTTAATGGACTTGCGTATCTTTCTATATGTAATCACACCATGTGAAGGTAATTAAAATGGTATTAGCATAATATGGCCTTTTGTGGAGTAGCCCTATCTAAAACAAGAAAATGAATGGAAATGCTATTTACATGCTCATTGCATCCACCCCTTTTTTTTTCTTCCACCTTTCACAGAATCAACCCTGACAAGCTTATTGCGGCAATTCATAGTGAACAGACAAAAGTGGGGAAGGGCTAGCATTGAAGTCCAAGTAATATATAATTATCGTAGATATGGCATGTGAAGAAGTTTTCGTGCACACGGTCGGCGCTCACTTCATAGCCGTTGAAAATACGTGTATGTATCAAATTCGAGCTGTTATCCCTTACATATATGACGTGGGGTATCTCGGATTTACAAAGCCTGTACACAATGGCAACATCGACGTATTCTTAAAACAAGTAGTTGTTGACTTTTATGACACTGGAGAATTCGTTACACTCGAGTGGACAATAAGCATGTATACTATAATCCTTAGATGTGCAATAAAAATCTCATGAACTCTGTCGTATTTGGAACTAGTCCCTGATAGTAAAAGATAGACCACACTTCATAATCCGTTAGTTGGGAAAGAGGCGCGCGTCTACGATAGATTTATAAAAATAAGTCCGGAACCTAGAATATACCCAACGTTAGCGTTGTTCTTTATACTGTAAGAATGGACACATGAATGTACCTTTCACGTTGAGTGTCATTTTCTTTACCCAGCTAGCAGGATACGGGCCTTTTATAGTGTAGAACTTAGAGGATAAACACATTTAGAATGAGTCGATTCACAGGAGAGTCTCAGTGACCGCCATGCATTTTTCACAAGCAGGTCTCTTTTCATTCTAAAGTTGATCTATCTAAATTTCTTAGTTCGAATGCAGAATAGTCTTTCTATCGTACTTACCAAATAAACAGAGTAATCCCAACCACATACATGCTACTCAAGACATACACGTGAGCCATCGTATGTATATACGGAATGAGAGTAATCGATCCGCATCCGTCGGTTGGTATGTCGAAAGATCGAGATATCGAGACATCGAGTGTGTACATGGCTTCATCAGCTTTTCTGCCATTGATGCCCTTATCTATTTTCGATCTAGGATTCCAATTTCACAAAAAAACCCCATACCTTCAGATAACGAAGTTCAAATTAGCTCCGACCCTCTGAAATGTTGCAATGGAAAACGGGTTTTTCATATTCACATGCTGATATGCATGTCTCATAGTGTTGTGTTTTTTTGCTATCCCCAAGACTAGGGGAGATATTTTTATGAATCTCTTATCTCTATCTTTTTCTATACAGTCGATCTTACATTCGCTAATATTGCTCAGAGATACACATACTGACACTGTATGTTTACATGTACGTGCGTGGTTTCTACATGGGCGTATAATACCATAATGGATCCGTATAGTACGTCAAAATGTCATCCTTGCGTTACATACTGTCATTGTCAACAACTATCCTTCCATGCCTAACAGCACACTCTTCGGCGAAGTCTTCTATCTCTGGCACTTTTCTACATAACTCATCTTCGCCGAATGATGTCTACCGCGTACAGTCCAGAGGGACACGAAAACCACTCCGTTTCAATTCTGATGGACAGTTTAAGGTTGTCCAGTTTGCAGACTTGCATTTCGGAGAAAACGCATGGGATGATTGGGGGCCAGAACAAGATAGGAAAAGTATTTTGGTAATGCGTGAGGTACTGCAAATCGAAAACCCTAATCTAGTGGTATTTAGTGGCGATCAAATTACTGATAACAACATAATTGCGAATCAGACTTTGTATTGGAATATGGCAGTCTCCGCGTGTGAAGAGCTAAATGTCCCTTGGGCTGTGGTTAGTGTACCTACATGTATGAATACGTACTGTAGTAGTCGCACGCGCTACAAACTACATGCGTTATGCATATCTTGTGTTATGTAAATGTCGGTATGCGTTGGTACGGCACATGTATTGTATGTACCATGTGTGACATGAAGCTCGCCTGTAATTTACATCTCCCAAAATGCGAAGGATTAAATATAAAATACATCTGAGTGTAGATTGAAGAACAATTAACTTGGAAACACTTGTATGATTAATTGAGGTAACCGCACAAAATCCTATGCAGTGTATTGATAAAAGTATCGCTATTCATGTCTCCAAATCCTACCTTTTTTCTATTCTACCCTGCTCAGATATTTGGCAACCATGATGAAACACGAATTGATCCAGAATTAGAAGAATTGTTCCATGATCGTAAACTGAATACTACAACACACAAAAACTCAACACGCGGAACACTACTTGCACTTGACAAGTCACACGCTCTCTCGTATACGAACATAACAGTCGATCATGAGAAAGAGACACACGGCGATGTACTTTCAACGTATTGGCTAGACGTATGGCAACCGCTGACTGTAAGCGAAGAACAAACGGACACGAAAACACGAATTCGACGTAACACGAAGATTGATGAAGATGCGGAAGGCGAGGCTAAGCTAGGCCTAAGATTGTGGTTTATGGATAGTGGTGGTGGTAATCTCCCACTCCGTGTACATCAAGATCAGATAGAGTGGCTCAAGCGCACTGCAGAAGAGTTGCAAGTCAGACATGAAGTTAATCGAGCGATCGATCGCATGGAGAATGGAGATAAGACTGACGACAGGGCGATGTCCAATGACCTTCCACATATACCAGGAATACTTTTTGTACACGCACCACCACCCGACGTTAAACTTTGCCATTGCTCTCATACCTCACTCTCGCTCATTCCAGCGGCTGGAGCTAACGCACTTGCGAATGCAAAACTGAATTCAATTGATGACAACACAAGCACGTACTCAACAGTACAATCTCCTACTTGCGTTGGCATGAGTAATGAAGATGTGTCATCTTTTCTACTGGACCATTCTGGCAATTCAAAGTCTACGGTCACTTCATTCGGGGTCGAGGCTGCCCATGCTGGTATCAAACTTGTCGCGTTTGGTCATAACCATGGGAACGATTACTGTTGCTCTGTACCACAGTACAAAGTACACGGCAATGTAACATACGATAAAAGGAAGCACACGAGGCACTCGCTTTCCTCTCCCTTAAGTATGTGTTATGGTAGGCATTCCGGATATGGGGGATATGGAGAGGACGATTGGAAAAAGGGTGCGCGAGTGTATATGTTTGATCTTAACAAAGAAGACGTAGTTACACATGTTCGACTTCAGGGTGGGGCTGTCGTGAATCAGTGGTTAGTACGTGGATTCTTTGACTTACGATTACAGAAAAAAGAAGAGAGCAAAGCTGCGGCGTCTGGTATTTTCAGTCATTCATCAGATGGGTACTTGTCTAGAACTGTTCTCACTCTGCTGGCTCGTACAGGTAAACCCCAAAATGCTCGTATTCTGTGTGGATACAAATATTCTAAACTTTGACGCACGAACTGCTACGCTCGCGCGCGCACATAGAAACAAACAGATTAATGCCATTCACTTGTACGTGGTTTTCTCTCTCACATTCATACATGCACAGTCATACTGATACACATACAATCTACACCTTACCGTAGCAGCCATTGTCATAATCTTCTTTCTCCATCGATTGTCGAAATCAAAACAAGACATTTTTTCTCTTGAACGGACTCCAGAGGACAGGAATGAATCAAAACTACAATTATAAGAGAACCGGAATCAAATTGCAATTCCCGGTGCTGAGTATGTATTTATGAAACAATTGCCCTTCAGATTCTCTTTGTTCAATCGAGGGAAAATAGCGTTTAATGAATGATACAGTTTGGTTTCAATGACGAGTGTGACAGCAAAACGACAAAGACTATCGAGCAAACCTTCTACAAATGTTGTTATGATATATATCATTGCAAAATGGTCTAAATGGTTCATTTCCAATCCAAAATACAACACAGTTTGCCTTCTCGCATGAGCGAGCTTTTTTTGTTAGCAAATGGCCTTGAATAGCAATGGGAGAGAATGGGAGAGAATTAGTACCATACGAGGTGAACACACGTCAGGCTATCAGTCCCACGTTGACCCTCTAACTGTAACCGTTCAGGTGTAACAATCCGAACGATATTACCCGGAGTGTATTACTGAAGAATTTAGAAATCGTGGTGGCATGCATGTTGAGTGGAATCAAGTGTTGCCTTGCCGTCCAGTCTATAAATAAACACAATCTCTACGGTTTCTTTACATGAATAGTGCCTTTCCCCGACTTTTTTTGCCAAGTTTAGGCATAGGTAACTTTGTTTTGTAGCTACAGTTGGTGTCCCACCGACGACCTTATCCTCAACCATTTACAATATGCCCAAGATACTTTCCAACCGAGCATGATGTTTCCGTTCCTGATGATCTGAACTCAACATGCGTCACACCAGAAATAACTCTACAGAACTTTGACAAAGACTTGCTAATTAAACTATGAACGATTGTTCCTATGAGAACATTATATCATTTTCTACCTTTTTTCTGTTTCATCAGCTGACAGTGCGCCACAGCTCAGCATCGTAAAGCAAGTACAAGAAAACTTCTTTAGAAATCATTGTATATACGCATAAATACCCTCGTGTTAAAATAATGTAACTATAGAACTCGGACGGCACTATACCTGAAGCAAAGTCATAAGCTAATATCAAGGTAAGAGTAAGCACAAAATATATGAATAGAATGCTAGCTCTCAAGGCTTGAATAACCAGTTGTACCCGATTTCTTCAACTACCCCCAAACAATCCCTATCGACAAGTTCAGGAGAATATACTGCATAAGGATACATTGCGAACTTGGTCTATAAATTAATTTATCTATTTGTATGCGAGTGTGTATTAGTATTTTCTCCTGATCTGTATCTGTGCAATGTACGCGTGTGTTAGCAAACCAAACTTAGGTAAGACTACGCATATACTTGGAAACATGATACTGTGTTCCTTTCATTCACAACTCTTTGTTGATGGGAATTGTATGTCAATTTGCCACTTTCGTACAGTATATTCTATATTTTTTGATGTAACCTGCCTCTCAGTTTATTGAATACTAATACTTCGGTAGACCCATAGTCCATATTTTAGATATTGTCGTGGAAGACTTGTATTCCACGCTGAAGAACGTATTCGTACTTACCGTACTGTTTTATAAATTTTAGTAAAAACATAGACATATTCAACCTATACATTTTTTCTGACACCAGCGCTTGTTGTGGCTTTTCAAGACTATAAGAGAGTATACACATGTAGTCCACTATCAGAAACAAAAGAAAATGACTGTCAGCATCAAAATAGCGCTGCAAGAAAAGTTTAAACCATGCTGACCTCGTACACAATGCATACTGTAATTTATTAAAATTCGAAAAGGTAAAGAGACGTGTATCTTCCACAGCTTTTGAAGATAGTTTTATAACGACTCTGGGCATCAGATCGTTATTCTACTGGCATTATGTATTGCTGGAATGCACTTGCCGTACAAGCTAAAATATAACATTTCTCGAACATTCTGTTATCGGTTATAAATGTTGTGTGTAAAAGCGAGCGTATGCACAACCAACCTCAACAGGTATGTATAAAAAACTATTCGTTAGCGAACCCCTCTGTTTCCTCTATCGCAAGGGTCAACTTCTGTTCCATTTGTTCCTTACTCTCGTACGGTGGAAGATCCAAGCGATTAAAACTGTGCAATGAGAGCGAGAATGAAGAGGGGAAGTTATTGAGAGAGTGAGAGTGAGTGGAGAATGTAATCGTGGGTGCATCAGTGCGTAATGGCACGCACTCATTGCATATAAGTATATACACATATTCATGAAGAACATATCAACTGAGAGACTGTACATAATATGTAGTGTCAATTAGAAAAAACAGTTCAATAGTTGTGATAATAAATGCACCAGCATCAACATACATGCATGCTATACATGCAGACTCGTATACATATATATATAACACCATATACGAGAACATACCACGTATGACTTCGTGGCAACCACTCATTGGTACCAATACGTTCTACACAGAACAACTGAATTCCAGTACTTCCCTGTAGGTCTCTGAAGCCACCCATAGGAACACGACAAGTACCCGTCACAAACTGAAGAAATCGCACACGCTTTTCATTGTCCCATTCCAAAAGAATCTGTTTAATATAATTGTTGCGGTTCAAATGTACGTATACGGATATATGTACAGATCTGTACCAGCATTCTTTACAATGTCAATATTTATGGCTTGGGTGTTATGCATATGTACGTCCAATGTGTACAATGACTACGTCACGCACATAACACATATGCATACATACCTCCCACAACCATTTGACTTGAGTTGAATCGGGTGAGTAGTTCTTATACACAGAATTGTCCTCCCAATCCTTTACATCCACCTCATTCACACCACAGATGAGTACCTCCAACTCCTTCTCATCAAACAAACGAAGCTGTTCTAGGCCAACGACATCATTAATTCCCGATTTAAGCGATTCCCACTGGTCTGTGATTCCACGTGTTAAACGCCACTTCACCACCAACCTGTTATGTGGTTTGATAAGAGCGAGTCAGATATACTAC
The DNA here is from genome assembly GCA_033442365.1 of Creolimax fragrantissima. Taxonomy (NCBI): domain Eukaryota; class Ichthyosporea; order Ichthyophonida; genus Creolimax; species Creolimax fragrantissima. The sequence continues at coordinate 2,168,464 of JAWQFL010000006.1, forward strand.
CCAGGTAGTAATGCATCTGGATCAACCATAAAGCTTGGTTAGGATCACACAGACATATCAATACATCATATGCATAAGACAATAAATTCATACCTGACATATTCTTCTTTATTGGCATCCGTAACTTCGATTTCTGAACCTCCGGGTTTCAAATCATACGATTGCATCTCCCCAAACCTTTCATAGTCACATGAAAACATCATACCCAACCCGAGTTCATCGATCTCGTTGTTTCTATTAAAACAAAATGGAGTGGGGAATGAGTGTCTCTACGTGCGTACGAAATAAATGTTTGTGAATGCGTATTACGTATATGTATGTATGTATGTCTGTCTGTCTGTCTGCCTGTCTGTCTGTCTGTCTGGATGTATGTGTGTGTTTCATGAATGTGTATGGCGTGCTCTTGATGCTCATTCTACATAAAGGAATTGAATTCGAAACATACAAAATCCATAATAAGTTCTTGTGGTACTCTGGGTCTTCTTGTTCAAGATCATTCATAGTGAGCGGCTTGTTTATCATTTGCTTGTAGAGTGGAAGTGTAAACCCAATGTCTATAAACCGCCCGTGAAAGATGGCCAATCCGATCACACGTCCGATAAAGCGGAAATACTGCATTTCGTTGACGGGAGGATGCAGAGGGTGAGTAAGAAAAATCGTCAGTTTGTACGTACGCGATGTGCGTATAGTACGTGAGGGGGCTAAAGCAGGCGTGTTCGCAGTGAATTTGTTAGTACTGAGTATACGCATGTCGTGTAGATCCACGTCTAACAGCATGTAGGAACGTCCTTATTAGGCCACGCATCATGTCATGATGACAAAACTTCAAAGGAGGTAGGTGAATTTTCCGACTTTGGGTAACCAATTTTTGAACTTAATGTGTCTTATCATTTTTCCAGTTGTAAAGCAAGACCTAAATCTCAGATGGCGTGCATATACATGCCAAAATGCATACCACCATACCAACAAAAGCTATATACGTCTGTGAAGATATGCACGTGTTCTAACGTAGGAAGGTGCTTATACAGTTCAAGTTATATGGTACACGTCTTCTTTACATCACTGTGTCTGTATAAATATAAGTACATACATCCAAATGCTCAGGATTGATGCCTGATTCCGGGTTGATTGCGATTGTAGTGTGGTCTTCGTTGGCGTACTTAAATAAGCAATAATTTGGGTTTACCATCTCGTTGGAAAGCAAGAAAAACCATTCTCTGTGGAATATAGGTATAAGAAGAGATATCAATATCCCAGTATTTGAATGTTCGTGGATGTAGAGTTTGAGGGTACTCATATATGTGGGTGCATAAGTCGCTTACGCAAAACTCGTCATTCGAAACTCACTTCATACACACATATCGCATACTGTGCCCTACATGATTGTTGTATGTACTTCTGTTTCCTTATACATAGCGGGCGCAGTATAATACAATAGAACGTATGCCACCCGCCATAATCATGAACATGTACACACTTTTGTAAGCCGCCGTAATCCAACCCTTTCTCTCCTATAAAGGAAACGTTTAGGCGATGTTTGAACGCAAGAATGTTTTGTCTCATAACTTCATTGAAACTGTCTTCAAACAGGTTCTCTCTGGACACCTGTAAAGAGCACTCTCCTGGCTTCATCAATACCATATTTAGACGGAATATTCCCAACTTCTGCTTAAAGTTACGTTGGTACTCTGTGTGTGCGCATGCATATTCATGGACGTTGGAAAATTTTAATGTAATATTACTTTCAATGAACAGTCCTCATCACAAAGGACACTTGCGAGAACGAACTGTCGCGCTTAAGCTGATACTCTCTTCACGCGTACGTGCGCATATGTTGTGTAATTCATGCCCAAATTTCGCTTGAGGATATGTGAACTATAACACGAACAAAACTTGCTTAATATTTGTATACGACTATACGTTTGCATGTACGTACGGTCCGAAATATATGTACCTGGGATTTGGGTTTCATACTCTTTCTGATAGACCTTGTTGGTTCTAGGGTCCTCGAAAGTTGTAGTGCGTGTGTTGTGATCAATGAAATATACTCTGTATACACGTCATCATGACCATAGGGTTGGAAGGTGTTTGTTTGTTTGAGTATATGTGTTTGTGTATTAGAGATACACTACACATGGACGTTAAAGTGTGTACGCACCAGGCTACGTGAAGTCCATACACATTGACATGCATGTTCAAATTATAGTACCTGCCCTCGTTTGTGACGCCTTGTGCCCATCCACGGGGTAATGGCATTTGTGCCATTTGTGACCGAGGATCAACCCACTGAGTGCGCCTATTCATGTGATCTACAAAATATCTGTACAAGCATTGTACGTGCAGTGTTTGCGCATGTCGGTTAAATTGTAGTTTTCACAGAGTTTCAGATGTGTGAAAGGTTAAGTTTTTACTTCAATCTGTATCTGGTGAGTGTTACCGATATTCTATGAAAATGCATACTTTTGAGTATTTATATCTTTGTGATTGTGTCTTTGAGGACTATGCTATGTACAGTTAACAAGCCCGCATTAATAATAATCAAAGACTTTCTGGCGGCGGTGAGTATAAAAAAATGCCAATTAACGACAGAATTTGTTACAGAATGAGATACATACAAGCAAATGCTTAAACGTTGTGGTCTTACTGCACAGACATACAAATACACATATACGTATACAATATATACATATGCATATATGTTGACTCGTAAACAGTTTAACATACGGCTGACCAGTGCCAGATACTCGCATTTCCCATCCGGGTGGAAGAGGTAAGGTCGCGGACATGCCCGTAGTGACAGCTGTATGTGCATTTCCGTTCTGCGAAGAAGTGGCTTCAGTTGAACAAGTGACGGGTTGTGAGGGGGGTTGTGGACGTGCTGGTGCAGCAGACTGAGTTGCCAGCGTACCTCCCTATGTTTGAAGATACAATAATTTACAAACAATGTGTTGTGTCATTATGCCAGGCTGTTTTACCGGCGCTTGTGTATACGTATGTTTACATAGTATGTGTTTATATTTTTGCCTGCTGTCATTTACATACATATATTTACGTACGTCGAAGATTGTATATGTGAAAGTGAGGATTGACAGATTGAGAGCTCTTTCTGAAAGTAAAAGATGCGCATGTTAAACGCAACGCATTCGTACATGTGCTGAAGTATAATCATACATATATTGCACCGGACCATGCCGCTTACCAACAACTGGCGTCTATATTAATAACGACTCATAAACGGGAGAATAAGTGGAAACAAAAAGTACACAGTGAGACACCTGTGAGTAAGTGAGAGGGAATCCTGTATAGCGCGTATATGTTTGTGCAGATGACTGCGTGGAAAATCGGTTGCTACTATTCTTGTATACTTTAATTCGCGAGACCATTCATAGTAGTGGGTGTGGCATGTGCTCTTGAAATTGAAAAAAGCACACCACATACTGCTTGTTGTCGTTCCTGTATATTATCTTCCAATTGCAGAGTGAGAGCCAACTGTTCAGCCAGAGCATTCACATTTTGCTCATTATTTGCGATATTTCTATTTGCCTGTGTTTGTGTCTGTGCTGTATCCTCCATTCCTAGTATAGACCGCTGAAAATTATACGTGTTCATGTGTGAGTGCGGGCTTGCTTACATAAGTGTCTTGTGTTTTCGGAACACATACTAGTTAAACGCAAGCGACCTATAAAGTTATTCAAACTAGCGGTGTCTGTAACACAACTGTGGCGAAACCGCTAATTGCTGTTGGGTAGTACATATTCTTATACTACGAGTTTGCATACAGTTTACGAATATATACCTGGTTAAACTGTCGGTGAGATTGTACCACATCACGGTCATGAAAGGATTGCACAGCAGCCAAATGTTGTGAGGTAGGTCTGTGCCATGTTGTTGTACGCGTGTTATGGTCAATATAAAAACGATTGCCCTGTGGATCAGTACGCGTCTCCCATCCAGCTGGCAGAGGCCCTAACGAATCGGCGGCGTTGACACCTGATAAATTGAATATATACTTGAGATGAGTGCATTTGTGTTTGTATACGTGCCCTTGAAGAAGACTGTAGAGGTATTAGCAAGTATAAACTTATACAATCTCAGATTTCTCTTTTTAAGAAATGTATAGGGCAGACGAGTGTGAGTGTGAGTGTGAGTGTGAGTGTGAATGTACGAGTGTGAATGTTCGAGTGTGTGAATAAAATACAAATTTGGCACGTATGTGCTCACACACGAACGCACCTGCAGAAGACGATACAGAATTACTAGGTAGGTGGGAAAATTGTGTGGCTGGACGAGTTTGTGGGGGATCCCATTGAGTAGTTTTTGTATTATGATCGACATAGTAAGCCCGTTCATCCCGATCGATCTTTCGTTCCCACCTGGAATATCAGGTATATAATGATTTGTATAAGTACATACGATTGTATAGTCTATACATACAATATACGCGTACCTGGCACCTTTTCGTCATTGCGTTCATGTAAGCAATCGGATATTTTTTAAAGATTGCTGAGATGTCTGTACTGGTCTTCATACATACTCTGTATGTTATGTTTACTCATGAGCGTTGAAGTGTACATACTTTTATAAGTACACTTTCTTGCATTAATCTGCTAGCGGCTGGGTGTTATACAACAAGCAGCATATTGCGTACAACAGTCACATTAATTACGATGTCCTAGTATATTGACTCAAAGCTAAACAATATTCAAGTGTAATCAAACCTAAACCCTAAAATCTACGAGGCACGTATGGAGGCCAAGATATAAACATCTCAAGTGCGCAATCGCACACAAACATATACAGTTCATTATAAAAGTTCTATCGCTGCGCAAGTGCATCTACGTACGTTTAAGCGAAGAGGTACCAATTATTTGCACATACAGACCGACCTACGTATTATACATATATCTCTTAAAATTGCATTTGGCCGTATATTCACATTTTATGCGTATTGCATGAGTGATCACTTGAAGTTGATGGACTGTGTTGACAAAACGTGTAGTGATATACGACATGAAGGCGTCACCGGGCATTGTGTCACGCTCTCATTATTCATACCAGACTCAATAACAAAAATATGTTGGGAAAAAACTATCAGGCGAGCTATCTGCCGATCAGGAGAATATCGTTGGCGGCGATACGCGCATGGCTACCGCCTTGTGCGCATGGTTACCTAATTCCATACGTCAGGGCATATGATATATTCGTATCCTAAGGCACAATGCAAGTACGCATATATATGGTCATACCCGTATGGAAGGCCAGGTGTAGTTGGAAGCATTCTTTGTCCGGTAGTGGAGGCTGAGCCAGAGGCAGGTGTAGGAGATATGGGTGGGCATTGTGCTGTACTTCCGCTTCGGGAAACTGGAGTATTATTCGTACCAAGTCGTGGGCGTCGTGCGCGTCCTGGTTGGAGGGGCACAGCTCGGGTAGACGACTCCGCAGCAAGCTGCATACGTTGATATGTACGGCGTTATGTATTTAGAGTGACCAAGTGAGATCGTCAAAGAGCGTACACGTTGTATAAGTTTACGAAATGATCAATTGTCAGCAATGGTACAAACCTTAAATGGTGTTATGTTCTAAAAGTTGTTTCTATGCGTGTCACTGTATGCACAACGCGCACATACGTATTTATTTATGCAAACCTTCAATGTGACAGTTCCTGTAACATGATGTGAGGCCTGTTCGGGTGGGCGTAAATTACACGTGACCAAACGTTCGTATGTTGTAATGGGTATGTCACACACAGCCATTACTCGATCTCCTTTCGTCATCGATTTTACAATAAGCTCAAGCACAGCTGTGGATTCGTCATTGATAGTGCTGTTTAATAATATGAGGTATGCGTGTGAGTATGCGTATAAGTGGTTGTTGTGTATATGTGCATATATCTATGTATGTATATATATATATATTACTGCAATCACATGAAAATACATGTGATCTTAAATCAGAATATACGAGCGCTTATCATTTTCTGTTGACAGAACGTTCCTAAGACAATGTTAACATACACCATACAAAATGTGGAGAAAGGTATATCAACTGTGTGGGCATACCTGTGTGAACATAATACTGTTTTCTTTCGAAGTCATCCTAGGCAAACTTCACAGACATCAAACAAGTTCACAACTACACACAAAGATGTTCAATCCTGCTACTTATACATACATAATCCAGCTGTGCTTGAATACAGGGTTACGTGATCTATCAACCAGAGGTGAGCGATGTCGCTGAGCAGAAGGTAACCCTTTGTCAACTGTTACTTGTGCAAACAGACCTAAGGTAGTCACTGTTATACGTGTGCGATTTGAGTGACTACTTCTTTACCATGAACATAAGTTCAACACTAACCAAACTATAAAAGAACTGTGTTTTTGCTGACATATGAGTGCGTTATGACTGAAAACGTGATGGCTTGGTCTACACATGGAAGAGAGTACTCTGTGCGACAGTGTGCGTGACACACAAAACAAGCATACCTAAACGCTCAATTCGTTTGTACATGCCATAGTCATGAACATGCGAAACCACAGGTGAAATATATCACAGATGCCCTGATAGGGTACAACTAAAATCTATACATAGGAATAATATAAAAATAGTACACATTACATACAGCTGAACCATTTGTTGTTGAGGCCACGTCCATCCACCAAGGTAAGCTTGACCTTACGTGTTCTACAAGACAATACGACAATTTGAAGTACACGTGTAAGTAATCACGTGGATCTATCACAGTGCATTGGGGGAAGCGGTTATTTGTAGCTAGATCATGTATACAAACATAAACGTTAAGTTATTCTTTTATGCGTATGATAAAAGTTCGATAAAAAGCGAGTACCTGTACTGTGGACACGCGCACGTCCGCGTGTGTATTTTTGTGTGTGCTTGAGCACTGATCTAAAGGCGATACCGAGATAGTACTAACAGTACATAGCCGCAGCACACACGCGTGTTCTTCGTGCGCATGTGGATATGTCATTGAAAATCCAAATTAATGTGTACGTTCATTCGTGTGTACATGTGTGAGTATAGGCACATACATAATTTACTTACCCCGACATGACTGTATATACCCTCCTTGAGAGAGCCCAAAGAACAACTTAAAGTCAAGTTCGTGGCTAGTAACAACTGCGAATTAATGGATGAAGACCAAGAACACACTCGAACTCGTGTTCTTTGTCTCAATAATGTACATGTGTATATACGTATTCTTACGCACGAGGCATACACCGTATGTGCGTGAAGATACGATCACACACTATGTGTACAGCAACGTAAGTGTTTAAGAGAGTGTGTGTTCGTATATGTATATATATGTGTGTATGTGTATGTGTATATGTATGTATGTGTGTGTGTGTGTGTGTGCGTATGTGTTGTTGTGTGTGTGTGCGTAATTGTGTGCGTGTGTGTAATTGTTTGTGTGTGTTTGTGTGTTTGTGTGTTTTTGTGTTTGTCTACAAGCAGCGGTTCGAAGGTACACCAATCATATTATATATATATATATATGAATTTCTATTCATTACTATTAAAAAACCCAATCATTTTTCTATGAGTCATCGCGTTTAATTGGTGCACTTTTCTCTGCTATGTATCAACAATTGTCGTGCACGTGGTCGTGGACACGTGGTCATGCCCTATGTAGATGGTGTCTGTGACAACATACATCTGTATGTGCATAATGTATACACTGACAAACAAGTTTTCACATGGACGTTTGTACATAGAAGCATTGGCTGTGTTCTACTAGCCGTTTACCATCTTCTGAGCATTAAAAATTCTACTTAACAGTTTGCGCATGACATCTCGACGTCGAGTGCGCTATGTACAGTACAGTATGCACTTTGAAGCCGAGCATTTATTGTACAATAATACGTTATCACTTCATTCATATCATAAGAATAATTATAAATAGAGATTTTTCATTATAGTATACGTTTCTAAACGCGTTTACTTCACCTTTCAAATATAGGGTTTAAAATATTCATCACCTTTCCACAGCGCGCACTGATACCACGTTTCTCATAAATTTTGGTGAATGAAAGCTAGTATTGACCAGCATTGTGGGAAATGCACGTTAAAGCTATATTGTACGGAAGATGATGTTCCTTAAGTAAACATGAAAATTGAGGTCTGAGAGTAAAAGTGTATTCCCTCCAGGTAATGTGACAAGCCATTGAAGTATGAAAATAAGGACCAATCTCTAGTCGAATTTTCGAAACATTTATTTACTCCTCATGAAAGGATATTGTTCTACATACAAGTACAGTACTCAAGTCACTTCCTTGGGCTGTTTCACAACGGTGTTATGAGGTGGTATAAGGGATCATTGCGCGAAGAGTTACGTTGCCTTCGGATGAAAGCCATACAAGTGAACCGAGGCCACTACAGGTTCCCTCCCAACAAAGTACACTCATCTGTATATAGTTTCCTGTCGAGGTACATATTGGCCTAATCTGGTTCCCATTGCATTTCTTCAGCAAGGCAACCACAGGAGATCGCCTACAAAACTAACACTACCCCAGTGTCCCGATTTCACATAGGAAAGGCCGAGTCAATCGCTATTGTTATTTATACATAGCCAACCCCTCGTCACACTTGCCAAGCCTAAACTCAATGGCCTAGCCACTTAGTCACAACCGAACATGTACTTTGAACAAAAGAGTGAAAGTCCACTGCAGATGAGCACAAAGCGCGAATGCTTGATTTGGTGGTTATAAATTTACAATGGACGTGTGTGGAAGAGTGGCTGATCTAAATGATGTATTACATCATGTTAGGATTCTCCACATCATCGTCGATGTCTTGATCTGCAGCATTCTTAGGCATTTTGGGTCCACCAGCCTGTTTCGCCATAATAATCTGATCAACTGAAAGTACGGTTGTCGCTGCGTTGGTTGCTAGTTTGATTGCCCAGGACTGAAAGCAAGGGTAGACGTACAGGTCGTCGAACAAACGCATTAGTAGTGCACGCGCTGATCAATCAGTTATATCAGTGATATTGTACATAAATTATAGCATACGCACTGGTGTATTTAGAATAAAAGTACTCTGATTCATTGTTGTATAGATAACGTGTCCTAAACTTGGCGTTAAACGTATTGGCCGATAGGCGCGGAGTGGAATTTTGAAAGAAACAGGCATATACACAAACACTGGTTACACGATCCGTACGAACGTATAATACGAAAAACGTTCAAATACCTTCACTTTGAGGTGGTCAAGAATCATGGCCTCCTTAGCATCGATAAGATTTGCATCGCTCTCGCCAGTGATATCAAAACCAATATCTCTGCCCCCGGCTTTGTGTGCAGCGTACAGCTTGGAGATCAATTCAGTACTCTATAATAACATGTAGTTTAATATCTATATTTATGAATCATGCAAACTTACTTATTACTCTTGACATTCCCATGCATCAATAGTGATACAGTCGGTATTAAAATAATAAAGTCAACATAACAGAATCTGTCTTACTTCAACAAAACAACAGAAGCGCAATTGCTCAATGCTGAAAACCACACCGCAAATACACACATACAGTGATTATGGGTAAGATTGGATTCACCTCGCGCTATCATGTGCCAACGTTATCATATTTTTCTACACAATATTATCCATATTAACATATCCAGATATGTAGAAGGGGGGGGGGGGTCTCAGGTCTTGTTCACTTACTCAAAAACCCATACATATGTATCAATTGTGATACTTTACGCGCGAATCGGACATATATTTCTCATATGATAAGGAAGATATATATATTACATACGTCAGCACCAGCGTTCGTAGCGAGCGTGCGAGGCACGGCCTCAAATGCACTGGCATAGTTTTTAATCGCGTACTGGTCCAGTCCAGGGCACATCTCACCAAACATCATAACTCTACATACGTGAAATGATAGGGTTTAGATAAATCTAGTGCGATATTTGACCTTCACGTATGAATATCAGCTTTGCCATGCGTTGTGTGTGTATGTGTGAGTGGGCATAAGAGCATATTTGCATTGTATTCGTTCCTAATCAATATTCCGACGGCTTGAGTCATTGTCAAAAGCAGCTACGGCTGATGCTCAATAAGAATCTCCTTGATCTATGATTTCCATAACACACGGAATTGCAATTGAGATCCAAACTCGCAACTCTAGCAAGAAGAAACCCCGCACTATACACTACACCTAAATACATGCCTATACCATCACACAACAATCAGAATTTATCTACTACCAACTATTAACAGAAGGATATTTCATTCAATCAAATTCTATGGACAAGTATCATCATATTGATGGTACCGTGGAGACTCGATCATTAACTATATTATCACGCCAAGGTTGATATGTCTAAGTCATCTTATAAACCAAGCACAAAGCTAAATAAAGCAGTGACATGCTTAGAAAACAATCGTTTGGAGTTGTCCCATCTTTCCAACACGTATAGAACATACTCTTCAGCACAATTAGTATGCACAACAATACCTTCGGGAGAGCTCGATCTCTGTTGCACCGGCACCTGCAACAAATCGTGGGTCGCGGGTAGTCTGCTTGAATACATTCACGGCATCATCAATTGCTCTGAATTTGTTTCAAAATAAAACACATATGGCAATTATAGATGTTTCAGTTTGTTAAGTGCTCGAGTTGGTACAGCATTGGACATAAGTGATATACGCTTGGACCTGCGATTCACTTCATAGCACAGTGCGCTATACGCAAGACCGCTATGAACAAACCAGGTTCAACTACTGCATTTATAATTTTAAAAACATTTAAGAACTCATACTCATCATACACACTTAGCAGGGTCAACCTCTAGCTCATGGTAGGGTCCAAATCGATATAAAGGCAATTCATTCACATCAAGATTATAACACACGTCTTTATATAGATGTTAATGAATATGTATGTGCCATTCTAAGTGCGTAGCATATGCACAGGTACATACGAACACATAAAACATGCATACCTCTCAACATCATCAAGGATGTTGTCTGTAGCACCCCTTACCACGACGGTGGCAAGCTGAGTGGATGTGTTATTCTGTACAAACACAGTTGTGTGCTGATCACCAAACTCCTTTATACCTACACTGTCACAATGTCCGAACTCCTCCGCTGTAGGCGCTCCCAAACGCGCAAGAGCAGTAGACCCAATTACCTGTAAGTGTGTGTTTTTTATAGATAAAAAGGGAGTGAGCATAGTAGTATATCTACTAAGGCTGGGGTGTTCACGGATTTGCTGCTTGTTATGCACTATAATTGTCAACAAGTACAAATATTCTTGTACACCCCTCTGTGTAGTTACTTCGAGCGATGGCTGAAACTTTATTTATGGGGTATAGTATTAAAGTTTGACTGTAGAAAGTATATAGTACCTTGCACAATCGTCGAAGATCAAATTTGGACTGGACTCGGACCACCATAATGTTGTGACGTTCCAAGTAATGCACGGCTAACTCGCTCACGGATGAACCTGCCACTACAACAGTAGTACCAGCAGCCGCAATCTCAGATACAATCTACACACAGTGAATAACAATCTTGATGTGTCAACAGTCGAACACTACTGCACAAGTGTACAGTACAACAATCAATATTACTACAGCATGTATGCATTACATCCGACTACAAGATACAGATACACACACATGAGCGCTCTATGGAGCGTGCAAGTGCAGTTGATGCTTAGCTATACACAAGCACTCCGAGTAAAATGAGCAAATGCATTCTGAAAGCAAGCATGTATATGACTACATGTGTGGATGACAGATTGTGGGTGTTGCACGAAGTGTCCAATATTAAGTCATCTGCACAACAAATTGAGCAGTTCCCACAATTCAGAACGCCGTTTGTGTACACAAGTATCTGTGTATTGTAATACCTGCTCCAATCTGTTCTCTTCCTCACCACTAAACTTTAGCAGCTCCTCTGCATTTTGTAACAAAACAGTGCCTTTCGTCTCGGTCTTACCCGCATCCAACGGACATGAAAATACAGCAATCTTTGCGTTAGCGACATTGGTGACCATGCCCTCGGGTGAACGACGAATAACCATACCCTTGACGTATGTAGTGTCTTGGACTGACGCTCCAGGGATCTTGACAACACGAATGTTATCTACGTTGAAATTCTTGACATTCTGTGCATATGCACGTTCATGCCCAAATTTCAAAAGAGAGAGCATGTTAACAACGAAGTTTTTAGAACAGTTGTGAGACGTTCTACCATATCCTGACTTGACAGATATGAGCGTTCATATTTAGCAACGCGCATGCATGTGTACATATACATGTAAGTAATATGTATGATACCTTGGGAAGGATCTGTACACAAGCCTCAGCTACGATCTTGGCTAGCATATGCTCGTAGCCATACTGCTTAGAGGCAAGAACAGTCTCAAGAATCATGGCCATCTGTGTTGGTGAGTGCAAACAGAATATTGGGTTCAAGTCCATGAAGAGAATAGTATATTCTTGCGTGCTCTTACGTGTATGCGGTTGATGGATATACATGTCTCCTTACACAACTTCTGTTTGTATTACCTCAGTAGCGTCACGCGGATCCTTGACTTCATATGCTAGCAGGTTTTCCTCCAACTCAGACAAAACCTTGTTGCAGGCCTTATCATAACCAGCAATGATCTCCGAAGGGTGAAGTCCCATCTTAAGCAACTCAGTCGCCTGGTCCAACAGTTCACCAGCGAATGTTAGAACAAGGTTTGTTCCATCTCCAAGCTCTATTTGTGCAGTGAATAGTATGATCATATGAATATTCTCGCTTACAAATATGTGTACAACTGGTTGAGATGAGCACGACTTGAGCTAGCGTAAGATGTTTGAGATTATATACAGGCATATAGTGACATTCATACGTCATTGATCTAGAGTAATAATTGATAACCAATAAGTAATTTGTCTGTCATTGTCAAACACCTGCTCGTAAATACGTCTGTTTTTTAAGTGCAATCGTACATACAAGTGTATGTACAACAATACAATGCTCGCACAATAAACGACGTCGTCATTTCAACCACATGGCACTCCCATATAAAATATACGTACGCTCGCACAATAATACCTTGCTCCTGGTGCTGAGCGGCATATACAAGCAGTTTTGCCGCAGGGTGCTCTACTTCTAGCTCACGAATGATAGTGGCTGCATCATTTGTGACAAATAGCTTCTCAAGATGGTTAATAATCATTTTGTTCATTCCATTTGGTCCCAAAGATGTTTGTACCACGTTGAACAACTCACGGCAAGCTTTGATGTTACGAAACACGGCCTCTTCCATACCAGAAAAGTTCTATTACAAGCGCATGAGAAGAGATAATATGTCAAGACAGGGTGTTCACAATTGGGTTAATATACCAATCCAACGAACGAACAAGAATTAATTTTCAGTTTATGATAACAAGGAAAACAATGTTTCGAGGTAAAGAAATAAGAATAAGACTTGCCGCTTCTCACTGGTGTGCGTACGCCTTGGGTAAATTTGTGAAGCGGGTATTTCGTATAAGACCGAGCATAACAGTTGGTATATATACAATAAACTATAAATACCATGTAGGGTACACTATACTAAACCAACGTTAAAAATATATTCCACTCGTACGCGAATATATAAATACAATCATTCGATTATCAGTAATCGCAGAAAGCCTTCGACAACCGAGGACAAAAAAATGCGCGTCAACTACATATGGGTAAGTACATATGGGTATAAGCATGTCGACGTTGATATAGTTATCTAGGTGAAACGTGGAAAACGGCAATTATGCAGGGTGCATTCATTTTGAGGAGTGTTTGGGCTATACATACAACAAACTATGTAAAAAACATCTTGAACTGAGAAGAGCAACACCAATACGGGCGCAAGCATTTAATAGTATGTACCGATGTTCCTTCCTTCATCATGGAAGCAAGCCCGGACTGCGGGACCCTGAGCGCCATTATGGTTATAGTATTATTCGCGAGACGTCAAGAGGCTAGTTATAGATATAATATGTTTAAGGGGTTGTCAAGGGGAGAGTCTGTGGGAGACAGTGTGTGTGTGTGAGTGAGTGTGTGAGTGTGTGAGTGTGTGAGTGTGTGTGTGTGTGTGTGTGTGAGTGTGAGTGTGTGTGTGTGTTGTGTGTGTGTGTGTGTGTTGTGTGTGTGTGAGTGTGAGTGTGTGTGTGTGTTTGTGTGTGTGTGTGTGTGTTTGTGTGTGTGTGAGTGAGTGTGTGTGTACGTGTGTATGAATGTGTGTGTGTGTGCTTATGTATGTGTGATTGTGTGTGTGTGTGTACGTAAACAAAGGCTAGCACCGCGTGGCGCAATTATACGGGCGCGGTTATTCCGGGACAACCTGTTATTCCGGGACAGCGCATATATATGTCCCGGAATAACGTATTAGGTTTTTTGGGATATATATTTTTTGGGGGGGTTTTTTTGGAGGTTTTTTTTGGCGGGGGGGGGTAGTTTGGTTTTTGGCTGGATGGTTGGGTTTATTTTTCGGTTGTCAGGTCCTGAAGTTAATTCAGTTACCGCTAATCAATCGGATCTCTGTCCACCCATGCGCTGCGCGCGCCAAACAAAAAAAAATGGAAAAAAAACCCACGACTTCCTCCATCAAAAACAAAAGCCAAAACTGTATTTTTGAGTTTTATAATTGGGTCACGTCCAAAAATATTGGGTCCCTTTTAATTCCACAATGATACATTTGTTTGGATCTGAAAAAAGTCTCCTCAGTCTCAAATTTAATGGGCACGCAAATCTATTACTGTTGCTCATGTTCTGGTTGCACCAATAACGGCTTGTGTATTCTGAAGTAAGACTAGTTGTTCAATCATATCACTCCATGTTGAACATATAAACCAATGGCGTTGTTATTTTGCACTCGGATGTAAGAAATTTTGGATCAAACAATTTCAAAAAATGACACACCCAACAACACGAACAAACAACAAAACGGGGACATAAACACACACATATACACATAAACAGACACACGCAAACACAAACACACACAGGCACACACATACACACATACACACATACACACATACACACATACACACATACATACATACATACGCATTCATGCACGTTCATGTACACCTCACCGCCCCTTCTTCTAAACGGACACTCACCCCTGAAGCACTTACTCTACGTACGAAGTTACGTAAATGCATTTCTGGTGCCTAGTTGACCTCTTCAAAAGTCAAGCGTATAATACCAACACAATTACAGTACCCATATACATATATTGTTAATCCCTCTTTATATACAAAATGACTATGAATCTGCTTTCAAATCCGAGCGCTTACGAACCACTAATGGTGGTCCCTCACAGGTAGGTTGTTATACGATTTGAAGTCTTTCTAGGAGAAATGGCTATGTTGTCAATACTTTCCTCTTCATCCTGTGCTGCATGGAAAATCCTGTGTCCCTGTATAACGTTTTGACTGATTTCTGTGCATTGTGTGTGTACATCACATAAGGGAACCGTACTTTTTTCGCTTCTCACTACAGATCTAGATATATGAAACACGGCTGATTGTTCATTACAGGTACACTGCATGGCTTGGAGCAATCCCACCTTTAGTGGGACTGACGCTAGTCTTTGTGCTTTCAATTTATAAGGATTTTGATTCCGTGAATAAAACTCATTGCGAGGTATGCACATGTTATCTCTTCAGCGTACTTTGAGAGTGGAAATGGCAATATTTTAATGCACTTGATCTACAATTTATATATTAGGTCGACCTCCTCAGTTGGATTGCACTCTCGCAGCGTGCATATACCTCTCTCTTAAAATGTCACACAATCATGGTTGCATTTCTAAAGTAAGAAACGATATAATCACACTTCCATAAATACTAATCCCTGTGTACTTACGTTCTCACCTACATACCTTAGGTTCCGAACATAATTCCATCCATTAGCTCGTGTATAGGAAATTCTACCCCACAGAGATACGTCTGGCGTCTTTGTATCAGTCTGATGCTCATTCCTCGCATTTACAGTGGATTCTTATATTATAATTGGTTCCAGGTATCCAAAACGTCAACAGCCTTGTTAATTTTGTACATAAAAAAACACATCACATGTCAACATTAAAGTTAGGATGACTCACCAGCTTAGATAAAGGCCCTTTCCGAAGCCAACTGTGATTTTTAGACAACTTGCGAGAAATACATATACGCGTGCTCATATGTAACATGCTTACAATCATTGCGTGTTTTGTACATATCAGAATCGTAACATACATGTATATTCTTTTCCTTACACTGCCATCTTCGCTCAGGTTGAACACCAAGCTTCGTCAACGTTCTATAATGTTTTGAATAAAATTGTATTATGTCTCTTCATGGCGCAGTATACCAGTCTCGCTATGCTCACATACGTAGGTAGGTATTGCATATTAGACCATGCATATTCTATCAAAGTAAACTGCAACAGTTTGTGCAAACACTTCTTCGCTTTTTTTTTGTATTTTTCATCGGTGTAACTTGTTTTCTAAGAGGTGACGAATTTCTCCGCTCGCATGTATGTAGGTTGAAAAGAAATAATGCGATAGACTCGCTTACATTAACTCTAATCTTGATTATTGACTTTCCACAATACCTGTTTGTAAACAGGCTCTAATGAAAATCATAATGTTCATGAAATATCCACAATCACGTTCATGATATTCTCTACGGTTCACCAGTGGCTTCATATTATTCTCTACAAATTAGCAATCCCTGACGATATGGATGATGTATGTGGTTGGTGCAATGAAATGTGTACGAGCTTACTTCTTGCTAATACGAATGTGCGTATAGATTACACCTGTGCGATTCAATAGGTTTTACGAATCTATTTGTCTGTGAACAGTGATGGAAACCCCCCCCGTATTATTTGTTTTCAACATTTTAAAAGTATGCATGTCACTTTTAACATTG
This sequence comes from Creolimax fragrantissima, assembly GCA_033442365.1. NCBI lineage: Eukaryota > Ichthyosporea > Ichthyophonida > Creolimax > Creolimax fragrantissima. Next base: position 2,185,392 of record JAWQFL010000006.1, read on the forward strand.
CGAATTCTCCTTATTCACCCTTGCAGAGACAAAAACAATCGTACTATTGGAAGATCAAGTCATGTTTATTATTCGATTTTGGAGCTATATCCATGGTGATACTATACATTAAACACAACACCGTCTGCAGTGCATATAGTAAGTGTATTTATCTTTTCAGTGGACAATCTGCAATCTGATCCCACTTTCCATTTCAGAGTACCACATACACCATACCTATTCTTCTGTTGATAAGTTACTATGGATATGACCACATATATTTCAATGTAAGTTATGCTTGGATAACGTAAACAGTTGCGTGCTTGTGCAAGTTAAAGAGAATTGTGGCATACACTCTGTTTATACACTTTGCTTCTCACAATTCATGAATCTAAATGTGATCAACAATCGATTTTCTGAGTAACAGTGTACTCGTTCTTCGCAACGTGCGAATGGTTCTGCGTCATCATGAACGTTCTCTTCCACTACAGGTATGCTGCTCTTGTACTTGAGTGTATGTGTAGTAATAGTGTACATGTAGACATAAGCAAACCGACTCACATTTTTTTACAGCGAATACGCAGGCAATCTCTGCACATCTTATAGTTAAGTAACTGTAAGTCGTGTTACACACTTTCCAACCACCACCTCACTACTTCAACCCTACACTGCTAGTTGTACATGTAAAACACCGTAAACGCTTATATGATGAGCCATGTCGAGAACATAAAAGTTCGTAGTATGGATGATTCAAGTCAAGATATCCTGAACCATGACTTGTACCATGAAGTTTCTTCTATCTGACCTCTTATTGCGTAAAGATTTGATGGTCATTTTTCATTCACATGTGTATATAAGACAACAATACGATAAACATGATTCGTATGAATACATTTCATGCACGGGTTGGTAATATATTTGGTGAAGAGGTGCATGTAATAACGACTACTTTTAAAATCACTATTTCGGGTGATACAGCGAGTCCATAGACCTTGGAGATATGAGCTGGGCATTCGGTAACTACTCACCTGCCACCAAGAAAGCAATCTGAAGAATAATTGTTCCGACCGAAGACCATCCTTTAAAAGGACTATGCCAGTACTCTTTGAAATATGTATATTAAGGATGTATGAATATTGCCAGATGTCACTACAGAAAACTCGCCACAAATATGCCTGCACGAACTGAGTTGGCCCACTTTCAAGAAAAACTAGCGCGGTTGAGCGAACGTACAATGTCACTATTTGCGGACAGTCTAGTTCAATCACACTTTAGAGTAGCGTACGAAATTCTCCGATTCGTGTACGGCGAGATGAATATATCAATTGGAGTTGTAACAGTAGTCAAAAATTCAATGAAAACATAAACTACAAAGAGGCTAAAAAATTATTTTAATTTAGCTACGATATACACAATACAGATATAGAAGATAAACAATGCGATATGAGAGTGAGTGAGTAATTGTGTATGTGTATGTGTGTGCGTGTGCGTGGTGTTCGTGTGTGTGTGTGTGAGTGAGTATGTGTGTGTGTGTGTGAGTGAGTATGTGTGTGTGTGTGTGTGCGTGTGTGTTTGTGTGTGTGTGTGTGTGTGTATGTGTGTGTGTGTGTGTGCATGTATTTGTGTTTGTGTTTGCGTGTGTGTGCATGTATTTGTGTTTGTGTTTGCGTGTGTGCGTATGTGTTTATGTGCGTATGTGTTTATGTGCGTGTGCATATGTGTTTATGTGCGTGTGTGGCGTGAGCGTCAAGCGAGCAGGATATAGTACCGAACTTCCGTAATGAAGGAGTCGATCGAAAATTCGAGGCGGAGGCACAGATGCACACACACATCGCACATCGCTTATATAGCGTTGTGTTCACTTTATTTCAGTTTCGATTGTTCGATGTATGTTCAGAGTGCTTATCGTTTCTCATCTTCTGACCAAAACCGACCGCAAGACGTGGTCACCCACGTGCACGGAGAACTCGGCCAGAACACACGTGCGCTAAGTGAGAGGTATGATGGACATTTTTTTCCTTGGTTCGCTTGTGTGAGTGGGTCTCGAAGACGTACACACATACTCTAACACAAACACGTCTAACGTACAGAAGCACATTGTTAAAAACCATGCAGAATTTAAGGTAGTTATATCGAAAATGTACAATACAATTTGCTCCAGTACTATCCTACTAGTTGACTGACTTGCATATTTATATTATTGTATACTTGCTCATAGAAATATACAACAGGTCTCCCGTCGCTACGATGAGTAGACATGCTACCAATATGGACAATATGCTAGTGCCCGCATTAAGTCAAACCCCTTCTCTACAGGATCAAAGTCAACACCAGCATACAAACAACTCGCGAGAACAGGGTCATCACTCGGAACATCAGCAACCCTCACATCACACACAACCCCATGAACAGCAAATACAAGAACCGCGAGTACAAACAGAGCCCAACGAAGTACGCTCTGATGGTCAGCTTGTGCTTGACGCGCCCTCAAATGACCCATCCACTTCTCACACACAAAACAATACATCTGATCAGCACCTGGCATTGGGTCCTCCACAAACCAGCTTAACTCACCATAACCCTACTATGAGTGTATCAACAAATTTAAACTCTTCGATTCAGGGTGTGCATGTTCTGAATGTCCCTTCACAACAACCCACACACACTATGACTAGCCAAGACTCTGTACAGCCGCAACCGATTGCACAAGCTTCTTCGCAGGCTGCGGAATTCTGGCCTGAACGTCCGGAGCAAATGTCAAGAAAATATCTCGTAGATTTAATGTCGCGACACAGGAAGCTGTACCCAACACACCAAATGTCCGTTACGGGCACCAAAGGTACCAGGTTTGGTGCACATGTTAGTGTATCGGTTCATACGTATTTAGGTAAATTAACTGTAGTGCTATTCATATACATATACGTTCATATTGATATGTTGACCATTTTACACCTGGATCACACGGTGTGCACTATCAAACATATATATACATACAAATCGGGTAATGCTATGAAATATAAAACCATCTCCAGAACAACTGCTTAAAAGCTATTTTCGACATAAAGACCGGGCAGAGAACGAAATGTTGCACAGTAGTGGGAAGCGAGATTTCATTGACAACAGTGGGCAAAGGATTGGCACCAAACGATGTAGAACCACGTCGACATCTTTTTCTTTTACTAGTGATGAGTTATTACGGTAGGGCTGTGTGGACGTGTACCAAAGCTTGACTAAAAATAGATATAACAAAACGTAGACACTACATGCATGCGAAATAACAAAACGTAGACACTACATGCATGCGAAAGTCGTATACATAATTTTGTGAAAATAAATAGTAATGGTATAATGGGAAATATGTACTGATTATATTATATATAGGTAGGCTAATTTACTTTTCAAAAATCTCACGTGTTGGTATACCAACAGGTTGGTGCATGTAGTGACCGACGAGTCCGTTCACCAGGCGTATGTGACGTCAGTTGACCATAGCGTTTTGTCCCCTCCAGGTACAGTATACGAGTTCAACTTTTGGGCATTCGCGCAAGCAGAGGGCACAATTCTTTCATCATACAACAATGACAACTATAAGGTATTATATAGTGCCCATAAACACTCTGCACATACGTTCCAAAAAACCAAAGTGTGAAACTCATATGACATTGGATATGAATTTTGCATACAATGGTTGACTTGACTTCACAATCTCACACGAATATGTATGAATGCAAGTTCACGCACAAAAGGCACAATCTCCAAATCCTCACTCATATATTATCACATTCACATGTATGCAGGTAACTATACCGCATGATCTTGGTGAATATCAGGTGCCCGATGCTGTAGCTAAATTAACATCCATGGCCCCAGATAAATTTAGGCAACTCTCTGCAGCTGATATCATAGTTGCTCTGTGGCGATTACAATTGCAATATCACACATTCTTGCTAACCATTGAAAGGTATTTTTGCACTGTGAGTATGGATATGCATTAGTACGCCCATCTAGAGCCAAATTTTTTGCACAAGCAATGAGTAAGTGATTTGTTGTGCATTTTGCAAACCCTAAATCCTCCATATCCTTTCTAGCGCACTCAATTGCAAGTATGAGTAATGAGTTTTTATTTCTGTATATATACACAGCAATAACGACCACGCATACGCTTGGGCACACACCGTGGACCATCCGGAGATTTATTATGCTTGGTGTCGCTCTGGCAATGTGCAAGGCGAACGGACAAATCCATTCTTATACATTGGCCTCAGCGAATCGTTGGTAAACAGATATACTACATCTAGGACACTTAATATAACTGCGGATGCTGGTATAAGTGTGGGTGTTAGCGGAAACGTTGGACATGGTTGTGAAAATCAACGTAATGAAAGACTTGATGGAGCGCTTGTTGAATGGCCTTACGATAGTGTAAACAATGGTCAATTTGTGATGATGGAAGGAGGCGAGGGCACATCAGGTCTGGATGCCACTGGAAATTTAAATAGCGCCAGCGGGAATCCACTTAGAACGGGACCAGGTGCTGTGTCTATTAGAAGCGCGCAGAGGAAAGTTAGCGAGGGTAAAGTAGATGACACTGGAAGTAAGAAACTCTTAATGGAGCTCGAAGCAGCAAAGGTAAGTTGAAGGTATATGTTCTCACCACAAGAATGAGGGCAAATCGAACGCACATCTCGAAAGGTGTGCGTTAGGTGTGCGTCTGATAAAGATATCACCTTTCGACTGGTGTCCATGCTCATTTAATTCTCATTCTCGACATTTTTTACTTTTTCATGTAGATTCGCTTGGAAATGATTGAAATGCATATACGCATTAAACGAGAAGGGGGATGTATGCATACTATTTCTCCCGACGATCTCGAGGCCTTGAAGTCCATGCTGCAAAAGAACCTGCGTGATCTTCTTAATAGTTAAACAGCAACCAACAATAACATATATGTGTGCGTTTTGCACACACTTCTTCGTATCACTGGCAATGGCTGTTACTTTAGATGCTTACGAATATACTTTCCTATTATAATAAATCAAAATATAGACGGAAAGCTTTGTTCATGATGTATCGATCTTGCAAACATAAAACACATGTCTGACCCGCCTGCAGTGGGGTACCAACATGATGTTTTCCTAGGATGTAAGTACCAACATCCTCGTCAACGAGGGGTAATATCGATTTTTGTGGTTAGTGTCGTGCTTAGTTTGATTTGTGTTTGTTCGAAAAGTCTGCTTCTCGATACACGATGACTTGTACATGGACATTACATTCAAGATTGATTCGAACAATATTAATAAATTTAATATGAAACTTACATCTGAATTTATTTGGTTCGCATGTGTCTAACAATGCTACTAGTATCTAAATGCACGAGTAAAGTCAGTATATACTTTGGACGAATACAAATCTATTACGTCGTACATCCCCATTGCCTGCCAAATATTAGAGACCTACTTGTCTCGCCAAAGCTCGTAGTATTCGAAGTTCATTTAATATTTTTAGTTGTATATCATACTTAGAAGTATAAGGATCAGACTAGTCCGTACCCGGGTTGCAATCCAGGTAGGTCACGACATATAATTCATAAAAGATCATAATATGTCACATAGCATCATGAAAATGCGGTACACTTTTAGTGTACCGACAGGTATGGATAAATCCCTACCTCAGAGTCAATTTAGACAAACTTTCAATGCTAGATACATATCTGAACCGTACCCTGCCTTGTTATTGTGGTGTGTCTCTGTTCGGTGGTGCTTTCTGGGAACCATAATCGGATCTATCATCACGTTAAGAGACCCACGTGACAGGATTCTGTCCAGTATAATAAGCCCTATTAAAGGCCTGATATTATTTAATCTTGTGCGCTAATGCTGTCATCGATTTTTTTGTTTTTGCATTAATATTTCAATTCGTATTAGCATTTCAAAGTTAAAATCGGCAAGGGCAAAGGAGAACGAAAGCAAGGCAAAGTAACATGAGAACATAGGAAGGTAAGAGAGGAGTGAAGCCACGCAACGAACGCCATATGAGATCGTTAACATTAGCAGTGGCACCATTCATAATCTTTTTAAATTTCTTTCCACTCGGAAACTTTATAATCGTGGCATACAATATTTAAGAATAAACATTGTTCAGAAATTTGGTAACAACTGTGTTGAACTTGGTTGGGTTTTCCAAGAAAAGCAAATGGGAGCTACCCTCATTCTCTTTAAAAATTTCCAAGCGTGAACCTTTGATTTTTGACTGCATCCACTTAAAACTGTCCGAGGGCACGCAACTGGTTTTCCCGCCAACAAGTAATGTAGGAAGTGTTATGAACGAAAGTAGATCTCTCCAGTCGTGTATCGCTGCATTCATAAGCAAGGTGACTGCTTCTTTGCGTGGAAGCTTGAGGTTCTCATTAACTATCCAGGATCTTAATTCAGAGTTCACTTGCGGACTAAGCAAACTGTTCACAAAGTCAGTGGTGTGCCCAATATACTCTGAGGAACTATACCCATCACAAATAGTCATGTTGTCTTTCCATGAGAATAATGCACCCAATTGCATTCTCGTTTTCTCTGACTCGGCATCTCTCACAGTGACTGCTGTGGGTTGGTCAACATTTATAAACGCCTTGAGCCTATGATCGGTCGCCCTAAACATATCCCAGTATGACCACATAATTTGACATCCCATCGAGTGTCCTAGCAAGGTAACGTCAGAGAGATTGCGTTCCACTATAAATTCTCGCAAATCCATAGCCAGGCGGCTAATACGATACCCGTACTTGACTTTATCGGATTCCCCGTGGCCGCGTAAATCCATCGCAATGCAATGCACGTCGCTTTGCTTTGGTAGTCCATACAGTTGGTGACCAAACATTGCGGCCGTTTGTGACCAGCCCGGAAGCATTATTATGGTAGGTGCTTTTTCATTTTCCCCTACACCTGTTTCAACAATGTGCAAACGAGCACCATCACCTGTTGTAAATTGACTTGTCGTAAAGCTGGAGGCATGTTCAGATGGTAGAGTCACTTTCATAGTTGCCAGTTAAGGGTTTAGGGTTTAGGGTTTTAGTGATGATGGTGCTGAATTGAATGGAACAACGGATAGATAACTTGGTAGACTTGCAACTTTAATGAATAAGCAATGTGTATGTGTGTGCTTTTACAGTGTTTCGTGTTATTGTACAGAATGATTGTTGTTTGCGAATTATAGTTCTCACCATAACTGGCATGTCATAGCAATGGTTGGAGACTATTAATAATGAATATAAATAGCAGTTTATTTTGGGAGCATATGCTTATAATTAAGTAACCAATGAATATATGTATATTATGAACCTAAAGATATGATTTGTGAACCAAACGACGCGCATAGAGATTTTCTTACAGTTACCATACATGCAGATGACAATAAACATGTCCTATTCTGTGTGATCTAATCGAAGTTGAGATCTTTCATCTTTTGGTATCAAACACCTGTTTACTCCTGTTTTACAACGTAGTTGCGCAACTTCTCATCTGTTGGGTTTTCCCATCACCCATCAGTAGATTGTCCTAGATATGTTACCATTTCGACACCGTTAAGCCTGACGGGCCGACAAAACGCTGGTCCATTTTTACGCTTGGAGACACATGCAGTACACAGCAATCATTGACAATCTTGCACAAAACATCTGTTTCCTCCAGGCATCATCAATCAAAACCTTCAACGCCTAAACCCTAACCCGAACCTTGTTCTTGCGTGTTGATTGGGTTATATATTGTGAAAGCGTATATTCGATTTTCCTTAGTTGTTTCTTGTTTTCTTGGTTCACTTCGTTGTCTGAACAGTGTTCAAGAAAGAGTCCTAACTAACTGACAGTAAGGGATTAGACTGGGCGCTGCATTACTGTGAAGGGCATACATCGTAAACCATGTGAACATACTATAGTGTCTTACGGACAATACTATAATCTGCGGAAAAGTAATAAAAAGAGAGTTCTTTATTACGTTGTGTACAGTACAAGCAAAAAAACACTCTCTCCGATTTAGAAATAGGATCAGAGAGCTAAAAATGACTGTGAGCATTCCAAGTGTCGGACTAGATATCTCATCCTCCTGACGCTCAAGTTACAGAGATTATAATAAACGCATTTGTTTTCACAACTATGACGTGACCCTCAACGGAAGTCTGACTAGCGATATGATAATTGGTTGTGTGACAAACTGAAGTCTATTATATATACGTACGTGGTTGATCGATCGTTTCTTACGTAGTAGATCGTTGTCAACACAGATTCTCAACATGAACCATGTAAGTTGTAAGTTTTACCTACACCCATACATGAACATTCTCTCCACTCGGAAACTTCATCTCAGCACTGTTTACCTATTTTAGGCATACAAAATCTACGAGTAAACTTTGTTCAGAAATTGGGTAAAAATGTTGTTGAACTTGATTGGATTTTCCAAGAAAGTCAGGTGGTTACCGCCCTCATTCACACCAAAAACTTCCACGAGTGAACCTTTGATTTGTGATTGCATCCACTTAAGGCTGTCTATGGGCACATTTCCAGCTTCCCCGCCAATAATCAACGTCGGAAGTGTTATGAACTGAAGGACATCTCTCCAGTCGTGTATTGCCGAATTCACAAGCAATGCGACTGCGTCTTCACGAGGAAACTTGAGGTTCTCTTCAACAACCCACGCTTTTAACGCAGAACTCGCTTGTGAAGTACACATACCGTGCACGAATTCAGTAGTGTGCCGGACATACTCTGGGGAACTGCATTCATCAGAGCGAACCATGAGATTTTGCCATGAGGTAATACTACCTGATTGCATTCTTCTTTCCTCTGACTCGTTGTCTCTCACTGTGTATGCAGCGGGTTGGTCAACAATTACGAACGCCTTGAGCCTATGATCGATCGCCCTAAACATATCCCAGTATGACCACATAATTTGACATCCCATCGAGTGCCCTAGCAAGGTAACGTCAGAGAGATTGCGTTCCACTATAAACTCTCGCAAATCCATAGCCAGGCGGCTAATACGATGCCCGTACTTAACTTTATCGGATTCTCCGTGGCCGCGTAAATCCATCGCAATACAATGCACGTCGCTTTGCTTTGGTAGTCCATACAGTTGGTGACCAAACATGGCTGCCGTTTGTGACCAGCCCGGAAGCATTATTATAGTAGGTGCTTTTTCATTTTCCCCTACTCCACCCGTTTCAACAATGTGCAAACGAGCACCATCGCCCGTTGTAAACTTGCTTGTCTTGAAGCTGGAAGCATTTTCCGTAGGCAGAATTACAGTCATGTTGTTGCAATTTAAGTTGTATAATGATATGCAAGCACAATTAAACAGTTCGACTTCAACTTGTGTGCCCTCTTATAGCAACACATGGAATGCTTGGAATTCGGACACTTCGATACAACTCACATTTCATGTTGCACAGTTCTTTCTTGAAATAGCCCTGTGATAGTACATTTAAACATTCGAACTCTCTAGCATGTTCTTTTCATTGCGTGTCGCAAACATACAAACAATACCTCGGTTTTCATTGGCGACCTATACCAGATAATATTTTATTTTCGTAGCCCTTGTCGTTCATTCGGCGTTGTAAAATCGCATCTACAGACGCAGAAACTCCATATTTTGCATTCACCAATATGTGATGAATGGGATAAGCCCAAGTAAAACAAGAGTATTTGTAACGAACAGATTAGGCTAGTGTGTAACGCTAGGTGCGACACCTTCACGACGATCAGTGGACAGTTCAAGATTGCCAATTGTGAAAGTAGTGTTTCGAAGTTCTCCGCATCAACCCTGAAATAACAGTCCCTGCCAGTAGTGCTGGGTATCGCTTGACGGATTGAGGGAACTGAAATATATGGCTCAATGGAGGAATACAGTCACCATTGGCCTCCGTGGCGGGTCTTGGACGATTGGAACAATTCAGGAATCTCTAACAATCAACCTAGTTGCGCAGTTAAGACTATGTGTATCTATACTGTGCATGTGATTGTTAGCCCAGGAGGCAACAACACGAAATAGACGAATTCAAGTACAACATTATTGCAAAGTATATCGTAAGATTTGGTTCACGCCGGTTTAACAGCGCACAACACCGACATTACGGACATAAGGGTGTGTAGATATATACATATTTACATTATGTATGTACATGTAGGAGATAAATTGATTATACATCGACACGGGTTTGACTTGGGTACCAATAAGTGCGTATTCACACAGCAAGAGGAACAACGGTATACCAGCATCATCGAAACATAGAACTTGCTCTGATATTATTCTACAGTGCTGTGTTAATACAGTTTAGGATCAGTTTTAGAACAACTCAATCTAGTTTGGAGAGATATATTAGTAGATAGCGATGGTACGGGGTGTACGTACATGTCCCTTGCCCTGTGTTTTGTCCCGCATGTGAGATATACATACTTTAGAATCAAAACACCGATCAATATGCCCAGGTTTAAGTTGATTGATTGAAACTGAAGTTTCAAATAAACTTAAATATGTTCTTTGGACTACGCATGGCCGCAATGTTACCGTATAAACTATAGTCTTGCTTGTAAGAATGAATGAAAAGACGTATGTTTTCCAGAGATTCTATAATGCAGACAGGTTCTGAATATTTTCAAGTGCTTGTCCTCACTGTTACCATATTAAAATTTGCATGTTTATCCTAGGGATGTCATATACCGTTAAAAAGAAAGAAATTTACACTGGAAATCTATCGAAATGAAAAAAAACACTGATGTAGATTAAAGAATGAGCAAACAATAAATGATGTGTAGTAATACGAGCGAACAAGCACGTGTGTTGTTTAAACGATGACGAAAGAAATATGTACCAAGTTTGTTTAAAAGTACATTCAAACTTACATTCGATCAAACCATTAAACTATGGTTTGATACATTAAACTATGGTTTGATCGAATGTTTCCCGTTGTCAACGACAGACTGAAAAAAGAAAGACGTCGTACTCTCTCATCTATTGGATTCTATATTAATCTATAAGTCATATTATTATTAATATATATAATTTCTACGTTGACACAAATCAAATGAGCTTTGGTATAGTACTGTGGGTTGCTGAAACGACAAACTGCAATACAATAAAAATCGAGGAAAAGATTGGCTTTAAGATATTCTGTCAAAGAAATGATTAGTTAGACTTAAAACTGGGCTAAATATATTAGTTTAATTTAACCACTTTTATTTATAATCCAATCTCATTAGAGTTGTTCTAATAGGGAGATTCCATTGGCCAATACAACCACGAAGTTCTTCTGATAGAGTCACTCAAGAACGCCCACGTGCACTGTATGAGTACATTAAATCTACACACACACACGGTACGGTACACATGATGCTATTCACAAAGCAACACTGATAACTTCAATGTTTATATTCTATATATTAGCTTCAATTTCACATGCTATTTATTATTCATCACCCTTCTGAATCTGCATGTGCATGACAGTGTAGCGCTGAGCTGCTGCTAGGCTCTTACCTCAACTACACGTTATTCTATATGAGTGCACACCTATCTCAACTACCCATCGTCGTACCCTCATTCTACTGCACTGACTCCCCATCCTGACTCTACTTACAGTATCGTTACCTTACTGTACGGCTTGCACTGTTTTGATTAGATTAATGAGAAAGTATTCACCCGCGAATACAGTTTATTGTAGTTAGTCCTCCATGATCCGCCATGTGTTGTCGCACGTGGATGCCACACACTGTACCACTCGCAACGAAACCGACAGTAAACAGGAGGTGGATACTGCTTCAATGAAAAATCCTGTGATAAAAACACTGCTAATAGACAACTATGACTCGTACACGTATAATCTATTCTGTCTGCTTACGGCAGTTAACGGTCAAATACCGACTGTGATACGAAATGATTCTATTGATAGGTAAGTTCTCTGCAGCTGTTTTGCGGAAATAAATTTCCTGCATTAGAATTCATCCACACTTGTAGAGAAGTAAGAGCAAACCTTGTTGAATTAACAATATCCAAGCCTCATGCTTAGTGTCTGTGTGAACATTGCCCACACCAATCGATGCCTTCACATCGAACAACATGCATAAATTCGCTCATGGGATACCTTAATTCATGCATTGACGTGTGACTTTTGCTATGAAAACTAATTATACACTCTGCGATACGTTTTAATCCGACATAAGCACCCCTAGACAATTTTCATCCATTGACTAAGAAAACAACCTCTCGCTTACGCTTATCTTAATCGTATAGTGAGACACTAGTGCGAGATTTTCTCCCTCATTTCGACAATATTGTGATCTCGCCTGGTCCAGGTGACCCTACTTGTCCTACTGATTTCGGCATTGGAGCTGCTGTATTGCGTCAAAGTGCCGTCCCCATCTTTGGAGTTTGTCTTGGTCATCAGGGTATGGCCGTACAGTATGGAGGTAGTGTGATACCTGCCCCACAGGTCATGCACGGAAGACTGAGCTCTGTATTTCACGCTTGCCAGGGTACCAGGAATACAAAGTACTTGCATTCTTGTGTGTTATTGCGTGAATACTCATGTACGGTGTATATGTATAGTATATTTTGTACACGTAATATTGTACACGTAATATTGTACAAGATGGGTTAGGGTTTATGTCAACGTATAGAGAAGTGGCAGGTGTTTTTAGAACGTGTGGACCTACACAGTTATTGGTATATACGAGTCTAGTGATGCATACTTAATTAAGGCATGAGAGTATAAATATACGCGACTAAAGAGTGTTATATGTGTATATCCGATGGTTTTAGATCATTCAGTTGTTGCGTGATGTGCACCATAAATTCGTGTATATGTTATATATATTCGGCATGTGTGTTGTGCGACCTTACGTGGGATAGGCCAATGTACTAGTACTTTATTTCTAATATTTTGATCATACCCAAACTGCAATGTAAAACTTAAGCACTTCCAAACTGAATTACGTAGCCTAAGATTTTATGCAACGTGTAGTGTATGCGTGTTTGGTATATGTCGAAGTATTGCGAGCACTCGTTATCGGGTTGACGGAATTTACGGACGTGCTATTGATCTGGTGCTCATATCGATCAAACAAACTGCATAGGTTGAATAACACAGACGTGTTCGTGTCTGGGTGTTTATGACCGTGATTCTTTCTGTTATAACTCTTATCAATTTGGTTTACTTGTTTTACTTTGTCAGAGATGTCCAACTTTTGGATGATATTCCTAGTCCATTCAGTGTAGTACGCTATCATTCGCTAACCGTCACTTCCAATGGTAAGTACGACGATATAGGATATATATTATGGGCACATTGTGGCCCCATCCTCACCTGTCACGCACTCTCACTTACAGCACGTATTTACGCATCTTTCGTACCAACGTACAGAACAACCGCAAACAATTAGAATCACCTTCGTACCACGCACACCTATGAGTACATTCTATAGTTTGATATCTCCATTGTTGTCCACAATCACTCACCTACTCATTTATAATTCATGTACAGACCTACCACCCGAGTTGGAGGCCATTGCACATAGTGATGACGGAGTGCTTATGGCATTGAGACACCGCACGAATCCACATTGGAGTGTCCAATTCCATCCCGGTATGTTGTATTGCTTAATTCTAACATCTGGTTTTAGATGCGCGTGCGTACAACTAGTGTCATTTGTCAAATGATGATAAACAATGTACATTGTGAAGTCATCATAAACAAATACAAGCACGGACCTGCCGAACCCAAACCCACTCCTGCAAACAAACATACACTCAAGACTTGAGCTATCACACACACACACATACACACACACCTCCATCATATAACAACTTGCAGAATCGATATGCACGCAGTATGGCTCCGTGATGTTAGATAACTTCCGAAAAATGACTATATCGTGGAATAATAATCACCCCAACGGAAGACCCAGGATTGTGTCACCTTTCCTTCTAGATCAGCTCCTCTGTTCACACAGGCTGAATTCATATGGACAAACACATGCACGGGTACAAGCGCTCTCAAAAGTAACGCTAACGCACGACGATACGAAGCGCAAGACCAACGATTTCGTTGTTATTGCTGCGTGTTGGGACGATTTGATGGCTCTGAGGTATGTTGTGCACCCATGTCGCATAGAGAAAACGAACATAGGAATCACAAATGCAAACCCAAGTAACAAAAGTAGCGTTTTGGTCTCCTATATTTCATTTATTCACTGTCATTGTACAATGTGACACTTCAAACACCCTTCTCACGAACAATATATATAGCTCAGAAAGCATATTCAACGAGCTATATGGGACTACGAAGTTATCTTGGTGGCTGGATACATCTAGGTATGAAGCTGGACTCAGTCGTTTCTCTTTCATGGGCGATGGTCTTGGACCTCTCAGGTACGTGTTTGTACTGTTCATCCATTGGTGATATGCATCTGAACTATCCTTGCGTTTGTATTACACGTATGTTGTACTCTGGTCCAGTGTGATTCGTATGGAGTTTTATGTATTTAATGTGGTTGTGCAGATGGATGTGTATGGTCGTGCGTATATACCCATGGACTCTTAAATACGCGAAGTTGTAGTTGTGTGCTATGTACTTATTAATTGTAAGATATTCTCGTTGTAAGCTTTGCCCGAAAGTGAGATATGTGTGCACAAATGTAAACCGTAGACTTTTCCTAATCATCCCAGTTCTCGTTCTTGCCAATTCAAATCTACAGTGAGACGCTCAAGTATGATGTTCATACCAGAAAAGTAACTATTGAACTGAGTCCAAAATGTGAGAACCGCCCGACATCGTCATCGTCATCCCCAACACGACACACAACAAACACGTATGCAAACACAGCACAGAGTGAGCGTCAGTATGTAGAACGTGCATCCTCCCAAACTGTATCTCTTGGTAAAAGTGAACAATTTATGGACTTCATGCGAGAACGAATGGCCACAGAACGCTCTGTGACAGAGTATTGGGATTATGCGGTGTGTATGCCACATCTAAATGTTGTTTGCAAAGAACTCGTGCCAGTTTCGTAGGGCATGAACTTTCAATCATGCGTACATGCGTATTGGTAACAACAGTACTTCGAAGTAGCTTTAGGCGCTACACCATCAATAATGAATACGTAGTAGTCACATGTACGTTTACCCAAACTTACACATTCAACGTAAAACTTTACCTAAACTTCTACGCACTTGTTACGGATAGTTTGTGGAAACGTTATACGCATGTAACCAATGTTTTTTTATTACGTATTTGTATTTGTGTGCACAGACACAGCAACCTCTATCAGCAGATGAAATCCCGTTTGAGTTGCATTGTGGCTACGTGGGCTATTTCGGATACGAGCTTAAGGAAGAGACAGGACTCATGGGTATGTATGCGTGTGTTTGTGCATGTGTGTGCATATGCATTACAGTGCCTGTGCTAAACTGATCTTACATTGATTGACAGCGAATGTATCTGAATGCATATGTATGTACATAATTGCATTATTTTATATATAATTCGTTCATACATTTCTATGACAACTAGCAAATGTACTCTACACTTGTTATTACAATAGGAACTCTTACGGATGAACAAAAGAAAGCCCAGCGCACCGTGGCCAGAGTTATGGTTGACAGTACTCGAACCGAAAGTCCACCCAGATCTACACCCTTTTCCATGGAAACTTCGCTACCGACGTGCTCCTTTATATTTGCTGATCGGCAATTGACGGTGGATCATGAGACTGGGAAAGTGTGGGCTTTGGCTATGTGTCATGCGGACGATGCACATAGCATAAGGCAAACAAACCACTGGTTCGCAGACACAAAATCACAATTGTTGGATTTATGCGAGCATTGTGAGAGTGGGGCGGAAGGTTTCAATGCATTCGAAGACCAGCAGCCATGTATTGGTTCTTTGAGTAAACTCAGTGAGTCTAAGACGAAGCCTGTGGTATGTACGAATGTCAAGTTATTTTTGTGGTATGTTAATATATTTAGACTATTTATGATTATGAGACAATGGGTAATACACCTGCCACTCTACATACGACTAGTTATGCTGTCTGTCTCTCACTATGTTTCTCACGAATATAGGGGCCACCTTGAATTTCTGCGACGAATATAATTTATATATATTTTGCATGGATATATTGTCACACAGTTCCTACCACACGAAATATACGTGTGGTTACTCCTACCTGAAACTTCTGCACAACATAACAGCACAATGAAATAACCGAAGTCAAGTTAAGACACGGGCGTGAGGAGTATTTTGGAAATATCGATTCAGCTATGAAGCTAATGGAGCAAGGGGAGACATATGAAGTATGCTTAACTACACAACTGACCGTTCCCACGAATGAAACTATAGACCCTTTGAGTTTACATCATCATCTTAGGTATTATTGGTTCATACGTGTGTGAGTATTTGTGTGTCCATGTGTACATGCGTCGACGACTTGTGTAGGTGATATATGTGTGAGTTCGTATATATACTGGTGACATTTTACAAATGCGATTACTAGTACAACCTCTGTTCTCGTCAAACACTTGTGTGAACGTTATGGTCAAGGTTGACGAGTTTTTCAACATTCTATTCGTGTACCTATATTTGTATAAGTTAGCAACACTAGAAAGAGGGTATTATCCGAACCTGTACAAGTCTTCATGTGCAACCCAACACTGAACTTGGTATACAAAAAATTATCGAGTTACATGCGTGATGAACTTTATTTTACATTTCAAATAGTACTGACTTGATATATGACTTTTCAAAAGTACGTCTTTGTCGCAATAATGTTCATCATGGATTTGTACGTGATTTTCCGTGTTTATTCGAATACAATCGTTGTGGTCGCCCCATACTGAATGGTCACTTTCCTGTTATGTGCTTATCTGTGTCTCTGTACATTTGATGCGCAGAACCCGGAACCCCGCACCGTACGCATGTTTGTTCCGGTTTGGTGCTGATGAAGCAATTGTTGGGTCTTCGCCTGAGAAATTCCTCACTGTAGATCGCAATGGACAAGTTGAATCGAAACCAATCAAGGGCACACGTCGGAGAGGGTATGGGTTTGTATGCACATGTTTTTATTAATATATACCTGCATGATATGAAGAAAGTGTCAGTGCTATATTGTATACATATAAAAGTAGCCCGTTTCGTTACAGATATAAGTTCGTATGTGTTCGCGCTTATAGAAAAGGCAGTGATAATGTATTTATATTGTACTCGTCCGCACATACTACAACATCTCAAACCCTAACAATTTAGATGTTAACAAAAGTATAAATTGGAGCCAATTATAGTATAGGCGTAAACTGTGCACACATAACTATATCACCATATATTTTAATACCGTAACTAGAGCAACGGCCAAGGAAGATTTGGAGTTGGTGGAAGATCTGACGACTGATCCAAAAGACTTTGCAGAGAATCTAATGATTGTTGATCTTATCCGTAATGACCTTGCACAGGTTTGGCCGTTTGTGCTTGTTTGTCTGCAATTTGTAATGCACAGTTCTGACTTATGTACTTATGTGCGTACCCTATTGCTTGTCATATTCGCCTTCTACACATTCGAATGCCAATTTTGACTACCTTGATTGACTGATTTGCATGTGGTGTTTCTATGCAAATCAAACAACATCATGTACTATTCAAATGTGACAGGCTATGATGATGTTTTTTTATTTATATCGACAAGTACGTGCAACAAGTTTTTCATTGCATTTATTTGTTTGCGTCTTTTTGTGGATGCGATAGGTGTGTGTAGCGCACAGTGTACACGTGCCAAAGCTCATGCACATTGAGACGTACTCAACAGTTCATCAGCTTGTGACAACAGTCAGAGGAACACTAAAAGATGGTATCACTTCTCTGGATTGCATAAGAGAGTGTTTTCCTCCTGGAAGTATGACAGGGGCACCCAAGCATCGCACTATTCAACTACTTGAACACCTGGAAGGTATAGTAGCGGCTACAATGGAGAAATGTGCTATATTTATTTGCCTATATAGTATTGCAGGACGGAAACGTATCCTGTAGGAAATACGGTAGGGCATAATTCAAATGTTCAACTACAGTACCCCGTGATATATAGTTTGAGTGTGTGTTGAGGATTTTTTAGAGGCGACAAGTTGATTGCACACTGCGCACTTTTTTAATTGTACGTACACTCGCGAGGTACCGTAGTAGACAAAGGAGTAAAAATAGGTGTACTGGCTTCGAGAGGCAGTGTTAGACAGACTTAAAGTATATGTATGTGTATACCTGCGATATTAGTATGTCTCAATGCGGATATCGGTCTTTTTTCTTTCTTATTTCAAAAGCAAATCCTCGTGGTGTGTATTCTGGTGCTATGGGGTATATATCGACAAACGGTGGCGCCGATATGTGCGTAACAATTCGGACAGTCACCATCAACAAATCTAGTCTCAGTATAGGTATGAGTGCTTTATGTGACATGGCACGCGTATATGTGTATTACTTAAGGTCTGTTTGTCTTTGGTGTGTCCAGTTTTATCATATATCTCATTGCATGATGTACTGTTCTCTGATAATTTTGAATGCTTGGTGTATATGTATATATATCTCTAGCCCTGGATGACAGTTTTAATCAATGAGAATATTGGGAGATGTAGGCATTTTTGTTTGTATTTTTTGCATTTCAATGCTTTCGGTCTACAAAAGTATATGTATGGGTTTTATTGTGGAGACGAGTTTGAAATGATGAACAACTTGTAAGGTGATATTAAGATGCACGCTTATTTACGAACGTACGTCAGAATAACGTTTAACGCGCATACACACGAAATACTCTCATACATTATATCTCAAGCGTCAAGAAGGAATAAATGTAGCGGAATAATTACCATTGTAGGTGCTGGTGGAGCAATTGTCGCTTTAAGCGATGCAAATGAGGAGTTTGAGGAGATGTTACTGAAAGCAAAGGCGCCTATCAGATCGATTCTCGAAACCATAGGAAAAGAGAATCAATGGGTTGCGGTGACGAAAGGAACACCGTGCTCATTGAAGAGCTTGTGAAATATGAACGTGTATTTGCAGGGTGCACTGTAGGCGGCATCAAGTGCACGTAATTGTAGTCAATAAACTTAAATTGAGATATTCACAGTAGTGCTTATTGAAAGTAAGCAATTTCTATACTACAAGCGATGGCTTGATTCCAACAATACTTGTTGATGTGGATGAGTACGACATGAGGATTCTTAAGACGTGCGGGTGGAGTATGCTATAATAATTCACATGCTAGCTCTTGGCTTTATAAGTATTATTATGAGCTCACAATGTAGCTCAAGTTGTTCTTCACAGTCTAATACAAGTACTGCTTATATTGACTTGGATTAAATGACTGGAAGCAATTCAGCCCATGTGCGATTGTAAGGAAAGTATATACTATCTAGTTTTTGTTATTGAGGGATACGATATTGATATAATTTAGTAGCTGAAATCATTCACATAGCTCATACAGCTGTAGATGTTTATGTTTGCTTTGGACAAATACATAATGAAGAATCAATAGAAAAGTGTATGTATTATTTGAAGAAAAAAAAGCCTTTGCTTTTGGGTTTGGTTTTGTTGACATGTATATTTTATTTCATCATAGACGAATCTGTCTGCCGAAAATCCCTAGTCGTTCTCATTCAACATGTTCAAAACTACATTGCATTTATAATATATCTACCTGACCAAAACAACTCTGTATTGTAAGCATATGTAAATACCCACTTGCATTACGACGAGAATGCCACAAAGAACAAACATATCCGTAGCATACATGCCAACATCGAACCCCATCTCCAATAAAAGATCGTTTGACTGAATTATTACGTCCTCTTTGCCTACAATGTATCCTTGAAACGTAATATCACGAATCTCGTTAATGACCAGTACTTCATATGCATAGTGAAAGAAAGAGAGGTAGTGCACCCATGCGATCCATTCCGGCATCTCGTCTCCGTTGTTAAACAAATTGGTCAGTGAGAGCGAGACAAGAATGGCGAGTGAAGCCATAAGCAATGCTAGTGCACGATTTTTTATCGCCAACCCGATCAGCATGCATAAAGAAGCAGCGTTTAGGTTACATAGGATTAGAACAGTGATGAAAACAAGAAAGTGTAATACGCCTCTTCGCATTTGCATCATGAAGAAAAAAATTACACCAGTGAACACTGGTGGGATCATTCGCAACAACACCAAATCGAAAAATGATTTCGACACAAAATATGTGCCTGCGCGGTAGAACCCATTCGCACGCTCGTACAGGTATAGAACGCGTTCGCTATTGAAGATTTCCAGAGACGTTAAACCACCAAACGCTAGGAAAGCACAGCAGAGCAGCAAGGAACCCAATTGTGATTGTACCTGTGAGATGATCATCCCCGTTTGTGGCGAGTCTTGTATAGCACCAACACCTATTTAAAATATTGTTAATACATAGTGGATTATGCTTTTGTTTAACGTTTCTACACCTTAACATGGTCATACCTTCACAAAAAGCGCAATGCATTAATATTGAAACACAATTGTATAATTTATACATGTACATCTTAAAAAACACACTACTACACGTACATGGGAAACTAGCAGTCAGATATTAACTGCCAGGCACGTCGACGCATGCACACCCATCAAATACACAGCATATATATATCTACATACCAGACTTGAAGTACAACAATCCCAATATAACTCCAGTGAGAATGCCCACTGACCAATGTGCAACGATGAGCTGATAGTTACGTCGGAGGTTAGCCAAGGTACGGTGACTGAGTATGAGCACTTGCGACCACAAGGATGCACATGTTCTCAAGTCCAGATTAACTTCCTCGCTACTTCTACATGTGATGCCAGAGCTCGAGTTGTTAATATTCTCCACACTTTTTTCACATGCATCGGACTTCTGTTTTTTATCCCCCTGGCTTTCATCTTTCCGCTTGATATTGTCAATGTATGCTTTCGTATCTTTCTTAGTCTGGACTGCATTATTAGATGTCCGAAAACCTTCATTCAGGTCAGCAAGGGTTAGTTTCGATTTCCGGTACGAGGTCTGCAACACATCTACATGTGATTCTGAGCATTGTTTAGTGGTCATTGGCTGAATTTTCTCTACGTCGTGAATATTATTGAGGATGTCATCTAATATTTCTTCCTTCTTAGTGTCGTCGTGCAGTTTTGTCTCATCCTCAATCCATATCATTTTATTGTTTGCAACGGTTTCGGTTTGTTTATCGGAGCCGTGGACAGCAATAAGTGTCTTTTCTGTGTTTACTTCAGCAGACACCAGCACGTTCATGAGATAGTCAGCAACGTTCACACTGTCTGGACATGGGGGAATTTGAAGGGACGAGAAATAAGAATTTACATCGCGGTATTTCGAAGATCCAAAGTAGGCTAGATTGCCCTTTGAGAGCAGCATAACCTTGTCAAACATTTCAAATATATCTGTACTAGGCTGGTGAATGCTGAACACGATGGTAGTTCTCTTCTTCGAGGAGCATAGATTTTTCAAACATTCGACAACAACCTCAGCGTTATATGAGTCCAAACTGCTGGTGGGTTCGTCCAAGAAGAGAAGCGTTGGACCAGTAACTAAGGCCGCCGCAATAGACAAACGCCTGAGCTCTCCACCTGAAATACCTCTTGTAACACTATCACCAATACGAGAATGAGCGACATGTGCAATTCGTAACGCTGACATCACCGACTCCACCCTCTGTTTACGCGAAACCATGGACGTATCATTTGGCAGCCGGAGCATGGCGGAATACATCAGACACTCTGTGACAGTCAGAGTGGACATGGGCGTGTAGTCCTGATCGACAAACCCAACATTGTTACGCAGTGTTTGTCCTTTTACAATATTAACACGCTCACCCAATGCCCAAACATCTCCTGTTACATTGCCACTCTTTCTCCGCCCTGCAAGAATGTCCAGGGCAGTGGATTTGCCACTGCCCGACGGACCCATTATTGCGACAAGTTCCCCAAATTTGACTACTCCCGTTAAACCATGTAGTATATGCTGACCTTTTACCTCGTATCTAACGTCCATAAACACCAGTGGTTCGCCAGTGGTAATCAGACTGCGAGAGTCCTTAGGAATTTCCAGTGGTGTGAACATTGTGGATTCCTCATCATTTCCAAGTTCTTGCGGTTTTGCTTTGTCAAACTTTCGTATGTGACGAAATGCTAGACATCCTAGCAACAACGCAACAATCATATAGCCGACAAACATAGCCAACACCACCACAGCAACGTAGTCTCCCAATTCTGCGCCGTTCTCTGGTACAACAATGGATATACTTTCAAGCACAGAAACGTCTGTGGCAGCGATGGTTTCATCAGCATTGCCACTACTTACATTACGTGATAGACATGCTGAGATGTTGCATTGCATGTGCACACCACACACAGACGCCGCGTTCAGGTGTCTTTGCGAAATGTGCATATAAGTAGCGTTGGAGACAATCTCCATTGGGCCATCAATTCCGTCAACCACAAATGTGAGTGCATCGGTACAGACACTTTGGGTGCTTGGGTCACATTCCATACCACACTTTATCTGAGTGCACTGGTATGCACTTGTCATTCTTTGTACGCTGGGGGCTGCTGCTGAGAGAATACAAGTGTCTGCCCACGAGTCTATCTCACTACATTGGCTAAAGTAGCAGCTAAATATCTGACACATACATACGAAACGCATTACGGATTAGTAGATACAAGTTTAAAAATCTGCTTCACAGGCTACACTGAAGGAATACAAAGCACGATCACTGAATGGGTTTTCATGATAACTTACCGGTAGTCGTTTCGTGATCCCGAACACTATGCCGCTGGCTTCATAAGGCATTGGAGCCGTGGTACCAGTGTTTTCCAATGTATAAGAAGTCAAGCTCCCGCTAACATACCCGGATAGGGGGTCTTTGGGTTGAAACTCTAAATCTACGATAGGAACATTGTTCAAAATGCTCCACAATGACTTATCAATAGACACGCACGATGCATACACTGCGCTAGTGCTACCAACTACCGGTGATTTATTGCATACAGCATCTGCATTTCCTGTTTTAAATCTGCATACATTATCTGTTTCGCAGATCTGACAGTGGTGACCTATACAGCAACACAATATACATGAACATACAATGGTGGATAACGTAATTAGCTGGAATTTTTGCAACTACCAAACCAGTCTACACAGTGCAACTCAAACTTACCAGACCAATTGTCATGACAGTCACAAATATTCGTATCATTAATGTACCCATAACTACCACAAGTCATCTCTGTGCAATTAGTTCCCTCGAAGCCGAACGGGCAACTACAGACGGGTGTCTCTGTAGTTCCAATATTCTTACTTCCGTACCTACAGCCCTCATCATAGAACGTTCCCTGCACCATTACGTACCCAGCTATAAGGCCGAACGTCATAACCGTCCTTACATAACACATAGCGAACTGATCAAACAACGATTACACCGACTTTTGAGTTACTGTAAGGTTGTATGGCCTCATGTGAACTGCTAATTTATACAAAGCGCAACACATGTGTGTTAAAAAGTATGAGCCAGGTTTGGTATCAAATCGGCAATACTTCAAACGAAGACTAACAGATTTGTGTTAAGACGAGTGCACCTAGTTGGTACTCAATGTGAACCTGATCGATATTGAAGTAAAACTGGTTCGGTGTCAAATCATTACTTTATACAAAGAATAACAAATTTGTGTTTGAACATGTGAACCTGGTTAGTACTAATGTGAAGCTAGCTAAAGCTCAAATCGCTACTATATAAAGAATACCACAGTTGTTTTACCATGGTTAGCCCTAGTTAGTACACAATGTGAATCTAGAATGTGAACCTGGTTAGCTAGTGTACTTAAGTGTAAAACTGGTTCTGGTTGATATCAAGTATGAAACTTCGGTATGTATTACTATCTGAAGGAAGGCCTTTTTAGAGTCTTCTGATTGGAATACAAAGAACTATACTTTTTAAAATATTAATTTAACAAATAAAGATGATACCATTTCTCTATAGAAAATCCTGATTGGCCCTAACTAGAGAAATATTTCAAGATATTCGTAACAATCATTTCAATCATGTGTACAGTCATGTGCTGTATCAAATCACTGATCATAAATCCAATCATTTCAACGCAGTTGCGATTCGTACAAGATTCAATTCCGCTATTTGGTTGGTCCATGGATTCGAAGATCCACTCGTCACCAAGTACATACAACATATGGACCACTCACTACATTTATTTTTATTTGAAGATTTTAATTGGGTAGTAGTGTGGCTTAGTTTCTTACAAGAATGGTGAAATCCAATGAATTACGTAATAAAGAGTTCTTTGACATTCCTACTTACTCCGCAATTTTTATCATGGACAAAGACGCAATATGCACATACTCACACACTCACACTCACATACTTTCACACTCGTACACTTAACACACACACACACACACACAGACACACTCATTCTTACGCTACTCTATATCTATATATATAAAACATGAATTGGAATGTGTAATAAATATATAACATGAATGTATAGTAACCGCATGCTGTCAGGAAAGTAAGTCATCAAGCTTTTACTCAAGAATAGCGAGTGATAATGGTAGTTAGTTGTGAAACAAAGCATTTGGTAAACTAATTTATTGTGTGTAGCATTGCATCAAACGAATATTATAATCAAAGAAATATGAGTAGAATGACTTCAATCGTCTACATCAAATCGAAAGTTTTGGCGGTAAATTTGCAGTAGTCACGAAGAAGTCAACAGTAAAACCCAAAATACTATCAGTCTTTCAATGCTTTTTTTGTGGTGATAAATAACATACACATATGTACCCTGTTCAACGTTGTCTCCACGACTTGGCGAGAATAGCCCGACTAGAGAACATATCGTTATCGACATTCTGTTTGATGTTGTAATTTTAATTCGTATAGACATTTACTAAACCCTTGCAATTTCATATTCGTGTCCTTGCGTTACCGTTCGGTAGATATAACGTTTGATATAGCAGAATTTACTAAACCCTAAACGTTTGCTATGGTAGACATTTTAAAGATAGCTTTCACACTTTATTGTACGTAAGTTAAGATTGACATATCCCTCAGATGCTACTAAATTTAATCTCTTAAATGTAAACTCTAAACCCTAAAATGGTTTCAAATGAGGATGATGATGTTACGATTTAGCACCTTTTCTATTTTTGTCCACGCACGAGAAAATAACTGTACGACGTCCTGCAAAATATGTTAGCAAATGCACGAGACGAATCTCACTTGCAGTGTCTCAAACTATGGCCGGGCGTTGAGGTTCGATTTACAGAGACAATTGAGCTAATAATCGGCCGTTATAATGCTCTGCTGAGAATGTCTTAACAAAACTGGGATGTGTATACTAAGCTATAGGCATCCGCACACCCTAAAGTTTTGAACAAACAGTTTCTATGCTATGCTTGCTTCATATTGCAAAGTCCAATTTTGCTTGTAGTTGGCATTAAATAGGTACAGATTTTTTGGATTAGGATATAAAAGCTCATCTGCACTGCAGTGCCTATGTCAGATTGTAGTAAACCCCATTTAGAGCTGCTCCAAAACGAAAACAATTTTGGGTTTGGAGTGTTTCAAATTGAAAGTTCTAACGTTACATAGATACGGTTGCCAGGGTAATTAATGTGCATACAACATAACATAGGGTTAGGGTTTAGATATCGTTCGTATACGTTCCACTATCATTATAGACGACCTTAGATGTTTCATCTCTCGTTGTACGAGTCGAAATTTGTTATTCTTCATTCAGTATTCCAATACTACACTTTACACCCAAAGGTGATTTCTTGCGCAAATTTGTGTCCGATGCTTTACTGATCATCACTGGTTTAACACACGGGGTTATTTCTTGCACGAATTTTTGTAAGTTCCCATGCTTTACTGATCATCACTGGTATAACACACGGTCAAAGGATATGCACATTTTATTATGGACTCGCAGAAAAAGAGTTCGTTGAAAAATCAACTTTATCACAGGGGTGCTAAAGTTGTTCAAATTGCTGTTGTCTCCAGGTAAACATAAGTTGTTAGCTGTACGCATTCTATATTTGCAACAATTCTTGGTGTAGCATTAGTTTCCATAAAACACACATTCGTCATTTCTCCTATGTCTTATATGAGAGTGGAATGTTTTTAATGATTGTGTTGTTGGTTGTAATTATGTGGCGCGTGTATAGATTTTATTACCGTGTTTTACATGTACATTGTAGAAGTGCACATAAGCGGTGATGTTACGTACCTTTGAACGTGTTTGTCGTCAGATTATAGTGAATTGACTTCAAAATTTGGAGAGCAAAATCCAGGTGTATTTGTACGGAACATTCTGGGTTTCCTCGTTCTCCTACCTTACGTTTTAAAGTGGCTACCAAAGTCTGCGTATAGTACATAGTGTTTTCATTTTTCCTCAAGTTCTTACATTGTGTCAAAGATCGAAAAAATATTCAGTTAACACGAATCTCATACCAAATCCGTTTGTATAGACTTCTCGCTGCTGCATGTCAAATATGTGCGGGTGCTGTCATAGATGACTACGACACGTCTTCAGAATGGTTAAGTTTTGTATATTGTTTGCTGATGTACGTTTAGCTGCCAACGCAATGTGCTGTAAAGAATATGAACATATTTTGTTTGCATCGTATTTGCTTCAGAGAATTTCTTTGCAAACTATGTCGTTCTCATCCTCTGGGTTATCGAACTGTCGATTGCTTAAACATTCATCTTCAACTTACAGTGTTGAGACCATCTCGAAGCCCCTGGATGGGATTGCAAAGGCCTTTTTGTCGGGATTCGCCAGGGTATATTATGTTGTATTTCTTATATAGTATAAACAGACCTATTGTTCATGTACACATGTACAGATATAAATATAGTATTTAGGTGACTTCTATATAATTCGCACATGGCGAAAGTAGTTTTCCAGTTGTGTTGTTTGCATCAATATATAGTTATCATCAAATCTACCTTTCTGTTTCTGCATGTTACCCTTGCTTTATAGACAAATGAGCAGATTGCTCTATGTACATACAAGTGTGTTTGATTGATTTGTACGTATAACTTACAAAATTATTTGTTACGGTTGGAAATACAAAATGTTAAATGAACTCTATATTGTGGTCATGTGTTTGTATATTGCAGTGGGATGCGGTTTATTTTGTTCGAATCGCCATGGCTGGGTATGAATACGAGCAGTTTCATGCTTTCTTTCCAGGAATGCCTTTGGCTATGCGTCTAATTTCTAGATCACGTATGTGCCTGCGAAAAGAAAGTGATACTAGGTATCCCGTATAGACGGAAATATGTTTCGTGCTCTACACACGACACAGTAATACCAAATTTAAGGTTTAATTTTATCTGTGCTCCTGTTCGTTGAATT
This sequence comes from Creolimax fragrantissima, assembly GCA_033442365.1. NCBI lineage: Eukaryota > Ichthyosporea > Ichthyophonida > Creolimax > Creolimax fragrantissima. The sequence goes on from JAWQFL010000006.1 coordinate 2,212,830, forward strand.
AGCTGGATTGTTTCAAGTAAGTTTTGTGATATCTTGTTATACCTATATACAGTGTTGTACCCCGTTCATCCAATCTTGTCAGAGTATTGGAGCGTGGTGTTGAGTGGTGTTCTGCTGGTGAACGGTTGCTTTGTGGCAGCAGCCTACATTCTATATAGGTGTGGAAGTATACTGTATTATAATATAAACGAAATTTTAGTACTATCTACAAAAGCATGCACGTTTCAAGTTTTGTAAGATCGTATACAGTCGCTATCTGTCCTATAGTTTAAACAATTGTTGTTGTCAGATATCTGGTTGTGATTTCATTAAATGTTTCTATACGCTAGACAGATAAACATGAATATATACGTGTTGTGAACGTTCAATTCTTCTGCGATAGAAAGATAAACATGGGTATATACTTGTTGTGAACGTTCAATTTCTTCTTTACGCTTATTTATGTAACGATTCGATGTGAGAGGAGTTATTCAAATCTCCTTGTACGGGTGTGTACTTGTAGACACACGCTAACACAAACCCAGGACATTGCGCTTATGCACGTGTATTTATGTTCGTATTGCATGTCATCATGTGGTACATCAGGTTGACCTTCGTTTTGTCTGGGGATATGGAGTTGTCATACCGCGCTGCCATACTTTTCAGCTGCAACCCCGCGTCTGTGTTTATGACAAGTGTTTATACGGAAAGTCCTTTTGCACTGTGCACGTTTACGGGTCTGTACTGTCTTGCACAGGGCCATACACTTATGTGCGGACTTTTCTTCGCATTTGCTTCTAGCATCCGAGGTATGTATAGATCGGAGGTAAGTCTCGGTTATGTATGAAAGCCGTTCATTTGCGTTAGTTGTGTATTTGTATATCGGTTTATTTTGTTTATTTCAACGATACAACCATTCAGTTCGTTTTCCTCAGATACTTAATTACATCCAATTATCAGGTATTTGATTTTCATTACCTTAAAACCTGTTTTGGCATACACTCAGGAAATGGGGTTGTCAATATAGGTTTCCTTCTTCATGCCGGATTTCAGGAGACGTACGCACGTGGTTGGTGGGGATGTCTGGGCGTCGAACAAGACACACATACATGTGATACATTGACACCGGACAGCAAAGTCGCAAATGAGATATTTGATTACTCCGCAAATAGTTCAGCAATTCGAAAACGCTCACATCATCATGACGATGTCCATGTGTTTTCTAAACCTTCTCAAATACCAAAATATTTGCATTTAGGTAAGACCGAGTCCACGTACACTACATCACAAGCCAATCTTACACATGTGGTGATGTCATGCGGTATTGCAGCTACACCATTTCTCCTCTTTCAGTACTATGGCTATATAAGGCATTGCGTGCTTGGTGGTAAGGATAGAGAATTGGTTTGGCCGGCATCGGTGTTTGTGAGGTATATTATGCATGATGATTTGATAGTGGATAGGTTAGAGCCCACGTCTCTATATTGTACACAGCAGTCTCCGCTCTTTTTGTATTCGTTTGTTCAAAAGCAATATTGGCACATTGGATTGTTTGCCTTCTGGGAGGTGAAGCAACTTCCGAACTTTCTCCTCGCCCTCCCGATGTTCGTTCTCTCTCTATATTTAGTCGTCAAGTACACACAACGGTCCATTTATGGTCGAGCCATAACTACTCCTACACGAGCAGACAAGCATATGACTACAAATACGGCAACTCAATCTAACCCTAACCCCCACCCAAAATCAAATTTAAGCACACGATGGGCAGTCAATCGTTTAATCGATTTTGTACTACGAAAATGTGTAAGGTTTAATCCCGATTCTGTATTTAATGTGTCTACCACATCTTCCCTAGAAGGCGTGAATTTATCTGCGATATGTGTTTATGTGATCCATCTCATAAGCATGTTGATATTTGCTACGTGCTTCATGTATGTGCAATGCATGACACGGTTTGTGGCCGCCTCTACTCCTGTAATATACATTATGGGTGCTCAAACACGCGCGTCGATGAACTTGTGGCTGCTGTATGGATTGACGTTTACAATGCTGGGCGCATGTATGTTCCCAAACTTTTACCCATGGTCATGAGCATTGCCTGTACATAATACATGAGACTAAATTGCCAATAACGAGGTGATGATAAGGCACGTGCCTGTATATTATAATAAACGCAGAATACTAGTTTATAGGCAGTCTTGTGTCGAGTTTAAGAACAGAGTGGCCGTTCCTTGCACCTCTATCCGAAGCCCCAGATAACCCAATAATGTGAGTATGGGAATACAAGGAGCAACTAAGGATTTATCTGCTACACTTTTGTATGTACATATATAACTTAATTATAAACATTGATGTTAGAAAATCAATCAACGTAAAAATAAATAGTGGGTTCTGGATAGGACAATTGCATTCTTTTGACATATAAGCCATAGAAGTTGAGATATGACCTTCGAGAACGTCAATGTCCAAGCCAATTCAATGAATGAACTACTTACAACATGATCTATAGGTAAATGTTTTGTCTTTATTGCTCGGTGTAGATGCAAACTCGCAAACAGGAGGGCAGCGCAACCATGAGTTTAGATGAAACAGGGGAATACTTGGGTATGTATTTAAATAGGGTTGCTCCGGAGTAAAATGTCAAGCTGCGCAGAGATTTCAGAACCTGAAATTATTCTCTACGGCTATCACAGATTGTTTGAGTGTACTTGCAAATCTCACAAAGTTCTGACTGGAAATTGAGAGCAAAAAAGTGACACATAGTAATTAGCGCAACAAATGAATGAACATACATATACGAATACCGTAAGATATGTCTAGATACGTGTGCGTGTTAGTGTTTTGCGTTTGCGAAGCATTCTTACTAGTATATTGTACATCTGCAGCACTCGCAGCACAACGAATACAGCCACAATTTCTCCAAACAAAGTGACAGACCATCTCTAGTACTTGCAGTTTCGTTCATTCTATAATTCCTGATTATGAACTTTTTCAACATTGATCTCTTCTGGGAGTGGTTCATCCTTCATCGTATAACCGTGATCAGTGAATATCGTGTGAATCACAGTGATGGGATCCTCTTTCGCAATAGGTATTCTTTCGATTTCGTTGTCGTCGTCGTCGTAAAAATATACGACTGGATCTTTTCCAGCAGACTGTGGATATTCAAATAAGCGTTGAATGAATATCACAGAATCGATCAATTTTATACCTACGAACAGAGGAAAGCAAACACTGTGTATTGCTTCGGAAAAGCATATAATTTGGTTGAAAGCTTTATCGAGCGCATCACTTTCGAAACACGTTGGCATTCTGTACATAAAGACCTAATTGATAATAGCATGGTTATCGAGCACACCTTCTCCCAAACAATGGGTGGTTCGTAATCTTTCCAATATTCAGCTCCAAGGAATTCCATCGCACCCTTAAAATGACGCAGACGTCAACTAGGGCAAGCCACAATTTTAGCACGTTGGGCATTAACTACATGCGTGCTACTCGCAAACAGTAATGCGAATATCACAGTTGCTACTAGGCGTGACATGACCGGCATTCATGTATACAGCTGTGTCTGCAAAATAGATTTTGTGTTCCTTATTAAGTGCAAGTTTGTAACGGTTTCGATATGTCATCGTGTCAAACTTCATCAGCAAAAACTGACACTTTGCTTCTAGCATAAAAATTTCTGATGACACAGATTACACAGAACGCATCCCGAAGCCCCCTTAAGTCATGCAAGGCTGTGAAAGTAGGCCGTTATGAGTGCGGCAGGATAGATTAGCATGGTAATGCTATCATCACAATGCGGTACATGCTGTGCTACGAATGGTTAGAACTAATGATATTATGTTGAGAAACAATGTATATCAATGTGCTTAAGAATTTGACAAAATCTGTTCGAATTGCTGTTCCACTGTGATGCATGACGGAGAAACCGCTAGAGCCTAATCCCATGCACAATATCTGCGTGTATTAAAGATTTGAATATAAAAGCATACTACGTAATAATGGAAGTTCTTCAAAATCATAAATGGGATTGTAAATAGTAGACAGTCATTCCGTTGTGTTGAATGGTAAAGCACTGTTTCACGCACGTAGTGTATTTATGATATATTGCTCTTAGGTAAACTATCATTACGAGACAATTGCTTCTATTGTGACAAATGAATCACGCGCATGAAATCTCTATACCTCCAAGTGTCATGGGGGTAGGTACGAAAGTGAAGAGCCAAACCACATCTAGAAAGTATTAGTAGACCCAATTATCGAACAATGTGTCTGATCACACCAAATTGCTTTAAAGTTAGTGAAACAAAAGCATCATCATTATATTTCATTGTAGTGAATTTAAGTCAACCCTAAGAGTCAGTCTGTCTGTCATACGTTGCTGTCACGTCGGTAGTTGTCGCCTGCGACATGACAGCGACTGACAATGAAGCTCTCCCTCCCTCTCTTCCGAAACGCTCTTATCTGTCTCTGCCTGTCTACCTGTCTTCCTCCCTATCCCTCCCCTCCCCTCCCCTCCCCTCCCCTCTCCCTAAATAACCCTAACCTCTCTTTATTAGAGCGTCACTATCTCTCATGCGCCTTTTAAATGTGTCACTCCTTCCGTTTTGCAATTTGTTCTATAGACTCATTTCGAAAACATTGCCAAAGTATGCTCTACTCCTCAATATAGAAACTCAGTAACGGGTACCACTTTCTGACCTATCTGGTCCATCCAGTGTCAGGTGGAAGGGCCCGTGACACCTTCGACTCCATAAATATAACTCTAAAATTAATCAATCACAGTAAAGGCTTATCAACAACTTACCAATAATATTTCCTTCTAGGACTGTGACTTTTTATGGAAGGTCTGATTGATTGATCAAGATACTGTATGTCAATACAAACATAACCCGACCTATAGAACGTGATAAAACATACCCAATAGTTAGACTATGGCCAATGATAATTCTCAATGCTATTAAAATGACATAACATTCAATAAAGAAGTCAATTTGTCCGTCGTTCCGTAGTCCGTATGTTTGCCACAGAACTCGTTCGAAGATGAGATGAGGCTCTAGAATTCCGTTATAATGATATTAATCATTGTAGGGAGTGAGTGAGTGAAGTTCAATAATGGACATGTGACTGAGTTGTTCACACAAATAGCCCCACGACTGACCAAAGACCAACGACTGACTAACTGACTGACTGACTGACTGACTCACTGACCGACCGACCGACCGACTGACCGACCGACCGACCGACCGACTGACCGACCGACCGACCGACCGACCGACCGACCGACCGACCGACCGACCGACTGAATGACCGAATGAATGAACGACCGACCCACTCATCTACCCCATCTCACCTCACCCCACCGACTAACCTCTGTATATATAAGTAAGCAAGGTTCAGAGAATTGTTTATAGTGTTACTACACTACGACTAACAAATCTCAAATAACATTAATACTACACCCTCAACTCATAAACATGAAAGTAAACGCTACTGAAGAGGAGTTGTCTACTTTGAACGAGCGCGTATACCGTGTTGGTGCACAGGCAGCTGTTATCTCTACAATCTCTTCCTCTTTAGGAGTGTACGCGTTGAACAAGTACAACCCATGGTTCAATCGTTTACGTACTTCGTTCAAATCTGCAGCATGGGTTCTTCCTATTGTGTTTGCTACTGTTGTGTCTGCCGAAGAGCAAGTCCTTGCCATGGAACGTGAACGACACTCTCTCTATGATTTGGAAGGTGTGGAATCTAAAAAATTGCAAGATAAAGAACTCGCCGCTCAACAGGAGGATTGGATGACGTGGTTGGCCGATAACCGTTTCACACTTGTGGCGAGTGCATGGGTAGTCGGCGTTGCAGGTTCACTTGCAATGAATTACAGTAATCCATACATTTCACCAACCGTGAAGGCATTCCATGCTCGTGTTCAATCTCAAGCCATTACCTTAGGTGCTTTGGTTGCTGCTGGGGCAGTAGCTCCCTTCGGATCGAAAAAGTCTGGAACATCCGACATGGATATGTTTAACCGAAGATTGGCGTTTGAGGAGAAGAAATGGGCGTTGGCTCACAATGGTAGTTCACCCGTATAGTGGGCCCCATTATGTCGAATCATCATTCAATCTCTTTCGAATAACTATAGCTGCACATACATAATAAAATAGATAGTAAATAGTGAATTTCGCTTTTTTCACAACGTTTGGGAAGGTTGTTATTCGGAACATGCGACATGTACTTTTTTTGAATTGTTGTCATAGAATAAACAGTGTTATTTCTGAATGTATACAATTTTCATTGTTGCCTCACTGAGTGCAAGTAAATCATCCGATACTTGTCAAAGGCAGTGGATTGTTTGCTCGTTTGCATAGTAAAAATCGTTTGAAGATCTAATTGAAAGTTGAATGTGTAGGTTGGGAACCAGATGGTCAACGGAGAGCTGAGCGTCGACAGCTGAAATGTGGCAATGGTGTGTGACATTTCGTCGTGATGAAACATGTCAAGTGTCAAATGGCAGTTCACAATTACTAGTATTATGAAGCACGGATTGATATAAAGCGTATGCATGTAAGTCTTCACTTGTACAGTCTCCTTGGCATGCGTTGGTTATCAGCATCAGCATGAAAGCTAGATAACAGATACTTACCGTTAACTACATTCAGATTTCGAGAAAAGTTGATGATATTGTCTTCTATCACGATCCTGTACACCATTAACGGACGTATGACGTTCTTTAACTGTGGCGCTACATCCGCCAGAATTCGCTCGGTTGAGTTTCATGGTCGGTATATTTTATAACAATATATTTTGTACACACTAGGGAGAGAATACGAGACACCAAGGTTATATACCGTACTATGCAGTATATTTTACAACAATATATTATATACACACTGGAGAGAGATTACGAAACACCAACGTTATATACCGCACTATGCTGTAACGTAAACTAAACAGTCCAGTACTAGAAAGGTCGCCATTTTGTAATCGTAGCAACTACCGATGCAGTCAGAATGGTACATGCCAACAGCATATAATAACTAAACTAATCAAGACGGTTTTATTTGTGTTTAGAATGCCTACTGCTCATGGTAGAAAACCGCATATGACAAGTTGACAGGAATCTACCTTAGACAGACACGGGAGAAAATACGCACACGTGTATTACGATCACTTCATTGCGCTTAGGGTATAGATAACAACTGACACTTTCTCTACGTCATATTTTCAGCTCTTATTGCCACTGGAAATATCTCCAATACATCTCTTTAGTTCTGCTTCGGATAGATAATGCGAATCTCTGCTCGGAGAGAACAACAACATTTTACCGAGCTTTGTAATGTACATCTCATAATTAACCATACTTTATCTTATTTGAAACGGCGGAAAACAAGTTTGTGACAACACGGACGTTTTGATGTGCCAATAGTTTCAAGATTGCTATAAGGATTTGCACTACAACTTACAACTTCGAAACCAATAGCTTTCACATTTTCGAGTATTTCAGGCAACTCCATTCCTTGACGCCAAATTTGTTCTTTCCGGAGATGTAGCTGTTGCGCATACAGGTGCAGTACGAGTGTTAATATAATATCTGTACAGTTCCATGCATTTATTCAGTACAATGTTTACTTCCAACCGTACGAACCATATACAATCTACCATTCACATGTATACATTGTCAAATGACACACTCTTAATCACAAACACTAGTTTACACACCTCTATCATTATGTATTTGACTTTATCCAGCTGTTGAGGGTGTTCCACAAAGTCGGCCAGAACTTCCCACTCACCCCCTTCTAAATCAATCTTGAGAACATCAATCTCATACTCTTCGTGGTGAAGCATGCTGCGAATTTTCCCCAATGACATCTCAGTGTAGTGCAAATGCGTCGAAGGGTCCCGTGGTCTGCAGACGTAGTTCAAAATATCGATCAAAATACGACATGCAATCTTTCCTTGGCTTCTCATAGATATAACTTGGTGTGTATGTGAACATATACGAGAGCAGGAAGGTTGTATAGCAGAGTTTGAGTTTGCAATGGAGAGCGAAAAGACTAATCTATAGTATTTATCAACAGTCCATCCCATCCATAGCTCAATTTTCTATGAAGTGATTCTCCAGTAAACGTTGATTAATATTCTGATACAAAAAATTGATGCAAAGATTTAGAAATCATTGACCAAACATAACATTTCAATACAAAACCATACGTTGCCTTGCCATTGGCTGGTGCCAAGAGAGTCTGATGGAAGGCAATCCCATACTTCTTCGCCTTGTGCAGAGTTCCAACGATACCTGGTAACGTTTGTAAATCCACGTACGGGTTGAATACATGCACCTCACAGTGGCGGCCCAGCAAGTCAGACTCCGTTGCTGTCAAACCTTCGTGCATATGAAAGCCAAGCGCTTGTGAACATACTAGTGAAGTATGATGAAACGTTTGGGTGATGGAAGAGACATAGTAGTTTGCCATTATAGCTGAACTCTAAACCGTAAATTAGTCACACATGGTATATACCCTAATAAACCTTTCAAACCTTCCTTTATGCGACAGGATTCAACTCCATTTACCAAGTCAAATAAAACAAGCCACATTGAATAAGTAGAATACAAGATCTAACGCTAATCACATTGGAAACAATATTTTATACCTTTTGCAGAGCCTATTGTGCCAAATGAGTACACCAAACACGCCTCTGTACTGCGAGTTTGACTTTCTGAAACAACCGGCGTGTCTTTGCATGTTCGATACTTCCCACTATCATCCACTTCGATATCGACGTCGCACTCTACATCTGGCTGATTATTATAAGTAGAAAACGCGTATTAATGACGTATATTCGCATAAATAGGTATTATCATTTCATCCAACTTACGTTCGTGGCCAGTTCCCACAGATTGTCGGAGGCCTGTTCGAAGACGTAGAGTTGATCAGCAATTGTACGGGCAGGGGTGCGCGTGAAATCAATCGCACAGGAAAATCCAATATCATTGACCAGGTTTTCAGCATGGCAGTCGCATCTACATATTGAAAACACAATATATACAATAAATACTTGAAAAAGTATATATCCCCATATAATAGATGAGGCGTAATATATAAATAGAGTAAAAAGATCTTTGTGTAAATACGTGTTACATGTCTTCAAGTTATAGCAGTCGAAAATGTGTCGAATTGCATATCAAAAGAGATTATTCAACACTAGCCTTTTTCTGGTCTCTGGGCGTAATGGACAGTACGTGAAGGGGTTGTGGCTGTATCCGATCTCCTCCATCCATCGGACCTGAAGGTATATATAATGGCGGGCAAAGAAATTTTTATATTACGCAAAGTATTATGCAGTAGTCAAAAGTTGAGCGAACCACAGTCGTGTTACACGCTGGAATATACAATCGAGGAGCACGATATGACTGAACTCGTACTGGCGAAATCGTATATAGATGCATGCCACTTGATACAAGCCAAGTAATATGAGTATATAAGTGAAAGAAAGAACATAAACTCTACACAAAACAAATCATGAGAACAGGTCAATTTCATGTTCTGTTTGTGACGTGCAACAGTAAATTTTCCTGTGCACATCCCACCCGTTATTAAGTACGAACCTGAGATTTGTCTGCGAACAGTCCCACGCCGAGGGAATGGATAACAGCATCGCCCCAACGTTCATAGAAAAACCCACCACTACGATCGAGGTAGTCGAAGAATGTTTGATATTCCTTGGCTCTGAAAAAATTTAAGTCCAAGATCTCAAAGTTCGACCAAAAGTGATGGCCATTGTATGTTTGGCCGTCGTCTGTGAAAAAGTTCATCCATGAACCTACGTTTATGAAGATTATTTTGTGTGCATTGAGGAACATGAGCACATATTGATGAGTGTTCGTATGTCTACAAAGTTACCGAATGCCAAAAAGTGGCACAAACGACGCCAGGTATATTCTTGCCAATCACTAGCACAACCAAAGTTATTCATGTGAGATTCGATTCTTGTGCGGTTTGACCCCTACGTCGTCGTAACGATGACAACAAATATATTTGGAGGAGCCATATGTGGGTGCATATTGAGCGATCGAACGAGTGAGTAAATGCAAAAGGAGTACGAGAATGTTGAACATGGATTGAAGAGAACTACAATCGCACACCTTTGACAATCGATTTGTGGTTGACCATAAAATCCTTAACTGTGTTCCACAGAGTAGGAATGGTGTTTTTGTATTCGTGAAGCCCAATGGTAAAACCATAAACCAAATTTTGTTCACGGAACATCACAAAAGGATCAAAATCCATATCGCAGTGAAATTTCACCCCAGCGCTGTCAAGTCGCCAAAGGTAATCATATTTCTAAAAGGATTTCAAGTAGAAACTTGAGATAAGTGGAAATGCTTATATACTTGCCTGCGTTGTACTAGCACTATTCTGGACGGAATGAATAGTTTGTATCACGCCGTGCAAGTCAGACCTGCACAAGCACAACACACTATTTGATGTCGTGAGGAATTCTTGGAATTAATCATGTAACACGAAGAACAAATAATTTTTTAACAGATGATTAACGAACAAAGAATCTCTACATACGTCTGATAAGTATACCCGTAATTGTGGAACGGCTGCATACAAACCCTAACGGCACTCAAGTACATGTATGATAGTTACGCGTATGTTTGTATATGCAAACATCTCGAGTAGAATGTACCTGTAATTCTTTCACCTTGAAGATAGTACCCGAGTAAAAGCGACACATTTTACGGTATGACTCGCTTCCACCGTACATTACTTTTGCCTCAGCCATGGCTTTCATTTGCTGACGGGCATACGTCATATTTGTGTACTCGGGTGGATTCCACAACTCGGGTGGCACCAAAGCATATTCTACCTCGGACGAGGATAGTACATGACTCAATTTGTCCTGTTTCGCAATGCGTTGTTGGTATATATAAACAGACATATACATAAGAGTCCCACACTTGACGTTATCTCAAATCTTACGTTATTCCGTGAGTGAAACATTGGTCGACTGCATGTGATACCAGGTTCTGTAATAATAACCGCTGATTCCAATCGGTCTACTTCAAAGCAATACCACACACACACAGGGTCCATCAACTAGAACACACAGTCAGGTTGAAATAACCCAGTATGAAGACCAGTCAGATACATACAATATGGGATCACTAACCTTAAAGTCGTCTGTGAATGGCTCATCATTTAGCATCACATAAGGATATTTGTATTTATCGTTGAATCGTCTCTGGAAGGTTTCCACCACATTAACTAGCGCATCTCTCTCTCGATTTCTTACCAGAACAACAATCACGGCGTTTTCTTTCTTATCAGGTGCGGTGACAGGATATACGTAGTCCGGTGAGTATAGAATCCCGGTTTTCCTATTGTACTAATAAAGGCATGTAGAAGTTTGATAAAGTGTGCATAAAGAATATTTAAGAATCATTGACAAGAGCAATTCATGCTTACGTTTGAACAAAGTTTATCAAGTATACCAAACTATTACTAGATCCGATAAGTTCAAGAACGATCTTCAGTTACTGTGGTATTGAGTCAACAGAAAGCATTGGGGATGGGTATCAAAATTTAAGTATAGAGCTCAGAGCTGCTATTACATAGCACTGTAAATGAGTTTTTGCAACATTGTTGTATGCAAGAGGGGCATAATACGACCGTGAAAAAAGAGGATTAACAGAAAGGCTTATACTATTGAAGCTGTCAACAAACTGCCCACGACACTTTTACAATCACGCAGGTGAGCATAATGTGCATTATGGGCAAGCGAGTGCACAGGTGCACACACCCGTGCACATAAGACACTTTTTTTTTCCATGTTCTACGTACGAACAAACATCTGTACCTGAGATACATTCTTTCCGCCTTGAAGGATATCGTCATGGTGTCCAATTCCATAGACAGGGTTACGTACGTTTGTTTTACCTAACTTTGTATCAAACGGAGTACCAACGGGTGTGCCGTTGGACAAGAGAAAACAAACCAAGAGCGATGCGCACACGCCCACTGCAATCACTGCACGTTTTCGAGAATAGCGTACCACCATGCCCATCATTAGCACCACACGTAAGCGAACTATAAACGTGGTTATCGGGCTCTCCGACGAATAATGATCGCTTGAGATACCTATGCGTGGTTAATAAAAAGAAACCTTGATGGCTCGTCAATAGCTAGCTGCATCTAAACCCTCACTCTATAACCTAAAACTACACACTGCAGAGGCAGGCTTGGGCAATTCGAGTGACAAGAAAAACGAACACCTCTCTCTTATTCCTTGCAGATAGTGCTTCAGTACAGTAACAATTTCCATTGGTGTATATAGAAAGTTACATAGATCAACCAATCCCTGCTTACTGAATTCAGAAATTTTGGGTTGGGTTGGGTTGGGTGGGTGCACTGATCGGTTTTCGTACTATAGTTTTGCTTGAATGCCAAAGAAGATATCGAGTTTACGGTTTACTTCACAGAAAATGCACAGTAAGTATTGATACTCGACGCGACGGTCATGGTAATACAAATGAATTCTATGTCTATTTAGGGTTTAGGGTTTAGGGTTTAGGGTTTAGGGTTTAGGGTTTTTAGGGTTTAGGGTTTAGGGTT